>JAINUT010003020.1:0-56070 GCA_020205555.1 Panax stipuleanatus
CCCCTTACAAAGATTCTGTCCCCAGAATCGCATAAACAAAAAAATTAAGTAAATAAATCTGGGTAATTCTTCATCATATGCTCTTCGAGTTCCCACGTAGCTTCTTCAGCATTGTGGTTCCTCCAAATTACCTTAACAGAAGGTATAATTTTATTTCTGAGGACTTGCTCTTTCCTGTCAACAATCTGAATAGGAATTTCTTCATAGGATAAGTCTTTCTCAAAATGTAGGGGTTCATATTCAATCACATGTTTGTAATCGGGTTTGTAGGGGCGTAAAACTGACACATGAAAGACGTTGTGGACATTCTCAAGCGCCGGAGGTAAGGCTACCTCATACGCAACTTCTCCAATCCTTCGCAGTACTTCAAAGGGTCCAATGAACCTTGGGCTCAATTTTCCCTTCTTACCGAATCTGATCTTCCCCTTCCAGGGAGAGACTTTCAAGAACACATAGCTACCCGATTCAAACTCAACGTTCTTACGGTGTGGATCGGCGTATTTCTTCTGCCTATCCTGAGCTGCTACCAGTCTTGTTCTGATCACTTTGACTATCTCTGCTGTCTGCTGTACCAGTTCTGGACCTAATAGTTGTCTCTCGCCAACTTCATCCCAGTATAGCGGGGTTCTGCATTTTCTTCCGTACAACGCTTCGTAAGGCGGCATGCCAATACTAGCGTGGTAACTGTTGTTGTAACCGAATTCCACAAGCGGTAGGTGATCATCCCAATTTCCTTTAAAATCCATGATGCATGCTCTCAACATATCTTCCAATGTCTGGATCGTTCTTTCACTCTGCCCATCTGTCTGAGGGTGATAAGCCGTACTCATTCTCAACTGTGTCCCCATGCATTCTTGTAGTCGCTTCCAGAAGTTCGATGTGAAACGCGGATCTCTGTCGGAAACAATTGACACCGGAACTCCGTGCCTCGAAACAATCTCTTTCACATATAGCCTTGCCAACTGGTCTAAGTTGAATCTGATTTTAATCGGAAGGAAGTGTGCGGATTTCGTCAGTCGGTCAACGATAACCCATACTGCGTCGTAGCCTTTCTGAGTCGTCGGAAGGCCAACCACGAAATCCATCGTAATGTGTTCCCATTTCCATTCTGGGATTTTCCAGGGGTTGTAGCAAACCACTTGGTCTCTGATGTTCTGCTTTCACTTTCTGACAGGTTAGACACTTTGCAACACACTCAGCAACATCTCGTTTCAAATTCGGCCACCAGAAGTGCTGTCGAAGATCCTGGTACATCTTGGTACTACCGGGGTGAATTGAATACCGTGAGCTATGAGCCTCTCTCAAAATGTCATCCTTAATCTCTGGCACTGACGGTACCCGAACTCTATTCTCAAATCTCAGTAGTCCCTCACTGTCTATCTTGAATCTCGGTTCGGTTCCTTCAGATATCTTTTTCTTAACCTTCTCACATTCTTCGTCCTGAAGTTGAGCTTCCTTAACTTTATCCAATAGGGTTGTACCAGCTTGAATCTGAAACAACTTCTCGTCAATCTCCATCGAATACTTCACTTCCAATTTCAGCTTTTCCATTGCTGAAATTAGTTCCTCCTGAGTAGTCAACATCATCAATTTCTCCCGACCCTTTCTGCTTAAGGCGTCGGCAACCACATTAGCCTTACCCGGATGGTATAAGATTTCACAGTCATAGTCCTTAATTAACTCCAGCCACCTTCTCTGGCGCATATTCAAGTCCTTCTGTGTAAAGATATATTTCAGACTCTTGTGGTCTGTATATATTTCACACTTCTCCCCATAGAGATAGTGTCTCCAAATTTTTAAAGCAAATACCACGGCAGCTAACTCCAAGTCATGGGTCGGATACCCCTTCTCATAGTCTTTCAATTGTCGTGACGCATACGCAATGACCCTGCCGTTTTGCATAAGCACACAGCCAAGTCCTTTATGCGACGCATCACTATAAACCACAAAATTGCCTGTGTCGTCCGGAAGGGATAACACAGGTGCTGAACTCAACCTCCTCTTGAGCTCTTGGAAACTTTCCTCACACTTCTCTGTCCAAACGAATTTCACCGATTTTCTAGTCAAATTTGTCAGCGGAGTTGCGATCTTGGAAAAGTCCTGAATAAATCTTCTATAATAACCCGCCAATCCAAGAAAACTCCTCACTTCCGACGGTGTTTTCGGCAGATCCCAGTTCATCACAGCTTCGACTTTAGAGGGATCTACCGAAATTCCGTCCTTGTCGATCACATGTCCAAGAAATTGCACTCTTTCAATCCAGAATTCACATTTAGAAAATTTGGCGTACAACTTCTCTCTTCTCAACGCCTCTAATGTTAACTTCAGATGTTCTACATGTTCTTCCTTGGTCTTCGAGTATACCAAAATATCGTCGATAAAGACCACCACGAATTTGTCCAAAAACGGCTTGAACACTCCATTCATTAAGCCCATGAATGCTGCAGGAGCATTCGTTAGACCAAATGACATTACCAAAAAATCGTAGTGACCATATCGAGTCCTAAATGCTGTCTTTGGAACATCCTCTGGCCTCACCTTCAGCTGATGATAGCCACTCCTCAAGTCTATCTTTGAAAAGTACCTTGCACCCTTCAATTGGTCGAACAGATCGTCGATCCTCGGTAATGGATATCTATTCTTAATTGTGACCTTATTCAGTTCTCTGTAGTCGATGCAAAGTCGCATCGTCCCGTCCTTCTTCTTCACAAATAACACCGGCGCTCCCCACGGCGATACGCTCGGTTGGATGTACTTCTTGTCCAGTAACTCTTGTAGTTGTACCATTAACTCTTTCATCTCTACCGGAGCCATCCGGTATGGTGCCTTCGATATTGGGGCCGTCCCTGGCGCCAAATCGATCACAAACTCAACCTCTCTGTCTGGCGGAATTCCTGGCAGATCATCCGGAAATACGTCTAAGAAGTCCCTCACGACTGGTATATCTTCTAATTTCGAATTTTCTTTACGACTATCGACTATGTAGGCTAAATATCCTACACAGCCTTGTCTTAACAACTTCCTGGCCTGCATCATCGTCAGACAACTCGCTTGTCTAGGCGATTTACTGCCATAAAACACAACCTTTGACGGGGTCATAAGGTTGATACACTTCCTCTGGCAATCAATTACAGCCCCATAATTGACTAGCCAATCCATTCCCAGAATAACATCGAATTCCCCAAGTCTAATCGGGATAAGATTTACGTTCATAATGTTACCCTTAATATCTACTCTACAGTTCTTGTGTACATACTTAACAGGGATTACTTCTCTATTCGCAATCTCTATATTCATGGGGTATTCTAACTCGTCCATAGGAAGTTCTAAGTTCTTAGCAAAGTCATCGGATATAAATGAACAAGTAGCACCCGAATCAAATAGTACATAAGCATTAACTTTATTGATCGGAATGATACCTGACACCACATCGCGAGACTGCACAGCATCCTGCACGGTCATGTTGAAGGTCCTGGCGGTTGGTCGGTTGGTTGCGGTTGGTCCCGTGATAGTTAAAGCACTTCCACCGCTGTTTCCCCTGTTTCCACCTGATCCTTCCCTTCCAGATCCCTTCTTGGGACAGTCCCTTGCCAGATGGTCCTTTGAGCCGCAAGTGAAGCAAGCGCCCTTCTTTGGGTTCGGACAGTTAGGTGCTATGTGGCCTTCCTGACCACAATTATAACATACTCGTTTTCCCTTCATACAGACCCCCAGGTGAGCTTTCCCGCAGGTCGAACAAGCTTCGATCCTCTTTTTCTGACCACCTTGCTGATTCCCAGTCGATGAGTTATCATTCCACCTCCTCTTCTGATTATTACTCCCTCCCGTGTTGCTACCACTAGCCTTGTTAATTCCTTCACCTTCACTCTTCTTCTTTTTCTGATCTTGGTTATACTTTGTAACTGCATCACTCCCGCCTTCAGCGAGAATGGCCTTCTCCAACACCCCAGCAAAAGTGTTCAATTGGAACATTGACACTTTGCTATACAACCAGGGCTTCAGGCCCTGTTCAAACCTCCTTGCCTTCCTCTGATCGGTGTGCACTTGATACGTGGCAAACCTAGCCAACTCATTGAATTTCGCCGCATATTCTGGTACGGACATATTTCCCTGTTTCAGTTCCAAGAACTGGACCTCCATTTGATTCTGCGAGCTGGTCGGAAAGTACATCTCGAAGAACATCTCCTTGAACCTCTCCCAGGTAATCACACCTTCACCTCCCCGGACCTTATTCGCTTGCCACCAATAGCTGGCCTCAGATTTCAGCATGAACGTTGCATAGGCGGTTTTCTGGTCCTCTCTGACTCTGGCGACGTCAAAAACTTTTTCCATCTCCATGACCCAGGTTTGAGCTTCTATCGGGTTCATGGTGCCTTTAAACTCTGGCGGTCCCACCGCCTTGAAGTCCTTGAATGTTGTGGTCGGTGGAGCTTGAGGTTGGTTGTTAAGCGCTCCAGCAAGTAAGTTCGCCAACTGCTGAACGGGGTTAGCATTGGCGTCGTTGTTGTTGTTAGTTGACCCTTCTTGGGCCTGTTGACGGTTAGATCGTCTCCTTGGCGGCATTTTACTGTTAAGAAATACGCGTATTAGAACTTTATTCAATCTTTTAAATATCTAAGGCTTAACGTAAACATTTAGACACAATCAGTCAACACATTATCTCAAATAAACTCTGATATATTACTAAATCAAAAGTTTTAACATAATACGATAACATCACTGCTATTTACATCAACTATCCTGAGATAAAGAATCTACAGGATTTAAAACATAAAATATTCCTCTGTTTATAAACACATTGGAATTTACATTATTAACTACCAGATAGGTTTCACAAAATCAAATGTTCCTATCACTGCCCATTAAGGCGACGAACAGCTTTGCCACGCTCTTCTTCCATAATCCGAGACATCGTCCTGCGATCTAGCATGTACGACGGTAGTCCTTCAAACTGAATTGGGTACCTCATAACCCGATCCTGGGCCTCGTCAATTGCATACTGAAGTATAGAGTACGTCTCTTCAAGCTTGGCCTTCTTCGCCCGACAATTATCTTCTGCGAGATCTGCTCGTCGTGATTCCCTTACCCAAGCCTCCTCTGCTATGGCCAGCCTTGCTGATTTCTCTTTTAGTTCATTCTTCAATTCCTCAATTTCCTCTGACTTCTGCTCGGTTTGGCCCTTCTCGTGAGCCAAATTCCACTCTACATTTCCCAAACGTGTGTGAAGAGCCTCAACCTCTCCATCCCTCAGCTCGATGGTAGACTGTTGAGTAACCGACCGCTCCCTCAGCTCCTGAACAGTCTCCCTCAGCTCCTGAACAGTATCACGTAACTCTATGTTACGGTCATACAGCTCGTCATACATCTCAGCACTGATAGAGCTCGGCGGGAACTCTTCAGGGTCTTCCTCCTCCTCTTCAGCTGCCTCAGCCTGAACTTCAATCTCCTCAGGGTCTTCCTCAGAGTCCTCCTCTGAATTAGACACCGGCACAATCTCCTGACCAATGACTGTGATCAAGGGTGATGGCTCTCGTCGGACTAACTGCTCCCAAACTACGTGGATATCTCGGGGCTCCTCCTCTCTAGCCTCTAGGGGTACAAGGTCCCTGGACTGACTAGGTTCTCCAGCATTCGTCATCCTGACAAATAAAATTTTAAGTTTTAGTAATTACGTGATGCTAATCGAGACTCGAATATATAAGTATAAGCACGTAGCACATAAGGTAAGTTATTATCTTTCTTAGAACTCGATAAGAGTTATCATTACTATGTTCTCGATCTCTAAAAAGGCTACTATCCTAAGGTTTTTCCCCACCTAAGGTTCATAACCTACAGCTTTGATACCAACCTGTGACACCCCCAAATCCGGGTACTTCAATTTCCACGGGACTTGGTGTTCACTGTACAAATATCATCTATCTATCTACCCATAGTAAATGCAAACCATGAAATAAATAGAAATAATCCTCCCCTTATGGGGTTACAACATCTGAAAAGAAATACATCAATCCCAGGTCGTACTTAACCTTAAATATCAAATGCGGAAATATAAATAATTAAATAAGTTTTACACAACTTTAACATAAGTCTGAAACATAAACACATAAAATAAACAACAAGTCTTCATCACTTGTTGACTTTGCCCTTGCCTTTGCTAGTAGAAGGCTCGTCAGACCTTTCGTTCTTAACTGCAATGTTATTATTACGCAAGAGTGAGCACGGTTGCCCACAAGTATAATAATATGACAACAATATAATAACATGCGAGTGAATCAAGGACATCTGAATAAAGAAACTCAACTTTTGACTCGAGGATAAATAACAGGAATCAAAATATCATCTGAGGGTCATAAGACCTTGAACTATGTCCTAGGTTGTAAAGTGTTTATACTTAAAACCTTTAACAGTCATAAGACTATGGACTCTACTTCTCGTACTTAGGGGGGTCAGCCCTTAGTACCATATTGTGCACAATATCTCAACGCTAAAGCGTAAATAATCCCCTTTTACAGGGTTGTTCATCTCAGTTTTGACATCAGAGTCCGCACCAAAGGAAGTTTGGTTTGGATAAGCTCAATAAGTATTTTGGAATTTAGAACGTTCATCAACTATGGACTAGTCGAATCAATAAGGGTTCACTAGTCCTATAAGGTTCAACAATAACATCGATATTCAACTTGAATAATAAATCTCAAGAGTATACAATCGAATAAGTATTGTATCACTGAATCATGCTTTTAAAAGAGTTACAATATGTAATATGAATTTCGAACTTGAACAATTAAAAACACGAGCTTACTCGATATAGAAACACAAGTCTAAGGCTTAATAAATGAATAAATTAGAATTTAGGGAACTTGCTAAATCAATAAGTTAGGGATAGGATACTTGCCTCTTGCACAAGCTACAATTATAATTCACGTTCTTTATTAAACCCTACACATCAATACGTTCACAATACAAATTAATCAATAACTCGATATACGTATCGAATCACACACATCGGTCTTGAGCACGTTATTGGACTATACAATTAACGATTCAAGTCATGTAATTAACTTATTAATTACTCACGTAATATAAGTTATTAACCTCTTATTATATGTTTAATCATGTCTTTATGTTCATTACATTAGGTTTTAAACCACCTCTTAGAACACACGAACACTTAGCAAAAAAAAAAAAATTCAAATTTCTGCAAGGGGCGCGGCCGCGCGCCAGTTACCCTTGGGACCAGCGCGGTCGCGCGGCAACGCAGACCCAGATTTCCAGTTCGCGAATGACACACAGAGCAACCCAAATAAATCCAAATTAAACTAACGTAATGAATTTAAGGCTACCCATAAGATATAGAATTTACAGAAACATCATACCATGTTCTAAGCATGCTTTTAACACTTTAAATCACGGAATTACACAAATCACAACATTTAATTTCACTATTTTCAACATTTTATAAAGTTTTGAAAGAAAACAAGAATTCAACGTTACGGATTCGTTATAACACCGAATCCATTCGTTTAACTTCTATTTTGTTCGTTTAAATGTACACAATCACATTCAAGTGTTAATTTAAGTTAAATAAACGCATAAGGTGTGTAAATTTTGTACGTAAGGGCCATATGGGCCATATGTACAATTTTTACACTCTGTAACTTTTGAAAAATCAAATTAAGCATAACTACATGGATTTAATCGCACTAAATCATGCATACATGATATACAACATGTTATGATCATACAATAACACATATAAAATCATATCATACATTAATTATCAAATTAGTTATTCACAGAGAATCTAACATACGTTAATGGAAAACTTTAAGAACTTGAATTTAAAAACTTAGGAGAAGGAATTACCCTTGCTAGTTTGTGAAGATGATTCAAGGATGATGATATAAACTTTTCAAATTCTTCTTCTTCAATCTTTTCTCTCAAAATTCTCTCTGATTCTTTAAGTTTTATTTCCTCTGATATGAATATATAAATTGATATAGTATATATGTATATAAATATAATACGTATAATATATAATGGGTGAGTGGTTGTCAGTTGGTCCCTTAGTGGGTTAACTGACCAACTCCCCTTAAGGCCTTGTTTGGCTAGCTTAAGGAATCCCTTCTCATTTATTTTAATTAATTTATTATAATATAGTTAATTAATGTCACACCCAATTAAATCAAATAATGCTATTTAAATCAATTAAATAAAATAGCATAAATCTACATTAAATCACATAGTCACATAATTAAAATTCTTATTTATTAATTATGTCTAATCATAAATCTCTAATTAATTAATAAATTAATTAGAATAACATTATGCTTATTAATTAATATATTAATCAAATAAGCTCAATTAAATACATACTTTGAATATAAAAATTCACCACATTAATTTAACTAATGTGACACATATAATTAAATTAATCTACCACAAATTCATCAATTAATTATTTAACTCAATAATTAAATCATCAAAAAATATTTATTTAATTCAATAAATATTCAAAATAAATTACAAAAATCTTGTTTGTCACAGTAGCTTTATCGCCCGAACTAGAACACGTCCACAACGTGTTTCACATTTATGTGCTACGTCCGTACAAGCATGACTATGAGCACATGATATCTTATGAGCCCATTCAAGTAGAGAAAAATCTGACTTACGAAGAAATTCCTGTCAAAATAATAGATAGGAGAGAACAACGTTAAGGAATAAAGTTATATCTTCTATAAAAGTAATTTGGCGAAACCACGACGCCCAGGAGGCTACGTGGGAGTTAGTGTGACGCCCCCAAATCCGGGTCCCCAGAACCTCGAACCTGGTACGTTACGATACATCATTTCTATAACTATTGCGAAAGATATAAACATAAATTATTTATACAATAACTTTTACACATAATCCCCAAGGTCTGTAACCTTAACTTAATACCTGCATTTAATATCCTACACGACATACAATGTCATTTGTATCCAATACTATTACAAGTTTAACATGCATCCAAATCCAATTATGGAATTTGTCTTTGTCTTTGCCTGTATTCGAAGTTTTGTCTTAATCTGAAAATTTTATCATGATATAGCAAGGGTGAGCAACAAGTTTGCCCAGCAAGTTTAAGTTCAAATGAAGATATATCATGATGGAAAAGAATAATAAGCTGACAAACTTTCAACAATATAATAATTGTGAAAGAACATGAATCAATAATGCTGAATAACCAACAATGAACATGAATAAATTCAACTGAACAATATGGTGATGAAGGTGATCAGCCTTTCATACCTGATGAACATATGCAACATGCACTAAGTGCGAATTAATAATCAATGTAGATGTGAATAATCAACAATAATTATTCACGAACATGCTTTACAATAACAACTCGAATTTGAGTTAGAGAAAACTTGCCTGCATCGTCGATTACTGCTACGCAATATAATTTAATCGCTTTATTGTAAAGACCTATTAGTTATAAGTTTGATCTTTCAATTAGTATCACATACTTTATCTCACCAGTCTATTACTTTAAAAGTAAATTATCTAACAATTAACCACATAGTCAAATATTAGATAACCTTAACACCATATTTATTTACAAATCTAAACCTAGCACACATCGAGTCATTAATAATATTCAATATAGTATACTGAGTGGTTTTCCACAAACAACTAACAAATTAGCTTCTGCCTTGTCTACACTAGTTTAACAGTGAGTTAGATCGGTTAATAATTCGTAGATACCTTCCCCATATGAAGGAGTCGTTTAGCCCAGCTACTATACATCAACCATTAAAGAGTACGATTGCACTACCTTAGACTTAACACTTACTTGTTCATACAACTTGTAAATTAACACTTAATCTTTCATTTTATAAGTCCTTTATAATTTAGTAAGCCGAATTCCTAAACCAGCAACCTGGATTCAGACTGAATTTTAATTTAGTAAATTATTTTCCAATCCAGCAGACTGGATTCAACTAACCTCTAATCCAGCAAATCTGGATTCAATCTGACAACCAATCCAGCAAGCCTGGATTCAACTTACCTCTAATCCAGCAGCCTAGATTATCCAAACAGACCATTCCAGCACTTGATAGCCAATCCAGCAAACCAGATTGCAATCCACCAACCTGATGGCCAATCCAGCTTGCTGGATTGTCTTTTTTTAATCTAATCATCTTATTATTTTTTTATGTTTTGTCCATACATAAATAAATGTATTTCATACACAAAAATAATTTTTCAGAAATTTTTTAACTTCCTTAAGTATTTTTCAAAAATCCATTTCTAATTAATTCCTTAAGAAAATAGCTACCTCACGCTTAAATCCAAAAATTCCCAACTCTTGGTGGGATCTTACACATGTTAACGTGGACCTCCAGTTTAAATTTCGTGGCCATCAGAGTTATACAACTCCGATTATAGTTATTTTTGTCAGAAAAATACAAATATTAAAATAGTAATAACTTACTCAATTTAAGTCGGAATGAGCTTATTTTTGGACACAAGCTACTTCATATCATATATTTTTATGTCCCAAAATATTGGAATTTATTTTATAAAATAAGTGGAAAAAACTGCCCCTGTAAAATCTGGACAGCAAGCTTTTCGGGTTTTTCAAATTTGGCGTCCTTTGCTTAAAACAGTCCACACGAAAATCTATAACTCCTTTTTCAGTGATTCCACTTGAAAAAGTTAGAAGACTTATAGATCTAAGTCTAAAAATTGACCACTTTCAAAAATTTGAAACACAATGAGAGATATGGCCGTTTTAATATCATATTCCGTTTTCTCAAAAATCTAATTTTAAAACTTTTGTGTTTTGTAAGAAAACTTTCATGATCTATTGATTTATCAAACATTAACCACCATAAATTATCATAACACATACTAATACACCTTAAGATCAAGGACCTACCATGATTCATGATCTATTACACCAAACATACACTAAATCCAAGAAAAATATAATTTAGGCTAGGAAAATCAAGATTTTCTAACTTTTAAAACATAGTTTCCTTTTTCTTGTTTTTGATCTAATTTTTGATACACCAAATGGTTAGATCTACACATAACACACTCTAGATCATGTACATCTAGAGTTTTGAAGTTCATGAATATAAATTCAAATTTTGGTTTAAACAACTAAGAATAACTTATAAATCAAAGGTGGTTTATACCTTAAGTTCTTGCTAGCCTTTCTTAATCTTTCAAAGTAGATGATGATTTTAAGTGGAATAAAGATCAAAGCTTCCTTCTCTCTCTCCTTCTTCCCACCGTCCCTCTCCTCTCTCTCTCTTGATTTCATTTTGTTTGCTAAGCTAAATGAGATGAAAGAGAAAAAGAGTTTGGTTTTGTTTGGGAGAGTTATTTAGATATAAAAATATGTATGTATATTAATGCCCAACACTCCACTCTTCTCATCTCTTACTTAATCATTTGGATGTTTCTTGCAAGTATGAGATTGCTTGTAGCTTTAGCTAAATGTGTTGGCAGCATAAAAATTTGACACATGTTGGAGTTGGTGGAGAGTTAGTAAAATGAATCATTATACCACATGCTCTCCTTATCTCTTTCCCCCCCTTGTTGACCGAAATTATGCCCCTTTTCTTCCATTTTTGTTTTAGTTTTTATTGCTTTATTTAACTTACTAAATATCCAACATCCCTTAACAATTGGGCTAAAGTCTTGGGCTCCAAATTAATTCTTTTGGGTTTGCTAATAAAATAGTTGGGCTATATAAATTAACATAGTTCATTAATTTTAATTCTATTCAACCCTAATCATTTAATTATGATTTTTATTCACCACATTTGTAATTCAAATCCTTATTCATGTACATTTAATTGCTTAACCCAATTAGACTTGCTTTAATAAAATTAATTAATAAATTGAGATAATAAAATTAATCTCTTAGGTTAGTAAAAATTTTAAATACTAACATCCTTATATATTATAACCCCTAAGTTATTTAATTTTTATACCTAATATATATATTAGGTTACAAGACTTTATTCTTAATTCTCTTTATATGTTAAATAAATTTATAAACAATACACAAAACCATATAAGTCCTTCACAAAAATTTTAAATCGATACTCTATTTTCAGTCTAGGTCTTATTATTTAACCTTTATTTAATCATTTAAGATTTTATTAATCTTATAAATTCTCGGGTTGTCACATTCACCCCTTCTTCTAAGAATTTCATCCCCGAAATTACAGCCTACTAATTCGTACTCCTTTATTTCACCAAAACTAGGTTTTCGACTTAACCTTTATCTTATTTCATTCTCAGTTTAATGAGTACATCTTGCTTTCTTCTATGAGAAACTATTCTATCATCACATTCTACCCAGACTTCTCCCCAAGGAGTTAAAAATAACTTTTCATATAATGCTGAGTGGCCATGAACTTTCATTTTTTAATTTTGAAAAGGTTTAAACAGAAATTCATCTACAAACCGCTCTGGACTTACGGACACATTGGGTGATCAGCCCGTATGCCCTGCATTGATCAGATGCTACATGCTGGAACGACATTCGCGTTCATCATCACCGCCATTGGCGCAAAAATATTTCCCAATTTAGGGATGTTCATACTCTGCCTGGATTCCGAATCAAAACAATATGGTTCGGGATAAGTTCTCAACGAGATACTTGAATTTTCATAAACATTGTCTAGCTGAATTAAATAGCTTTAGACATATACCAATAATTTCAATATCAATCAAAACATGTGTTTGACCAAATTTAATTGACACTTGACTTTTTTTTAAAATTTTGAAAATCATTTTATGATGTCATGATATCGCACTGTATTTACAGTCGGTTTTAGATTCCGTCATTTTTGTGACTTTGTCATAAAATAATATACCATAGTGGGCTGACGATCTTTAGATCACATCCAACACTAGGCAATACTGCATTAATGACTCCATCATTTTTATCATCCTTGCATCAGGTTCCATGATGCATTGATGATATATAAAATACATTTTGATATTTTAAATAATTTTTGTCTAGCCGAAACAATTAGCGTAGACTATTCTTTAAACCATTCAAAACTATTGAAAATTATTTTTGGAATTATCATGTCGCAACAGATAACGATGTGTCAGGGTCCCGAAGTCCACACATACACAATTGTAACTATGTTTTGAAGATAACCAAAATCTCATTTTTGTTGTTATCATGCCGCAACAGGTAACGATGTGATAATGACTCAAAGTCCATCTCCACACCCTTGTCACCATGTTGTGAAGATAATAAAAATTCATTTTATTTCGAAAAAGGCACATCAGTGCGAATTTAGCTTGATGTCAAAAATTTCGAAGTCGAGCACATCTAGAAGATTTGGAATACCTATGCTTCCACCATCTACTTCAATTCTTCTAATGATCAATTGCTTAATAATTCTATCTATTTCTATTATCCTCAATCTTTCATTCATAATTTTCCTATACTCCCGTATAGTTCATCAAACATACTACACGTTATGAGTTCAGGAACTTACCACAATCATATGGGTTTAAAAACTTATCCTAGTCAGACCAAAGTCGTCCATTCGCTGAGGGGTTCTACCATACGATTATGAGTCACGAACTTACCATACGTATGAGTTTAAAGAACTCGCACCTAATCTTATATTCTCTACCTATCCGTTATACACATAAGAAAAGAATCACCTTCTCATCATACATATAGCAAATAGCATGACACCGATATTTCAATAATTATCAAAATGATAAACTAAGTAGTCGTTATACCAAGTACAAAACCCCCGCCCATATAAAGGTTTGTACAACTCAGTTATCACATGAGTCCCCAATTGAAATCCCACATAATCTTAGCTCCCTCAATACTCGATACAAATTTCATTTAATCCGTATCTACAATTCACAACTCTATCCTGAGTTTTAATAGTACAATTTCATTGTACCCTATTCGTATAGCAATTTTGCTATAAAGTTTTCAATCAAACGATTGATCATCTGTTCTCCTATGACCTCATCAGATCACGTTGTAATCTGATATTATAATCGCATTATATTACGATTCTTTTCTATATTATGATCATTTTGTTTTATGATCTTCTTTCTCTTTATACTTTTAGTCTTTTAGACTCTATCTATTCATTACTACTGTTTATCGTTATTATCAGAGTTAGGTAACTCTGGATCTTTATTACATGTCATGATTCTTCTTTGAATCTTATTGACTTATTAATACTTTGCCAAAATTCATCGCTTAGAACTTAAACTCTATTTGAGTTTATTCCTATTCCTCATTTCTACGGTTATAGCCTAAGGTAACCCTACCTAAGGTTTATAACCTACGACTTTGATACCAACTGTGACGCCCCCAAATCCGGGTCCCTAGAACCTTGGACCTGGTACGTTACGATACATCATTTCTATAACTATTGCGGAAGATATAAACATAAATTATTTATACAATAACTTTTACACATAATCCCCAAGGTCTGTAACCTTCACTTAATACCTGCATTCAATATCCTACACGACATACAATGTCATTTGTATCCAATACTATTACAAGTTTAACATGCATCCAAATCCAATTCTGGAATTTATCTTTGTCATTGCCTGTATCCGAAGTTTTGTCTTAACCTAAAATTTTTACCATGATATAGCAAGGGTGAGCAACAAGTTTGCCCAACAAGTTTAAGTTCAAATGAAGATATATCATGATGAAAAAGAATAATAAACTGACAAACTTTCAACAATATAATAATTGTGAAAGAACATGAATCAATAATGCTGAATAACCAACAATGAACATGAATAAATTCAACTGAACAATATGGTGATGAAGGTGATCAGCCTTTCATACCTGATGAACATATGCAACATGCACTAAGTGAGAATTAATAATCAATATAGATGTGAATAATCAACAATAATTATTCACGAACATGCTTTACAATAACAACTCGAATTTGAGTTAGAGAAAACTTGCCTGGATCGTCGATTACTGCTACGTAATATAATCTAATCGCTTTATTGTAAAGACTTATCAGTTATAAGATTAATTTTTCAATTAGTATAACATACTTTATCTCACCAGTCTATTATTTTAAAAGTAAATTATCTAACACTTAACCACATAGTCAAATATTAGATTACCTTAACACCATATTTATTTACGTATCTAAACCTAGCACACATCGAGTCTTTAATAATATTCAATATAGTATACTGAGTGGTTTCCCACAAACAACTAACAAATTATGTGACACCCCCAAATCTGGGTACTTCGTTTCCACGTAATTTGGTGTTCACTTTCTAATATAACTTATATCTACCCAATGAATAATGCAAAATAAACTACAACTTAAATTAAAATAACTAAATCTCCCTTAAAACAAGGGTTACAACCTTCTCAAAATCAATCCCAGGGTTACTCTAACCTTGACATGAATATAATAAAGTGCGAAAATAAAACATAACATTCAATTATTACAATCATTCTCAATTAAATAAAAAATAAGTCTTCACTTGCTTTGTTTTCCCTTGCCCTTACTTGTAGACGGAGCATCAGCGTTATCAACCTTAACTGAAATTGTTATTTAATGCAAGAGTGAGCAAACCACAGCTCACTGGAGTTTAACAATAATATAGACATGAAAGAATATCTTTAAGAAAATCTGAACAACTTAGCTTGCTTCAATAATAAAGAATTGAATAATAATTCTCTATCAGTATTAAAATTTGGATATAGAATTTATCTGAGGGTCATAAGACCTTTGAACTCTTGTCCTAGGTTATAAATATTTCTATTTAAACCTTTAACAGTCAATAAGACTATGGACCTTAACTCGTACTTAGGGGGATCAGCCCTTCGTACCATGTATTGTGCACAACCATCTTAACGCTATGTGTAGTAACCTCCCCTAGTAAATAGGGTTGTTCAACTCAGTAATTTGAATTCAAGTCCGCACCAAAGAAAGTTTGGTTTGGATAAGCTTACAAGGGTAATTTAGAATTCACGGTCATCAACTAAGGATTAGTTGAATTGACTTCCAATAATTCAAAATAAAAGAATTATGAATTAACATATGCTTTAGAAGTAAACCTAAAGCATTTAAAATAATAATTGGATCTTACTTGAACAATAAGTTAAGACCATTTCAATTAAATAAACAATTGTCCAATACTGAAATGGAAAGGACATTCTCAACAATGAATATATGAATTCAAGAGATCATATAAAATCAATACAAGATTAGGGTTTAGAAAACTTGCGTAAAATTAACGAGTTTAGGGTTTAGAAGACTTGCCTCAAGCGCAAGCTACTTAACACAATTCACGTACTTTAATACTTCCTACACATATATTCAACCACAATAACCTAAATTAGTTAATACGTAACTAATTCACATAAGTGGTTAACCCTCATGGTTAACTCACATTCTGATTAAATAGTAATAATAATCAACCATCACATAGTTAATTACATCACCTACATATTCACATAATTAAATTAATTATGTATTTAACTCAATTATAATTAAACAATTATAATTCAAACACTTAATCAAATTATAATTACTTAAATTATCACTACCTTTTAAATTATAAACAATTTATAATTTAAAATCAATTAAACCACATTCATGCATTTATAATTACACAATTTATAATTAATCATGTATTTATCAATTATAATCAATAATTAATTAAACTATAACATGCATTATAATTACACAATTTATAATTAATTATGTAATTATCAATTAAAAATTCACAATTAAACATGCATTATTAAATCATAATTACATAAATTATAATTTAAATTAAAATAATTAAACTTCTATACCTTATAATTTCACAAAATTTATAATTTAAATTACACATTTACTCTTAATTATAATTAATAAAATTATAATTAAGTAACTTATTAAACAATTATAGTTTTAAATACCATATTAGGTTTTCAAAAATTTCTTTTATTTTCCAAACATGAAATTATCATAATCATATAACAACATGTTATATCATTCAAAATATATATCCCCTTATCCATGAAAAATTAAACTAAGGTCTTTAAAATAAACTGTACAAGCAAGCAAAACTCACTGCCCAAGCACTGTGCCCGGCGCAGCTGCGCAGCCAACTGCCTTTAAACCGGCGCAGCTGCGCAGGGAAGGAATCTGGGAAGGACAAGCGGCGCAGCTGTGCTGCTCCTGGCCTTGGTGCCAGCGCAGTTGCGCAGCAACTCGGCCAGACGCAGACAGCCACGTTACTCTGCTTCACCGATTAATCCATACAAGCCAACAACGCCAAAAATACAGTACTATAGACTCTGTAAAACATATATACGCTATTACACATATATAAAGCATGCTTCCAAAATACAAAATCATTTAAACAATGATAATCATAAGTTTTGATAATCTATTTTGGCCATTTTTATGAAAACTCATATTTTCATAAAATAATTCTCTGTAATAAAATTTTCTTACCAATTCCACTTATAAAACATGCATTATGTTTGAAATTGAAGATATTATCACAACAATTCTAAATAGGCATATTAACACACAATCAAATCATAACTTTTACTCTAAAATTGGCCAATAACATACAAAATCACAAGAACATCAATTTCTCCATTAAAACATGTTCTGACAAAATTTTGATTTCTGAAAATCCTTGATCATGACATACAATTCATATAATAACCATTATAAACACAATTTATATATGTACATCATATTTGTATAACTTTCATGCTAACTCATAAACACAGAGAACTCATATTCATGAATATTATAAAGAAAACACATAGAAATATAATTTAATTAAAATAATACCCTTTTTGCTTAGATGATTGAAGAAGAAGATGATAGTGATTCCCTTCGAGCTTCTCAAGCTATACCTTTTCTTTCTCTTCCTCTTCTCTCTATCTTCTTCTCTGTTATTTTCTCTGCTCTTTTTTCTTAGCTTTAGACTAACTTTTAGAAAAACTAATGTACTGATAGTATATACATATAATATATAATATATGTAACTCCCATATAATAAGTATATGCACTAACTACTAATTATAACGTAAGTTACAAAATTCAAAAGCCAACTTGGCTTGTTTGGCTACAAGAAAAATTAGAAACTAGTTTTTATTAACTCCAAACATGGTTTACGTAATTTAGGTTTAGCTAGTGTAAGGGCCCTGTTTGGCAACAGTCTTTTAAAACAAAAGCAAGGGCCTTGTTTGGTAAAAATCATTTAAAAAAAATCATTTTCTTTTTATTTTAATAAATCATTTGACGCATACTTTAATGTCACATTTTAATTAATTAAATATTAATCATTTAATTTAATCAATTAAAATCTAACATCAATAAATCACATAAAATTACCACATAATTATAATTACTCGCTAATTATAATTCATGTAACACTTCATCACATAATTCATCTAATTTAATTATCTCAATTAAATTAGAATTATAATATAAAATTAATATACATTAATTAAATAAGTATTACACATTCAATTAATTAATATATACACTTAATTAAATCACTCCATAAATCACATAATTTATTTATTTAACTCAATAAATAAATCACATAAAATATTTATTTAATACAATAAATATTTAAAATTAAATATAAAATCACAATCGTTACAATCTTCCCTCCTTAAAAGGATTCTGTCCCCAGAATCACAAAAAAAATAATAATAATCTCGTCTATTACATTCTTCCCCCCTTAAAAGGATTCTGTCCCCAGAATCAGTATATAAGGGGTTACACAAAACTAATCAAATAAATGCGGATAAAATTTCATCATAACATCTTCGAGTTCCCACGTAGCTTCTTCAGCACTGTGGTTTCTCCAAATTACCTTAACAGAAGGTATCACTTTATTCCTAAGTACTTGTTCCTTTCTATCAACTATTTGAACAGGCACTTCTTCATACGTTAAGTCTTTATCAAATAGCAAAGGTTCATATTCTATTATATGTTTGTAATCGTGCTTGTAAGGGCTTAATACAGAAATATGAAAGACATTATGTATATTCTCGAGCTCCGGAGGTAATGCAATCTCGTAAGCAACCTCGCCCACCTTTCGTAATACCTCAAAAGGTCCAATGAATCGGGGACTCAGCTTCCCCTTCTTACCGAATCGAATTTTCCCCTTCCAAGGAGATACTTTCAGGAAAACGAAAGTTCCTGGAAAGAATTCTCGGTTCTGTCGATTAATATCGGCATACTTCTTTTGTCTGTCTTGAGCAGCAACTAATCTCGTTCTGATTAGCTTCACAATTTCGGCGGTTTGTTGTACCAATTCTGGTCCCAACAATTGACGTTCACCGACTTCATCCCAGCACAAAGGTGTTCTGCATTTTCTGCCGTATAATGCTTCATAAGGCGGTATGCCAATACTCACATGATAACTATTGTTGTAGGCGAACTCCACCAATGATAGATGATCCTCCCAGCTTCCTTTGAAGTCCATCACACAAGCTCTTAGCATATCCTCAAGTGTCTGAATCGTTCTTTTGCTTTGTCCATCAGTCTGAGGATGATACGCTGTACTCATTCGCAATTGCGTTCCCATACATTCTTGCAATCGCTTCCAGAAATTAGACGTAAAACGTGGATCTCTGTCGGACACAATCGACACCGGAACACCATGTCGAGAAATAATTTCCTTCACGTATAGCTTCGCTAGCTTATCCAGGTTGTACTTAACCCTGATTGGCAGAAAGCGGGCTGACTTCGTCAGTCGATCCACTATAACCCATATCGCATCAAATCCTTTCTGAGTCATTGGAAGACCTACCACGAAATCCATCGTGATATGCTCCCACTTCCACTCTGGAATTTCTAACGGTTGCAGCAGTCCACTTGGTCTCTGGTGTTCTGCTTTGACTTTCTGGCACGTTAAGCACTTCGCAACGCATTCCGCAACGTCCCTCTTCATATTCGGCCACCAGAAATGATGCCTGAGATCCTGGTACATCTTCGTACTCCCAGGGTGAATAGAATATCTAGAACTATGAGCTTCGCTTAGAATCTCCTCTTTGACCTCTGGTACTGGCGGTACCCATATTCTACCTTCAAACCGCAACAGTCCTTCGTTACCGATCTTGAATTTGAACTCTTCGCCTTCGGTTATCCTCTTCCGAATCTTTTCACATTCTTCATCATTGAATTGTGCTTCTTTCACCTTATCTACTAGAGTAGAACCATTGGTTACTTGAAACAACAACTCATCTGATTCCTTCGAAAACTTCACTTCCAATTCTAATCTAGACATTTGTTCTATCAACCGATCCTGATCAGTTAATACGTTCAGCTTCTCCCGACCTTTCCTGCTTAAAGCGTCAGCGACAACGTTAGCTTTACCCGGATGGTAAAGTATCTCGCAATCGTAGTCTTTAATCAGCTCCAACCATCTTCTTTAACGCATGTTCAATTCCTTCTGGGTAAATATATACTTCAGACTCTTGTGATCTGTGTATATTTCACACTTCTCTCCATATAAGTAGTGCCTCCAAATCTTCAGGGCAAACACTACTGCCGCCAATTCTAGATCATGGGTCGGATACCCCTTCTCGTAATCCTTCAGCTGACGTGACGCATAGGCAATGACTTTGCCGCTCTGCATCAATACACAGCCTAATCCTTTATGTGAGGCATCTCTATATACTACGAAATTTCCGGAACTATCTGGTAAAGACAATATAGGCGCAGTACTCAGCCTCTTCTTCAGCTCTTGAAAACTCTCCTCACACTTCTCCGTCCAAACAAACTTAACTTTTTTACGAGTCAAATTCGTCAACGGAGTTGCGATTCTAGAAAATTCTTGGATAAATCTCCGGTAAGAACCTGCCAATCCCAAGAAACTCCTCACTTCGGACGGCGTCTTCGGTTGTTCCCAATTTATAACAGCTTCAACCTTCGACGGATCTACCGAAATACCATCCTTGTCGATCACGTGGCCAAGAAATTGTACACGTTCCAACCAAAATTTGCATTTCGAGAATTTAGCGTAAAGCCTCTCTCGTCTCAGGGCTTCTAAGGTTAGTCGTAAGTGTTCAGCATGCTCTTCCTCGGTCTTGGAATAAACCAGGATGTCATCTATGAACACTACCACGAACTTGTCTAGAAATGGCTTGAACACCCTATTCATTAGGTCCATAAATGCAGCTGGGGCATTCGTGAGACCAAATGACATCACCAAGAACTCGTAATGACCATACCGAGTTCTAAAAGCCGTTTTCGGTATATCTTCCTTTCTCACCTTCAACTGATGATACCCGTTTCTCAAATCAATTTTTGAGAAGTACCTCGCACCCTTCAGTTGATCAAACAAGTCATCGATCCTAGGTAAAGGATACCTATTCTTGATCGTAACTTTATTCAACTCTTTATAATCAATGCAAAGACGCATCGACCCATCCTTCTTCTTCACGAATAAGACAGGCGCTCCCCACGGCGAAACGCTTGGTCGAATATACTTCTTGTCCAGTAATTCTTGCAGTTGAATCATCAGTTCTTTCATCTCGACTGGAGCCATTCGGTACGGAGCCTTCGAAATCGGAGCAGTTCCCGGCGCTAGATCAATCACGAACTCTGTCTCCCTATCTGGTGGAAGTCTTGGTAAATCGCTTGGAAAAACATCCATAAATTCCTTAACTACCGATATCTCCTCCACCTTCGGGCTTTCCTTATGCGAATCTACTATGTAGGCTAGATATCCTACACAGCCTTGCGTCAGAAGTTTCTTGGCTTGCATAATTGTCAGAAAACTCGCTTGCCTAGGCGATTTGCTACCATAGAACACCAACTTCGATGGAGTCGTAAGGTTCACCGACTTCTTCTGACAGTCGATTACCGCCCCATGGTTGAACAACCAATCCATACCCAGTATAACGTCGAATTCCCCAAGTTTAATCGGAATCAAATCTACTCTAAGTTCCTGACCCTTAATGTCCAATCTACAGTTCTTATAAACGCTCCTAACAGGAATAACCTCCCTATTCGCAATCTCTATGATCAAAGGGTAACCTAATTCCTCTACAGGTAAGTCTAAGGTTTTAGGAAAATCATCAGATATGAATGAACAAGTAGCACCCGAATCAAATAATACATATGCATTTATACTATTGACCGGAATAATACCTGACACCACGTCTTTTGATTGCACAGCATCCTGCACCGTCATGTTGAATGTCCGTGCAGTGGGTCGAACAGCTTGCAATGGTGCAGCAATAGTAACGGTACTGCCGCTTCCATTCCCTCCACTCCCTGTTGACCCTGCCGTCAGCTTCTTCGGGCAGTTGCGAGCCATGTGATCTTTGGATCCACATGTAAAGCAAGCTCCCTTCTTCAGTTTTGGGCAATTTGGTGCGATGTGGCCTTCCTGACCACAGTTGAAGAACACCCGCTTCCCCTTCATGCACACGCCAGTGTGATTTTTACCGCATGTAGCACATGCTTCGAACTTCCTCTTCTGCTGGCTTCCTTGCTGACTCCCAGCAGAGGTATTATCAAACCACTTCCTCTTCTGGTTCACAGTGCTGCTACCCCCAGACTTGGTTTCTACCTCATTCTTCTTCTTCTTATCTTGGTTGAACTTCGTCACCGCTTCGCTTCCTCCCTCAGCAAGTATGGCCTTCTCCAGCACCGCTGCAAAGTTATTCAGCTGGAACATGGAAACCTTGCTATAGAGCCAAGGCTTTAGTCCCCGCTCAAACCTTCTCGCTTTCCTAGCGTCAGTGCTGACCTGGTATGTAGCGAACCTGGCTAACTCGTTAAACTTAGCGGCATACTCAGACACCGTCATCCCTCCTTGCTTAAGTTCTAGGAACTGGACCTCCATCTGGTCCTGCGAACTCACTGGAAAGTACATCTCGTAGAACATTTCCTTGAAACGTTCCCACGTGATGACTCCCTCTCCCTCTTGAGTCTTGTTAGCCTGCCACCAAAAACTTGCATCCTACTTCAACATGAAAGCCGCGAACGTTGTCTTTTGGTCTTCTCCTACTCTAGCCACGTCAAATACCTTCTCCATTTCCATAACCCATGTCTGAGCTTCGATAGGGTTAGTCGATCCTTTGAACTCAGGCGGTCCTACTGCCTTGAATTCCTTGAAAGTAGTACCCTGCATCTGCGGTTGATTCGCAAGAGCTCCGGTCAACAGGTTCACCAACTGCTGAACCGAATTGGGATTCGTCCCATCGTTATTGTTGTTGTTCGTCGAACCCTCGAGATTTTGACGTGTTACTCTTCTTCTAGGAGGCATTTTCTGTTAAGAAAATATTATTATTAGACCCTTTATTCAATTATTAAGTATCCAAGTTCATACTTAAACGTTTAAATAATTCAATTCATATAGAACACCAAGCACGTCCATAAACTTCTTTTATTCATCAGTCGTAGTTTTAAAAACATCAAACAGATAGCATTTCTGCCATTTACATCATCCTTCCTGAACTGGAAAAGTTGCAGGATTACATTATTAACTCATCCCATTCTTATCTCAAATTATGGTATTTTCGTTACTTATTACAAAACATGCAATACATAACAAACTCTACCACTACTGTTACTACTACCACTACTACCACTGCCTTGGCATATTAATGCGTCTCACAGCCTCTCTGCATTCCTCTTTCATTACCCAAAATGCCGTTCTTTGGTCCACCACATACCACGGTAAACCTTGGAACTGAGCTGGGTAGTAGAAAATACGATCCTGAGCTCTCTCTATCGCCGTATGAAAAGCATATTCCGTTTCCCTCAGCTTGGCCCTCTTGGCTTCAGCTTCACCTTCAGCTCGATCGGCTCGTTGATTAGCCCTCAAGCTTGACTCTTCAGCTCTGGCACGCTTCCTCGACTCCTCCTGGATGTCTTGCTTCAGCTTTGCCAGTTCAAATCGAGCAGCATCTCTCTCGACCTCCATATGTATCAGGTTCCACTGTGCATCTCCTAGTTCACTATCCATCTCTTCGATAGTCTCGTCTCGCTGCTGAATAGTCTCCTCGAGATCTCCTACTCGTCCCTGAAGTTCCACATTGCTATCGTAGACTGCCTCGTACATCTCAGCACTAGTAGAGTGTGGTGGGAATTCCTCCTCTTCCTCCTCTTCCTCCTCTTCAGACTCGTCCTCGTCCTCATCCTCTGGAATAGGTGTCAGCTCACGCTCCCGACCAGCTACTGTGATCATTGGAGATGGCTCTCTCCTAACCAGCTGCTCCCAGACAATATGTATGTCACGGGGCTCTTCCTCTCTAGGCACCTGAGGTACATCCTCTCTAGCCTGACTAGGTTCTCCAACGTTCGACATCCTGACAAAAGAATTTTAAAGTTCATTATTACGTGATAACGAATCGTCACTCTTCGAATACTATAATGTAAACACATAGGCACATAAGGTAGTTTATTATCTTTACCTAGCATCACTATCTTTTTGATCTTACCATAAGGCTACTACTTAAGGTTTTTTCCCACCTAAGGTTTCATAACCTACAGCTTTGATACCAACCTGTGACACCCCCAAATCCGGGTACTTCGTTTCCACGTGATTTGGTGTTCACTTTCTAATATAACCTATATCTACCCAATGAATAATTCAAAATAAACTACAACTTTAATTAAAATAACTAAATCTCCCTTAAAACAAGGGTTACAACCTTCTCAAAATCAATCCCAGGGTTACTCTAACCTTGACATGAATATAATAAAGTGCGGAAATAAAGCATAACATTCAATTATTACAATCATTCTCAATTAAATAAAAAAACAAGTCTTCACTTGCTTTGCTTTCCCTTGCCCTTACTTGTAGACGGAGCATCAGCGTTATCAACCTTAACTGAAATTGTTATTTAATGCAAGAGTGAGGAAACCACAGCTCACTGGAGTTTAACAATAATATAGACATGAAAGAATATCTTTAAGAAAATCTGAACAACTTAGCTTGCTTCAATAATAAAGAATTGAATAATAATTCTCTATCAGTATTAAAATTTGGATATAGAATTTATCTGAGGGTCATAAGACCTTTGAACTCTTGTCCTAGTTTATAAATATTTCTATTTAAACCTTTAACAGTTAACAAGACTATGGACCTTAACTCGTACTTAGGGGGATCAGCCCTTCGTACCATGTATTGTGCACAACCATCTTAACGCTATGCGTAGTAACCTCCCCTAGTAAATAGGGTTGTTCAACTCAGTAATTTGAATTCAAGAACGCACCAAAGAAAGTTTGGTTTGGATAAGCTTACAAGGGTAATTTAGAATTCACGTTCATCAACTAAGGATTAGTTGAATCGACTTCCAATAATTCAAAATAAAAGAATTATGAATTAACATATGCTTTAGAAGTAAACCTAAAGCATTTAAAATAATAATTGGATCTTACTTGAACAATAAGTTAAGACCATTTCAATTAAATAAACAATTGTCCAATACTGAAATGGAAAGGACATTCTCAACAATGAATATATGAATTCAAGAGATCATATAAAATCAATACAAGATTAGGGTTTAGAAAACTTGCGTAAAATTAACGAGTTTAGGGTTTAGAAGACTTGCCTCAAGCGCAAGCTACTTAACACAATTCACGTACTTTAATAATTCCTACACATATATATTCAACCACAATAACCTAAATTAGTTAACACGTAACTAATTCACATAAGTGGTTAACCCTCATGGTTAACTCACATTCTGATTAAATAGTAATAATAATCAACCATCACATAGTTAATTACATCACCTACATATTCACATAATTAAATTAATTATGTATTTAACTCAATTATAATTAAACAATTATAATTCAAACACTTAATCAAATTATAATTACTTAAATTATCATTACCTTTTAAATTATAAACAATTTATAATTTAAAATCAATTAAACCACATTCGTGCATTTATAATTACACAATTTATAATTAATCATGTATTTATCAATTATAATCAATAATTAATTAAACTATAACATGCATTATAATTACACAATTTATAATTAATTATGTAATTATTAATTAAAAATTCACAATTAAACATGCATTTATTAAATCATAATTACATAAATTATAATTAAAATTAAAATAATTAAACTTCTATACCTTATAATTTCACAAAATTTATAATTTAAATTACACATTTACTCTTAATTATAATTAATAAAATTATAATTAAGTAACTTATTAAACAATTATAGTTTTAAATACCATATTAGGTTTTCAAAAATTTCTTTTATTTTCCAAACATGAAATTATCATAATCATATAACAACATGTTATATCATTCAAAATATATATCCCCTTATCCATGAAAAATTAAACTAAGGTCTTTAAAATAAACTGTACAAGCAAGCAAAACTCACTGCCCAAGCACTGTGCCCGGCGCAGCTGCGCAGCCAGCTGCCTTTAAACCGGCGCAGCTGCGCAGGGAAGGAATCTGGGAAGGACAAGCGGCGCAGCTGCGCTGCTCCTGGCCTTGCTGCCAGCGCAGTTGCACAGCAACTCGGCCAGACGCAGACAGCCACGTTACTATGCTTCACCGATTAATCCATACAAGCCAACAACGCCAAAAATACAGTACTATAGACTCTGTAAAACATATATACGCTATTACACATATATAAAGCATGCTTCCAAAATACAAAATCATTTAAACAATGATAATCATAAGTTTTGAAAATCTATTTTGGCTATTTTTATGAAAACTCATATTTTCATAAAATAATTCTCTGTAATAAAATTTTCTTACCAATTCCACTTATAAAACATGCATTATGTTTGAAATTGAAGATATTATCACAACAATTCTAAATAGGCATATTAACACACAATCAAATCATAACTTTTACTCTAAAATTGGCCAATAACATACAAAATCACAAGAACATCAATTTCTCCATTAAAACATGTTCTGACAAAATTTTGATTTCTGAAAATCCTTGATCATGACATACAATTCATATAATAACCATTATAAACACAATTTATATATGTACATCATATTTGTATAACTTTCATGCTAACTCATAAACACAGAGAACTCATATTCATGAATATTATAAAGAAAACACATAGAAATATAATTTAATTAAAATAATACCCTTTTTGCTTAGATGATTGAAGAAGAAGATGATAGTGATTCCCTTCGAGCTTCTCAAGCTATAACTTTTCTTTCTCTTCCTCTTCTCTCTATCTTCTTCTCTGTTATTTTCTCTGCTCTTTTTTCTTAGCTTTAGACTAACTTTTAGAAAAACTAACGTACTGATAGTATATACATATAATATATAATATATGTAACTCCCATATAATAAGTATATGCACTAACTACAAATTATAACGTAAGTTACAAAATTCAAAAGCCAACTTGGCTTGTTTGGCTACAAGAAAAATTAGAAACTAGTTTTTATTAACTCCAAACATGGTTTAGGTAATTTAGGTTTAGCTAGTGTAAGGTCCCTGTTTGGCAACAGTCTTTTAAAACAAAAGCAAGGGCCTTGTTTGGTAAAAATCATTTAAAAATAATCATTTTCTTTTTATTTTAATAAATCATTTGACGCATACTTTAATGTCACATTTTAATTAATTAAATATTAATCATCTAATTTAATCAATTAAAATCTAACATCAATAAATCATATAAAATTACCACATAATTATAATTACTCGCTAATTATAATTCATGTAACACTTCATCACATAATTCATCTAATTTAATTATCTCAATTAAATTAGAATTATAATATAAAATTAATATACATTAATTAAATAAGCATTACACATTCAATTAATTAATATATACACTTAATTAAATCACTCCATAAATCACATAATTTATTTATTTAACTCAATAAATAAATCACATAAAATATTTATTTAATACAATAAATATTTAAAATTAAATATAAAATCACAATCGTTACAAATTAGCATCCGCCTTGTCTACACTGTTTCACAGTGAGTTAGATCGGTTACTAATTCGTAGATACCTTCCCCATATGAAGGAGTCGTTTAGCCCAGCTACTATACATCAACCATTAAAGAGTATGATTGCACTACCTTAGACTTAACACTTACTTGTTCATACAACTTATAAATTAATACTTAATCTTTCATTTTATAAGTCCTTTATAATTTAGTAAGCCGAATTCCTAATCCAGCAACCTGGATTTAGACTGAATTTTAATTTAGTAAATTATTTTCCAATCTAGCAGACTGGATTCAACTAACCTCTAATCCAGCAAACCTGGATTCAATCTGACAACCAATCCAGCAAGCCTGGATTCAACTTACCTCTAATCCAGCAGCCTAGATTATCCAAAAAGACCATTCCAGCACTTGATGGCCAATCCAGCAAACCAGATTGCAATCCAGCAACTTGATGGCCAATCTAGCAAGCTGGATTCCCTTTTTTTAAGCATAAATACATGTATTTCATACACAAAAATAATTTTTCAAGAATTTTTTAACTTCCTTAAGTATTTTTCAAAAATCCATTTCTAGTTAATTCCTTAAGAAAATAGCTACCTCAAGCTTAATTCCAAAAATTCTCAACTCTTGGTGGGATATTATACATGTTAACGTGGACCTCCAGTTTAAATTTCGTGGCCATCGGAGTTATACAACTCCGGTTATAGCTATTTTTGTCAGAAAAATACAAATATTAAAATAGTAATAACTTACTCAATTTAAGTCAGAATAAGCTTATTTTGGGATACAAGCTACTTCTTATCATAAATTTTCATGTCCCAAAATATTGGAATTTATTTTATAAAATAAGTGGACAAAACTGCCCCTGTAAAATCTGGACAGCAAGCTTTTCGGGTTTTTCAAATTTGGCGTCCTTTGCTCAAAACAGTCCACACGAAAATCTATAACTCCTTTTTCAGTGATTCCACTTGAAAAAGTTAGAAGACTTATAGATCTAAGTCTAAAAATTGACCACTTTCAAAAATTTGAAACACAATGAGAGATATGGCCGTTTTAATATCATATTCTGTTTTCTCAAAAATCTAATTTTAAAACTTTTGTGTTTTGTAAGAAAACTTTCATGATCTATTGATTTATCAAACATTAACCACCATAAATTATCATAACACATACTAATACACCTTAAGATCAAGGACCTACCATGATTCATGATCTATTACACCAAACATACACTAAATCCAAGAAAAACATAATTTAGGCTAGGAAAATCAAGATTTTCTAACTTTTAAAACATAGTTTCCTTTTTCTTGTTTTTGATCTAATTTTTGATACACCAAATGGTTAGATCTACACATAACACACTCTAGATCATGTACATCTAGAGTTTTGAAGTTCATGAATATAAATTCAAATTTTGGTTTAAACAACTAAGAATAACTTAAATCAAAGGTGGTTTATACCTTAAGTTCTTGCTAGCATTTCTTAATCTTTCAAAGTAGATGATGATTTTAAGTGGAAGAAAGATCAAAGCTTCCTTCTCTCTCTCCTTCTTCCCACCGTCCCTCTCCTCTCTCTCTCTTGATTTCATTTTGTTTGCTAAGCTAAATGAGATGAAAGAGAAAAAGAGTTTGGTTTTGTTTGGGAGAGTTATTTAGATATAAAAATATGTATGTATATTAATGCCCAACACTCCACTCTTCTCATCTCTTACTTAATCATTTGGATGTTTCTTGCAAGTATGAGATTGCTTGTAGCTTTAGCTAAATGTGTTGGCAGCATAAAAATTTGACACATGTTGGAGTTGGTGGAGAGTTAGTAAAATGAATCATTATACCACATGCTCTCCTTATCTCTTTCCCCCCCTTGTTGACCGAAATTATGCCCCTTTTCTTCCATTTTTGTTTTAGTTTTTATTGCTTTATTTAACTTAATAAATATCCAACATCCCTTAACAATTGGGCTAAAGTCTTGGGCTCCAAATTAATTCTTTTGGACTTGCTAATAAAATAGTTGGGCTATGTAAATTAACATAGTTCATTAATTTTAATTCTATTCTACCCTAATCATTTAATTAGGATTTCTATTCACCACATTTGTAATTCAAATTCTTACTCATGTACATTTAATTACTTAACCCAATTAGACTTGCTTTAATAAAATTAATTAATAAATTGAGATAATAAAATTAATCTCTTAGGTTAGTAAAAAATTTAAATACTAACATCCTTACATATTATCACCCTTAAGTTATTTAATTTTCATACTTAATATATATATTAGGTTACAAGACTTTATTCTTAATTCTCTTTATATGTTAAACAAATTTATAAATAATACACAAAACCATATAAGTCCTTCACAAAATTTTTAAATCGATACTCTATTTCCAGTCTAGGTCTTATTATTTAACCTTTATTTAATCATTTAAGATTTTATTAATCTTATAAATTCTCGAGTTGTCATAATTAGAAGATAAGATGCGAATGGATTATCCCCATTTATTTGTGTAATCTTATACCAATTCCGACGACGAAATTTTTATAAGGGGGGAGGATGTAATACCCGTAAATTTTATAAATAATATTAATATTAAAAATAATAAATGTTTGGATATTTATTAAGTATAAATATTTTTGTGGCATGAGATGAGATAATTCAATTTTATTAAATTGAGTATATGATAATTGAGAAATGTGAAGAATTTAATGAAAAGCTTAAGATAAGCCTATGTGAATGCCTTGTGTGGCATGATGATGGACTAAGTGATGGTTTAATTAAATTAATGAAGAAATGATTTAATGATGAAGTTAGTTAGTATATTAAGTTAATGGGTAAATAATTAAATGAAGTGATAGACTAAATTCTATCATTATTAATTATTTACTAGGTGTAATGACATGTAATGTATAGTCTTTTATAATAAAGTTTCTTCATTCATTAGATAAAATGAGGTGTGACATTAATATATGAATGGGAACCTACGATATACATGAATGGAATTATATAGTTCACTAAATTGCATAAAGTAGCTTATGTGACAATATGATGTGTGGTGGGGCAATTAAATGAGTATTTTAAATATATGGGAGAAAATAAATCTAGTAAATAAAATGTTTACTATTAAATGTTTATTTAAATTTATGTATAATCGGAATAATAAAATAGATATAATGAGTTGTTATTACCCAATTATATTATATTCAGAACTATTGTAAATATTATTGGGACTAACCAAATGTTCATGGATTATATGAATATGTGTATATATACCCCTAACTTATCACAATTTAATAATATTACCTCATTAAAATTGTATTTGTATACCCAAAAAAAATTAAACTTATGTAAGCTAGTAGTCATTTTGCAAATGCTGAGTGTTAGGGAGCTTTGTCCCAAAATGGTTGTCACTTTCCTTTAATCACGTAATTAGGCTATTGGCCTAAGTCTAGCATTTTCTCTTATTACCAAACCATCAGTAGATTTCATATGATGAATGGGGAGTGGCCTCCACAGTGCATTGCAACTGCTATACCAAACCAAGCAATTGCCCATCATTTTCTTCTTCTTCCTGCTAAACAAAATTGGTGGACAAAGGCTTTACATAGTTATTGAATTCTCTATAAATTAAGTTTTTCTCTTCTCAAATCCAATTTATTGAGTTTCTGATAAGTTAAACTTGGATTGTGAGTATACTGAGATTAAAAAGAAATCTAAAATTGGAAGGAATTTTGTTTCAAGCTTTAATAAATGTAAAATTTCCATAGTGTTCTTAATTTTGATTTTTAAGAATTCTAGAGATTTCTTGAATACTTGATAATTGATTTAGAAATAGAAGGTTATTATGTTATATGAGTTTATATGCATGTTTGGAAACAATGTGTTTGATTATAAGCATGTTGAATGAAGTATTGGTTGGTTGAGTTTTCATGTTATGCTGAAACAGGGGCCTGTCTGTGTCTGTACCGAAGTGGCACGGCCGCGCTACTTCCCAGTACAAACACAACGCGATTGCGCCATCTGTCAGTCATGATATCCATTCTTTGTGTTTTCTGTTATGTTGAGCATGTTAGTTTGACTTGGTTATGCCTATAAATGACCATGACATATGAATTGAGGTTACTTTAGTTATAATAAGTCACTTTAGCTTGTTTTAGGTGGAGTTTGTAAAGGAAACTTATAAGTTGAAAAATGAAACTTGACGAATCTTATGTCTTTTAAGTTCTGGCTTTATGAACAAGTGTATGTAACTTAGTTATGTATATACATTAGTATGAAATATGGATTTAAAGTTGCTTTGCATGCTTGGTTGGTTTAACATGAGATTTTCAAGGAAAACTTAGAAGTTGAAAATTAACTTTGTTGAAAACTACCTAACTTACATTCTGAACTTTTGGACAATCATAATAAGATACTTTATGCCTCTAGACATGACCAATATGTTCAACATCTAACTAAGCTTGATTTAGACTTTTCAAGCATGATGTAAAATGAGATTTAAAGTGTTAATCTATTCAACCTAAGAGTAAATGAGTGATATACATGTGAACATGAGTATAAATGGTTCATTGGTAGCAATATATGGTTTAAATACTTTCATTATTGGTCCTTTATGAAATGAACTCATTAGGACTTGTTAAACGAAAAAAAGTTAAAATAAAACTATATAGGTTGGAGGTAAACGTAAAGTAAGATGGGAAGCAAACCTAATCATAAACCACGTTATATGTATGGGTAATGTGTAACATGACCTATATATGCTAGTAAATGAGTTGGATTCAATCAGACTAAAAGTCAGCTCTGGTTGTGACAGGGAGCAGCGCGACCGTGCCACTCCCTAGTCATATTCTAGCGTGGCCACACCGTCCTGCAGTTTAATCTGAATATATTATTTGTACTCTGAAACATGATACATGTTTACATTTATGTCTTAAACTATAATACATGAAGAAAGTGATGTTCTAAGTTCTTAAGTGTATAGTGACTACATTGATTCAATACTTATCAATATTTTTAGAAAGATTTAGATAAAGTTTCAAAAACACATCAATGTGATGTTATAATTGTATTATTTGGTTATGTAGCTAAGAGGAGGCTTGATGTATGTGCTTAACATACGTTGTTTACATAACCAAATAATACAATTATAACATCACATTGATATTATTCTTTCTGTCCTTAAAAATGTTGTAAACAAAGAAATATCACGTTATATGTATTATTTGGTTATGAGATAGTTGTGCATCGAACTTGTATAACTAATGAAATTATATATATACATAACTATGATAAAATAGGAATTCGAGGTATCGATAAGCTATAGAGTGATAAACTACGCGAAAGTCAAGTGCCCTAACTTTCACAACTTTGGATATTGTGCGAGTTCGAATTGTTGTTATATCAACCTTATATGTGTTGAGAAATTGTGTATACTTGTACAAATCGTTATTCATATTCTGAAATTCGAATCATGTTGCAAGTTTAAACTTTTGTTCTTAAATAAATTGAGAAAAGTGTCTAAGCCATTTGATTCGGCTAGACAAGATATCTATGAGTTAGAAAGTTATCCAAACCAATTGCTTTGGCGCGGACTCTTACAAATCTACTGAGATGAACAACCCTCATTGAAGGGAAAATTTTATAAATGTCGGGAAACCGACGTGCGCACAAACAACATGTTTAAATGTTATGCATAACGTAGGGTATTTTGGGCTGATCACCTATTATACTTGTTTTATTAGATTATCAGTTTAATATTGTTGATTCTAGTAGGAGTTCTCAGTCCATAGTGACTACTCAGTGTTGAAACCTTTGAATTCTTTTAAATCTTTTTGTCTATAATGACTCATTGTTTAAAATTCAAAGGACAGTTTTGAAGCTATTGATATTTCTTTGTTTACAACATTTTTCCTTAACCCTTAGCTATCTTTGATTATTATACCTTTGAGCTTATTAACTTTATATCATGTCTGTTTATCCTTACTATTATATACTTGCTGAGCAAATTTATTGCTCATTCTTGCTTCCTTTAAACCTTACAGTTACGGCAGAACGTGCTGAACCCTCAGGCAAAGATAGGGGAAAGGGCAAAGCTACGAATTATCTTTAGTCCTCTATGCTAGAAGTTTATTATTAAGCTATAATAAGATTTAATTATGGTTTATATATTAAGCTATGTTATGAATTTTATTATGTAATGTCTTAGTAACGGTTACGAGACCTAGGGACGAGAATATTTATATTATGTCAATGTAAATTATTCTATTATTCCGTTGTATAAGATTTTAGATTTAGATCGTGATGCACCGAATTCAAGATATGAGTGTTTGAATTTGGGGGTGTCACATTTATTGTGAGACTTTGTTACCCTTTAATGGGAGGATTATTTATTAAGCTTGTGAGTTTCAATTATTTCATTTATTTATGGGTAATAGATGTGATTTTATTAGACAGTGAACACCAAATTTGTGAGATTTAAGTACTCGGATTTGGGGGTGTCAAATCCATAACCCATGTTTGGGCTTCAATTAGATTGGTAGTCCATCGAAACTCTGGAGGTCCTACATCTTTAAAGTCTTTGAAAGTCATGGCATGAGCTAGAGTTTGATTCATAAGCGCACCCATTAACAAATTCACAAACTGCTGCATTGGATTAACGTCGGCTTCTTCGTTACCATCACTGGATCCCTCAGGTGAGTGTGGCTGCCTCCTTCTAGGCGACATATTACTGTTAAGGTTTTATGTTATTAGTTCATTTATTAGAATCATTCAAAAATTATCTTAAGAACTTATAAATACCATAAGGCATAACTAATAAACAAAGTTATATATTTATCCACCGAGTTCAAAACATATCAAAAGTAGCATATCTGCTAAATACATCAACTATTCTGCTATAGCAGGATTCCAAGATTAAATTATCATCGTATCCCATTATTTATATCAAAAATTGGGATTTACATCTTATTAACAAACTCATAGCTATATTTTATATTATCCCTTTTTTTGCGACCTATAAAAGCATTCCACCTCGCACCGCATCATCGCATTCTTGATCCATAATATGAATTATCGTCCTGCGATCCATAACGTACCAAGGATAATCTCCAAACTGCACAGGATAGTGGTAGACTGAATCATGAGCTCTTCCAATCGCAGTGCAAAAAGCATAATCCATTTCATCCATCCTTGCTTTCTTCAACCGAACCTTTAGCATGATCTACGCGTCAAGCAGCTCCCATCAATGTATCCTCTGCTCTTACTCGTTTTGTTGACTCCTCCCTCAAATCATCCTGCATGTTCTTATTCTCAGCCACCAACTATCCTCTTCGATACTCGAACTGTGCCAGCTTCAACTCAAGCTCTGCAACTCGTGTGGTAAGATCTTAAACCACTGTCTCTTTTTGTTCCATGGCTATAACTTGCCCTTCAAACTCCTCGACTTTATCTTGTAACTCAATATTACGGTCATACACTACATCAAACATCTCATCTCCTAATGTGGATAGCGGTATCTCATCAAGATCTTCCTCTTCCTCCTCTTCTACCTCATTTCCTCAGACTCTTCCTCCGAATTTGACTCAGGAACATACTCTGGCCCTACAATGGTAATCAATGGAGATGGCTCCATCGGTGCTAACTGCTCCCAGACCGTGTGAATATCTCGGGTCTCCTCCTCCCTAATCTGAATGGGTTCACCAATCTCAGCCATCCTGCCACCAAAATTTTAAGTTTTAATTACTACCCACGAAAACATAAGTCTATTATCAACAAGTAACCACATAAGTCATTTTATTATTTATCTTCAATGAATTTACTTAATCCATTTCTTAGAACTCGATAAGAGTTTCATCAATTACTATATTTTCGATTTCCTATAGGATATAGCCTAAGGTTTCCCCACCTAAGGTTTATAACCTACAGCTTTGATACTGACTTGTGACACCCCCAAATCTGGTTACCTCAACCCTCAGATCCGGTGCTCATGATACAACACATACAACATATATCTACCCATTAACTGGAGTAATAAACTTCATGCTTAATAAATATTATAAAAGATTACATACTTAAATGTATCACAGGTCAGCTAATCTTTATTATTACATCAAAATAGCAAAAATATAAATAAATCCATTACATAAACTTCTCAAACAAAATATAATCTATTCATCATCTATTTACGCATTTTGCCCTTGACTTTGCTTGTAGACGGCTCCTCGGGTTTCTCGACCTTAGCTGAAATATTTTATGCAAGAGTGAGAAATCTAATTGCCCACAAGTAGAACAATATAAAATAAATAGTAAGAATGAGCAAGTGAATAAGCTTCAACTGAATAATATATTCTTTATTGGAAATAACCAACTTTAAATCAATAACTGTAAGTTCAATGGGATAATTGACTTTTAAATCAAATCTTAGATATCAAGATCAAGGTGTATACTGAGGGTAACAAGACCACGAACTATGTCTCAGGTTATCAAGTATTTCTACTGTAACCTTTAGCAGTCAAGAGACTATGGACCATCCATCTCGTACTCCAGGTGATCAGCCCGTTTGTGCTATGTATTGTGCACAAAAATATTATGGCCATTGCGTAACTAAGAATTATAATTTCCGATAACCTTTACCCTAATATAGGGTTGTTCATCTCAGCTTTAACACATGAATCCGCACCAAAAACAAATTAGTTTGGAATAACTTCAGAAAGAATTCTAAATTTTTAGAACGTTCATCAACTATGGACTAGTCTAATCAAAAGTTCGATAGTCAGTCAAGGATTTGATAACAATATCATCTCGAACAGTGGAAAATAAATAAGTCATGATTCATTAAGTGATAGAGTCACAATGATTCATAATTGAATAAATATTATTTATTAAATTAATGCTTTCGAAAAGAATTGGAAAGCTTGCTCAGGAACATAGACATTGTACGAATTAAGAAACCTTGCTGAATGTCAAAGTATAAGCAAAAGTAAGGAAACCTGTCTTGCGCGTTTTGTAACAAAATTACAGTGCACTTCCTTTAAATACCCTACACATTAAATCACATAGATACAACGATTAGTCATGACACAATATGTTAGTTCCCAGAGGGCACACAATAGATCTAGAAGCGGGGTTGAATAGATCCTTTTTAATTTCAAACATCTTTTCCGTTTTATTTTGTATTGCTAAGTAATTACCATATGACAAACATAAAAATCATTTCAAGCACATCGGAATAAGTTAAAGATCCCCTTCATAGCTATCTTGTTAACCATTGTTCTATAGTTAGTTTAGTTGTAAGTGATTATTACAGTTATAGCAGTTATAACAGTTAAAGGTACATAAGGTAAATGACTTAAAGTAAATGACACAAGGGATTTTAAGTGGTTCAAAGACTCAAGCTCCTAATCCACTCTTTTGCTTCAACTAGCAGGGATTCCACTAAGGAAATGTGTAACTCTTGAATCACATAGATTCCTTCAAGGTCAGCAGCCTTGGAACTTCAGTTCACTAAGAACTCTTCAAGTTCAGCAGACTTGGAAACTCTTATACCCTCTGGTACAGCAAGTCCAGTAGACTTGACTTTGATTTAGTCCCTCGGACAAGGACCCCTCAGGCCCTGGCTACTTGTTGATGTTGCTGTTGCTGCTAAGCTGCTAAGATGACTTGAAGCCTGTTCATCCTTTGGTACTTAGCAGCTTGGTGTGATCCTCCTTAGATTCTGCATCGAGACTGGATCACCTTTGATGAACTTCTAAGATGTTCATGAAGTTTGACATCTTTGAGTACTTAGTTGTCTATCACTTTTTCTTTGGTGCAGCTGATCTTGTGATTGATGCTTGTCTTCATAGGATCTCAGCTTTGCACACTTTCACCACTTGGGGTCTACTAGGTCTTTTCACTTCTCGTGGACTTCATCTGGTACTTAGCATCCCTTGAACATAGTTTGACTTATGAGCAGATTTGGTTCTGTATATGTTTCACTTCAGCACAGGTAGTTCATAGTAAATCGTCGAGTGGCCCTTTGGATCTGCTTTCTGGTCTGCTACTCTTCCTCTTGTCTTCTTGGCATTCTCGGCTCTCAGCTCTCAGCTCTCAGCTCTCAGCTCAGATGCCAATTTGTTTGGCATTATCTTCTTTGTTAAGTGAAGCTTTCATCAGTTAAACCTCTTCTTCAAATCTTCTTCACTTCTACTTTCGTAGTCTCACTGCCACTGAGACATGTTCTAATAAGCTCTATAGAACTCGTAGAGTCAATAACTCAACAACACTTGCATCTTTGAAGCTTCAGTTGTTATATACTCTTTCATAAGCTTCCCATTGGAATATAGCCGTTGGAAGCTATTTGAATTTCTTCACAGATCCTGAGTTATTTGGTGCAGACTGTTGATTTGACGTGACAGCCCCTTTTTGACTTTTCTGACACAGCAGTCTACTATTCCACCTACCACATCAGAGATATTACTTTCATATGTCAGACTGGTAGTCACCTTTATTTCTCCTTTCTGATTTCTAGATTAGAACCTCAGGAGTTGTCCTTCTGCATCGATGCACTCAATCAGCAAAGTTTGAATGTCAGTCTTTATATTGAGACTTTGCCAAGGCTTCAATAATCAGATGACAGAACTCCATGATTCTGATGCAGATGACCATGAGCTTGATCATAGTATGTCTGTTGAATGTTGCCCATTGACTGGTTAAGACAACACTACGATTCTGAGAGTGTTCTTTGGATTGACAATGTAGAACCTCTCTTCCTTCACTCGTATAGTACTCCAATACTTCTGCTTGCCTTGATTTACATTAGAAGCTGACAACTTGTCTGAATGCTTTGGCCCTTTTGGATTGCAAGACTCTTCTGATTAGTCATGCTCAGCTCTCTCTACATTTTTCTCTGTGATCTCCAGTTTATTTTACATAATGAGGCTGAGCCATTGACAATCGTTTTCGTCTGATCTATAGGTTGGCCAGTTCCACTATATATGCTTCATCAGTTCTTGCTGCTCATCTGGCAAGCACCACGATTATGGTTACACCCAAGATCGTTGTCTTCTGTTGGTTTGACAGATATTGCATTGTTGACTTCCTTTAGTCAGTCACTTCATTTATTGTCTTCTAATACTTGTTTGTGGAAGACTTCTTCTGAATGGCTTCACTTCTCAATCAGTTTAGCTGATAGAGTTGGTGCTTCGATCTTCTAATTGCTTGTAGGCCATTAGGTGAGTGCTCTCTGGCTTTCTTATGGTAGATTGCATCTTTATTGCTCTGACCAGAGGCTACATTCTTTGGATACTTTGGGACTGCTCATTTGATGAGAATCGTGTTGTCCCTACTATTCTTCCTTGGCGTTGTGAGCATTTGATAGACTTTGTCGAAGCCTTTATTCTACAGACTACGATCTTGCTTTGGTTCTGTAGACACAACGACTCTGAGAGCAGATCATATGACAGACTATGATTTCTGCCTTAACACTTGCTGTCCCTTGACTGATCTAGCTCGACTACGATTTCTACCTCTGATATGATCAGTAGACTCCACGATTTCTAGTGTGGCCTACGATTCTTGACTTGGCTTTAGCAGGCGCTTAGACAGGCTGTCTCCACGATTCTGAACATGACTTCTTCGAAAGACTACGGGTTCGAGAAAGTCCTTCTCGACACACCACGATCCTGCCTTGTCTCTCCTGACAGACTACGAACTTCGAGAGCTACTATCCTTACAGACTATGATTCTACCTTGATAGTCTCCGAGTCTTCCTTGTCTCTTCTGGCAGACTACGAAGGCTGGTGGAGTGCTCGACGATCAGACATGTCTATCTATTACATTGCATAAGATAAACCTAACAAGCTTGATCTTTCAATAATTAGCCCCTCTTTATCATATTTATGTAATGTAGTGAAATGAAAAGGATAAAGAATGCTAGACACTGGGACTATGATGAATGCTAATGTAATGCAATACATGGTGTTAGTTCCCAGAGGGCACATAATAGATCTAGAAGGGGGGGTTGAATAGATTCTTTTTATTTTTAAACATCTTTTCTATTTTATTATGTGTTGCTAAGTAATTAACATATGACAAACATAAGAATCATTTCAAGCACAGCGGAATAAGTTAAGGATCCCCTTCATAGATATCTTGTTAACCATTGTTCTAAAGTTAGTTTATGTGTAAGTGATTATTACAGTTATAGTAGTTAATGGTATATAAGATAAATGACAGAATGTAAAAGACACAAGGGATTTTAAGTGGTTCAGAGACTCAAGCTCCTAATCCAATCTTTTGCATCAACAAGCAGGGATTCCACTAAGGAAGTCTTTACATCTTTGAATCATTAAGATTCCTTCAAGGCCAGTAGCCTTGGAACTTCAGTTCACTAAAAACTCTTCAAGTCCAATAGACTTGGAACTTCAGTTCACTAAGAATTCTTCAAGTCCAGCAGACTTGGAACTTCAGTTCACTAAGAACTCTTCAAGTCCAATAGACTTGGAATCTATTGTACCCTCTAGTACAGCAAGTCCAGCAGACTTGACTTTGATTTAGTCCCTCGGATAAGGACCCCTCCAGCCCTGGCTTCTGGTTGATGTAGTTGTTGGTGCTGAGCTGCTAAGATGACTTGAAGCTTGTTCATCCTTTGGTACTTAGCAGCTTGGTGTGATCCTCCTTGGATTCTGCATCGAGACTGGATCACCTTTGATGAACTGCTAAGATGTTCATGAAGCTTGACATCTTTGAGTACTTATCAGTCCATCACTCCTTCTTTGGTGCAGCTGATCTTTTGGTTGATGATTGTCTTCATCGGATCTCAGCTTTGCACCATTTCACCGCTTAGGGTCTGCTAAGTCTTTGTACTTTTGGTAGACTCTGTCTGGCACTTAGCATCCCCTGAACCTTGCTTGACTGATGTGCAAATTTGGTTCTGCATCTGTTCTTCTTTAGCTCTTGGTAGTTCATGGTGATTCGTAGAGTGGCTCTTTGGATCTTCTTTCTGGTCTGCCACTCTTCTTACTATCTTCTTGGCCTTTTCGGCTCTCAGCTTAGCTGCCAATCTAATTGGCATTCTCATTGTTGTTGAGTGAAGCCTTTATCTATTAAAGCTCTTCTCTTAGCTTGCTTCACTACTACTTTAGTAGTCTCACTGCCACTAAGACGTATTCTGTTAGTTCTGTAGAACTCGTATAGTCAACAACCACCAAATTCTTCAATTTAGCAACTCTTCATCTTTGAAGCTTCAGCTGTTATATACCCTTCCATAAGCTTCCTGTTGGAATATAGCCGTTGGAAGCTATTTGAATTGCTTCGCAGATCTCGAGTTATTTGATGCATACTTCTGATTTGACGTGACAACCCCTTTTTGACTTTTCTGACATAACAGTCTACTATTTCACCTACCACTTCAGAGATGTCACTTTAACGTGTCAGGCTGGTAGTCACCTTTATTTCTCCCTTCTGATTCCTTGATTAGAACATCAGGAGTTGACCTTCTGCATCGATGCTCTCAATCAGCAACGTTCGAATGTCAGCCCTTATATTAAGACATTGCCAAAGCTTCAGTAATTAGATGACCGAACTCTATGATTCTGATGCAGATGACCATGAGCTTGATCATAGTTTGTCTGTTGATTGTTGCTCGTTGACTGGTTGAGATAACACTATAATTCTGAGAGTGTTATTTGAATTGACAATGTAGAACCTCTCTTCCTTCATTCGTGCAGTGCTTCAACACTTCTGCTTGCCTTAACTTATCTCAGGAACTGACAACTTGTCTAAATACTCTGGCCCTTCTAGATTGCAAGACTCTTCTGATTAGTTATGCTCAGCTATCACTCTCTCTATGATCTCCAATTCACATGTCATTAAGGGTCTGACCCATGCTTAATCTTCTTTGTCTATTCTTTATAGTTTGTCCAGTATCTCTGAATAAACTGCATCAGTTCGTGCTTCTCATCTGGCAAGCACTACGATCATGGTCATACCCAAGATCGTTGTCTTCTGTTGGTTTGACAGCTACTGCATTGCTGACTTCCTTTAGTCAGTTACTTTAGCTGAAGTCTTCTTACTATTGCTTTAGGAAAACTTCTCTTGAATGGCTTCACTTCTCAATCAGGATTCTGATTGAGTTGGTGCTTTGATCTTTTGATTGCTTGCATGCCATTCGGTGAGTGCACTCTGGCTTTCTTTAGGTAGATTGCATCTTTACAGCTCTGACCAGAGGCTACATCTTTGGATTCTTTGGGAGTGCTCATTTGAGAATCTTATTATCTCTACGATTCTTCCTTGGCGTTGTGAGCACTTTCTTGACTTTGTCGAAGCCTTTGTTCTGCAGACTACAATCTTGTTTTGGTTCTGCAGACACTACGACTTCTAGAGATGACATACTATGATTTCTGCCTTAACACTTGCTGTCCTTGTCTGATCTAGCTCGACTATGATTTCTACCTTTGATATGATCAGTAGACTCACTGACTTCATGTGTGGCCTACGATTCTTGACTTGGCTTCGGCAGGCGCTCTGTCGGCACTTAGACAGGCTGTCTCCACGATTCTGAACATGACTTCCTCGACAGACTACGGCTTTGAAAAGTCCTTATCGACACACCATGATCCTGCCTTGTCTCTTCTGGCAGATTACAAACTTCGAGAGCTACTATCCTTGCAGACTACGATTCTACCTTGATAGTCTCTGAGTCTTCCTTGTCTCTCCTGGCAGACTACGAAGGCTGGTGCAGTGCTTGACGATCTGACAGTCCTATCTATTACATTATATATGATCAACCTAACAAGCTTGATCTTTCTATATTTAGTCCTTGTACTTCATATTCTTTTGAAGGACTTTACAAAGTTATTTTGTTCATGTAGGATCAACCTAACATATTTGATCATTTCAGTCTAAGTCCTTGTACATATATTCCTATTATCTATTTAAGGACTTTGCAGCTCTTATTAATGCAGACATATTTTCATATTCATTCATTAAGATCATAATCAAATCTTATATAAATATGAATAGCATTCTCTTGCTTATTCCTAACAATCTCCCCCTATTTGATTTTGACAAAAACAATAAGTGCATATGTATGAGATGAATGAATCTTAATATACAGTGAGCAACTGTATTACTAAAATAGATAATCATGAATGCCATTGATGATAATATAAAATTATATGACACTCTACATACTGGATCCAGAACAAACCTGTATAGCAAGAAATGTACCTTCTCTGCTTCATTGACTACTTCATGTATGTCTCTAGAATGTCTTTTGATCAACTACTCATTTTTCTTTTCTTCTTCATTCTACTCCCCCTAAGATGCATGCTCTTCTTCTTTGACTTCATCTTGTTCTGGCTCCCCCTCAGACTTTGTCTCCATAGGGTCATCATCATTTGGCTCCCCCTTAGATGATGACATAATTGCTGCTATTACTGCTGCTTTCTCTTCTTCTTCTTCTTCTTCTTCTTCTTCTTCTTCTTCTTCTCTTCTTCTTCTTCTCTTCTTCTTCTTCTCTTCTTCTTCTTCTTCTTCTTCTTCTTGTCCTTCTTTGCTTTTCTGCTGCTTCTGGTCTTGCTCTTCTCTTCTGCCTTCATTCTTCTCTCCTAGTACTTTCTTGAATGCCTCTTTTTCTCCCTTTTTTGTCATTAATCACTTGGGAAAGCTGTTGGACATTTGTCACAAGCTGCTCCATCAAGTAAGATGAGTGCCAACCTCAAGCTTGAGTTTTTGTTGGCTTAGCTCCAGCTGTAGGGAGAGAGACTGATTCAGAGATTTAATCTTGTTAGAGAGAGACAGTATTTGTTCTGCACTTTCCTTCTGAGCTTGCAGGGCTTCTTCCTTCTGATCATTTATAGACTTTAGATAGATTTAATCTCTCTCTTTGAACTTGAGAGATATATCTGATATTGTGGCCTGAAGTCTGTTGTGAAGCTCACTATCTCCTTCTTCTAACAGGATCTTAGCTTCTGCAGCAATGAGAGAGATCTTCTCAACCAATTCTTTAGAGTTCTTCAATAACTCTTGATCCTGAAGAGTTTGAGCATTTAGTTGATCAGACTCCTACTGAACAGCTGGTTGGACTCCACGATTCTCACTCTTGGACAGGTTTTCAAAGGTAGTGAGAATCTGATTGATAGTTGAGTACCAATCACTGTTAGAAGACGAAGGAATATCATACAATGCTACTGGGGCAGAATAAAACTTCTCAGACTGAGCTTGATCATCTTCAATGGTAGAGTGAAAGGACTCTATAAACATGGACTTGGTTATGATCCTTCTGCCATCTGAACCGACTCGACAATCGTAAGGAATGTAGACGTTTCTGGATTATCGATAGACCCTGAAGTGAGACTGATCTTTGATCAGCTGAGTTGCATACTTCTTTATCCTTGGAAAGTTTTGTGCCACCAGCTCCAAGTTGGGAAATTGAGAGAAGAACAGTGAGAAGTAGCTGCTAGCACCAGTGATGGATGCCTTTACCCATAGCATTGAAGGATAAAATCACCTTATCGCATGATCCTTGGTTTCAGGCTCATACAACAAAATTGAAGTGTCCAGCTTCATAACCTTGATATTATTGAGAAGACTTGTTGTGGTCATTTTCACCACATTTAGCCTTTCATTTCCATAGTTAACCCATTTGCCTAGAATCACATTTGTGGTTCATCATAAACTTCCACCACTATTCTTTTCTTGAGGCAAACAGAAGAAGGGATATGAAATCTTCTGGCTCCTCATCCTCAGAACTAGAGTCTTCCCCACTCTCTTCATGTCCTGACCTGGAGTCAGACTAGTGCATTCTTCCTTCAACTGACTCATCAGTATATTCCTGCATTTGATCATCATTCCCATCATCTTCAGCAGGGCTAGCATTTGCAGAATCACTAGCCACTTCTTGCTCTGCAGTCTTCAGTCTCTTACTACTTGATTTTGCAGACATTTTTCTTCTTTTTCCCTTAGCATCTTCTTCCTTTGACTCATTCTCATCATCATTAAGTTCAATTATCTTTGAAGACGATTCTCCTTTCTTCTTTGAAACAGATTTAGCAATCAGTTTGTTGACCATCCTTCTTCTTGGGGGTTCAGCCACATGAGATTCAGACTTTTCTCCATCTTCAGATTTTGAGGCCTCAGAGTCATCAGACGAGCTTCTTTGAGGTTCAATAACAGGAGCAGATACTTCTTCTTCAGACTCTGGATCCTTTGAAGTAGCAGAAGTACTTTTTGGGACTTCAACAATAGGAGATCTAATTGCTTTAGATTTTGATCCTTCCTCATCAACAAAATGGCTACTTTCGGGCTCAGCCATAGGACTTACATTTTCTTCTTTATTTTCAGACTTTGCTTCCTCAATTTCATATCCTAATTCCTCCTTATCACTGGACTTATTTCTTGAGGTTTCACCCATAGAGCTTTCAGTTCCTTTCTCTTCTTCTTCTGACTCTTCTCTTTCATCTTCAGTAGAAAGACTTCTTTGGGGAACTTTTTGTGACTTCTTCACCACCTTAGATTTCTTCCTGGATGGTTTTGCAGACTTGGACTCTAGAATGATGGAATCCTCAGAGTGTGATAGCTCTTCCTCCACATCACTTACCTTCCTCCTTTTTGTAGTTCTCTTGCTGCTACCCTGTGCCTTTAGTCTTTTGTTTTCCATTGGATTCTTCTTCCAGTTTACAAATAGCTTTGGAGACAACACTTTCTGACTATTTGGGACTTCACCCTCATCATCCTTAATCTTATTCTTAAGATTCTTCTTCAGAATGATGCTCAAGAATCTTCCATGAAAAAAACTTTGTGAGCGGTTTCTCTGTTGACTTCTTTTTTTCTGCCTTGTCCAGCCACTTGGACATTAAGTCGAACAGGATAGCTCCAAAGTTGATTCGCTTCTTTATTACTATTGCAGACATGATTCTCAACTGTAGATCGCTCACAGTGTCATGTGCAGTATCCTTGCTTAGTATATATTTCTCCACAATCTTTGCAAGGAACTCAAACTCTTCAAGAAACTCCTTTTTCTTCATATCTTTCAAACTAGGGTTTCTCTTGTACCGTATAATCCTTTTTGCTTCTTCAGTGTCGACTTCTTCAAGGCTCTTCAAACCCAGGTTAGGGAAACCTAAGCACTGGTTGATGTCTGTGGCTTTCAACTTCAGAATCTGACCTTTAACCTTGGTAGATAGGGTCCCAGAGCTTGTAGTTGCATTGGAGTAGAATTCTTTAACTAAGTCAAAATAGATAAGAGTGTTCGACGCAAGGCATTCAGAGAATCCAGCCTTCTTCACAAGTTTGAGAATGTCTCTGAACTTTTTCTCAAATTCTTGAATCACTTGGTGTTGAGTTGAATACCAGTGATTACACGCCAGTCTTCCATTTGAAGAGTTAGGGATTTTTGGGTTTATAATTTTATGAGAATATTATGAGATATCAGGAAGTGATTTGAGGATGGATAGCTGTTTGAGAGGATTTTACTAGTTGAAGGTGTTTAGGTTTTCAGTTTAAGTGAGAGAGTGTATGGATTGGACAGACTTACAACTTTTGATGAACTCTTGGAAGCATAACTGACATTGATTTGAATTTCCTTTATGTAACTGTTCCCTCCATGCTTTAGTGGGACAATTGTAAGATTCTGATTGGTCACACTCTGTAACTTCTTCTAGCACGTCAGTTTTGACTTTCCTTTAGTTGACTGTTAACTTCTTCAGTTCATGGAGTTTCCTTATGACTTAGCTTAGTACTCCATGATTTCTTCGACTGGTCTACAACCTTTGTGTCCATTTTGATGATCGTAGTCTGTAGCCATGCTTTAATAGGCAACTTCTTCATTAGACTTCAAGGGAGTGGCAATACTCATTTGCAGCTTGTATTCTTCGGAGGAGTTACTGCTTGCTTCAGCAGAGATTCTTGTGATGCAATCAATATCTGCATTTCATCTGGGTTAAGGTTGCTCAGGAAGGGCCAACCTCTTAGTTCAAAACTAAGGGCCATGTTTGTCCCTGAGACACTTATCAGATGAAGAGCTTATAGATATGATGGCAACAATGACATCACATTGGGCTTTTCTGCTGGGGAGTTCACTTACCAACCCTGGATATTCTTTGATGTTGGTATTTGTGTATGTTGCAATCGTGGTATCATCATGCTCTTACACTACGATCATGTGACTGATCGTAGGTACTCCACAATTTGAGTGGTTGGTTGATATGGTAATCAATAGCACGTTTTGGGACGTGTTACTGACTATGGATCTTTATTTAGTTCATCAGTCACAGAGTTTTGGGACTCCGTAATTGGGATGTTTCGGTTTTAGGTTAGCTCTTGTCTTTATGAACTTGACAGAAGTGGTCTTGATATTTGTGGAGTGGTCAACAGACATGCACCATGGTTAACCTATCCTCTGAGCTTATCTCAGATATTTTGGCAAGAGTCCCACTTCTTCATTTTACTCCCTGAGCTTCACCATCTCCAAATCTTCAGATGTTCTTCCTTAGACACCATTAATGCTTCTACATTTAGCAGATCACTGCTCCCCCATAGTTGATACTATCTTCTCAGAGAAGGATGAACTATTCTTCTTCACATGCATAAATAAGATAGCCTTGCATATCTCCTTCAAGCTGAAATCATTATGATTGTATAAACCTCATTGGATCATAGAGAGATATTTTCAGGGCTTATCACTTCATGATTGTTGACAAAACTACGAACGTAGTCTTTGTTATCCAGGCTTCAGTATCTTCTGCACTCGTGGAGCTATGCTTCTATGATGCATTCTTCATAACCAATGTTTGATGATCCTTTGATATGAACTTCCTTGAGGTTCCCTTTGGGATGATATGTTTTGCATAGATAAGCACGGAAGATCTCTTACATCTTGTCATGAATGGTATGAAGATAATCAAACATGTGAACTGCATTCATGGGGACTCAGCAAGTCTTCAAGCACAGGCTTTGGCATTGGATAATTTGATCAAGAGCATTGCTGAAATGACTTGAGCTTGTAGCTGGTTTGAATCTTTGTGACTGAAGCCATCTGCTTTAGTATTCCTTAGTGTGGTCAGATAGACCAAGTACCTGCAGGTTAGGTAAATTTCTATTTTGGTACCCATGGTTGCTTGGGTCCTGCTAGGTTAGTTTTCTCAAAATCCCAATTACTCATATTCTTGGATTTCTATCATATCAACAATCATATTCATGCATATATCAGATTTACATATGACATTTATACTGCATGATGGTGAGTGTGTGTATGATTAAGCATTTCTGATATGACACTCTTTTTCTTTGGTTGTTTCACCCTTTGCTTTGTTATGTTCACAGATTTTGAATGTTCACAGAGCAGGAAGCAACTCTATTACTTATTTGTATCTGGCGATTCATGGAGATGATCAGTTATCAGTTCTAAGAACCTTCAAGATACTCCTCTAGTGTTGATCATACTCAACATTTTATCAAAAAACACATAACATTGGTTTGTATATATTGCACATATACCAACCCTTCAGCAAGGGTTAATCAACTTAAGCTTAATTTGATTTTGATTAAACTTATGACATATTCCAGACTTCTTTCAAAATGTTATTTTCAACCTACGACATGGGTGGAGAGGAAACTTGTTGGCAATAATTTTCCAATCTTAATGTACTTTCTCTCTTCCCCTATTTAGGAAAAGTATGGTCACTTGATAGAATACTGTTATAGATATAAGGTGATGCATTATGATGTACATGAATATTAATGAGGAACCATACCTTTACACTGTCAGTTTCTTAACAGTCATTTATCTTGTTATACAAGTGTCAGGCATTGATGTGCATGACTTTATATGTACTGCTGACAGCTTGTTGCTCCATTTGACCTTAGATTAATCAGGCATAGTCTTGGAGTTGAAAACATAGGAAAGTCTTGGCAGCTTGAGTTCTTTGATAACCTTGAACCTCAAGGTTCAGATCCACATGATCATCCAAATACATATATGAAGAATTCTTCATTCTTCTTTGGATAAGCATTACATTGCATGTATAGGCAGTTCCTCTTCAGAACAGTGGATGACAGACTTTTTGCTTTTGATGCCTTTTGACTTCCCATCACTGGTCTGCAGACTGCTGATTTACTTTGGACACGGATTGGTCTTGTTGATATAGCATTTAAGAACAGGGACCAATCTGAGCAGCTTCAGGTGAATATGCACATTTACCTGTACGCATAATGTTTCAATGTGTGAGCTCATCTGCATTCACAAGTGACTTACTACTAAACTAAGTTGGAACATTGTTTGTGCCGTAGGACCAGACTCAAAGAGTTAACTTTAGGGTATAGCATGAGAACCTGCTCTGATTCCAATTGTTAGTGTAAGACCCTAACTTTTTATGAATAAGATTTAATTTCCTCCATATATTTTATTTTAAATAGTAAGGTGTTGATTTGATAAATGTGATGAGTTATGGGTGATATGTGTAAATTTTACAAAGTAAGCAAGTGGTTATAAAAATATTCATTGTGTCGGGAATATTCGTTTGGTCGTAGAATATTCTTTTTGTCGGGAAATATTCGTACGACAGCGCAATCATTGGTGGGCCCATAACGAAAAAACTGTCGGATGAAGAAAATGACAATAATAAGTTTTCTAAAATTAACGACAAAAACTTTTACCATTAAAATTGTTGAAATACCCGGTGATAAAAGAACAGTAATACGCGTTGTGAACAGTAGCACACGGTATTGCACAGTATTTTTAATTATTGATTCTTACGTAAGACGTCACTTACTCAATAATTGTACAGTAATTACTGTTCAATATTTTATATTATTGATTCAATAATTGCTACATTGATAATTACATAATATTTTATATTATTGATTCATAATTGCTACGTTAATATTTTATATTATTGATTCAATAATTGTCACAATAACCACTGCATAGTATTTTATATTATTAAAATAATAATTCATATTATTTGAATAATATTATTAGATAGCATTATTGACAATGTCTAGAAAGTTATGTCGAGAAAATGGGTTAGGTTATATAATTGTGCGCCAACAAGGAGAAATTTTTATCGGAAAGCCCACTTTTTCCTAGAAACGACCTGGTTGTCAATATTGTAATTCTATAATATTAATTATGAAAAAACAATTGATGAATAAATAAAAATTATTGATAAATATGATAAGTAAATATTTGTCCAATTTTAATATAAAGGGAGGAATTTTTAGAATGAGACATTGTTGAAAGTTTGCATTTTATCTTCTGCGATAAAATAATTCATTCAAATGTATTATTATAATATTACATTATAATAGTATAATGTGATAATATAATAGCATAATTTTATAATTTGAATGGTAACATTATTATAATAAATTCATGGTATAAAATACAATGAGGTGGAAGAGAGAAAATAGAATTGGAATTCTTTTTAATAATTATAAAGGTTTTAATATATATTATATATATATATATATATATATATATATATAAACATGTGGTTGGTGGAGGGAATTGAGTCCTGTTAGGTGTGCTGAGGGTTTGTCAAAACATGTATTCTGAAAAAATCTTTCGTTTGTAAATTTTGTCAACTTGGTGTGCTAGCATTTCCTATAAATAGAATGCTTAGTTAAGAAATGAAAATCACACTAGAATCAAAAATTTCTTTCTCTATACTATTGAGCGTATTTCTTGTGAGTATTTAGATATTTGAGTGTTGATAACATAGCAAGAATTCTTCAACATAATATCCGATATTCCAGACAGATCTAGTATTCTACTGAGGTAAGGGATATTATTTTCTAGTAAATGATGTTATTTTCTTTCAATATTCGTAAAGAATATTATTTTCTTTCATATTCCATATTATGAAAGTGATAATATTTCATTTCATATTTCCAAACTTAAACTACCTACGGTAAGTATTGCTTCAATAATTCCTGAAATGATCAGAAATTCCTTGAGTTTTGCGTTTCATCTAATATCATTTCACCGGAATGTTGGTATGACTTTCTTATGAAATTTTTACCTTTTCATGTCGGGGTTTACTATTCATCCGTATGGTACTATTCATAAATATGATACTATTCATATGTACGACACTATTCACGAGTACTATCACAGAAAATTAAATTAAATTTTCTTTTCTTTGTCCAAGTTATCTATTATGGTTTTATCTTGATTAGATCCATGTTTTTGAACATTATTCTTGAATTTTGCTCCACAATTGATTATTATTGAATATACTTGAACTTGGATAAATTAAATACGAATATCTAATATTTGTCTTTTATCTCACTGTATTCGTTCTTTATATTATTTTTCATCATCCTCAGTCTTAAATTGTAGTGAAAGTTATCTTTGGCCGTAGTGCAAAGATGGACAGGTGTTGTATGATCATGACCACTGGTGATACAAATGAATATCTTTGGCCCGTAGTGCAAAGATGAATATTTGATTTGAATATATTGATTGATGTTAGAGGGATAAACTATTGATGATGAACTTTTAAATCATAGAAGATAGTAAACATCATTCTCTACTTAACCTCTTCTAATGAATTGTTATTTTCGCTGCAGTTGTGATCTAAAACTTGTTGTCCATAATATTTTATCTGATTTATGAAGGTTAACGATAATTTATTCTTCATTATCTTAGTCATAATATTCTTTACTAGGCTAGTTGAGCCTCACCCTTTTTTCTTCCGTTGTTCTCTCAGGATACTGAGAATATAGCTGGGACTAGTCGGAGAACAGAGTGATGGTCCGAGAAAGAGATGTAGAAGTCCTCACTATGTTATAAATAGTGTGATAATAATTGTAATAAGGACTTAGTTTGAACGTTTATATTTTCTACATTTTTGTATTGACGCTAACAATTGTGTGATCGTATTTTGAACGACCGTTTGATATAAAAGATTGTATTTGAATTCTGTACCATGTATTTGGGGACTCAGAATGGGTTGAGTATTGCTGGCCTACTGATAGTAGTGTGCATACAAGCCAATCATGTATGATGATAAAGCACATACTTGTAAACAATCTTATTTATTTATTAATAAAATACTCCTCTATTAAAGGCATTTACTTATCTACATGGTGCTGTTTTTATAATATGTAAATAACCCATAGTTTTAAGCAATGCTTTTAGATCATGATGTTGATCATGCTAATGAGATCTAAATTCTTAGAAAGCTTAAAAACTAAAATAGTTCCTAATCATGGGATTACTAAAAAGGGAGATTAGTACATTCGGATAGATTAGGTACATATGTTGCTTGCTCATTGGATGAGAATGATTGATCTCATGATCATTTGTGTGGAGACACTAAAGCAAGTATGTAGGTGCTTATTGGAGAATAAGTTCACTAAACTGACATCGCTATGGAATACCTAATAGAGTTTTACTCGCTTGTCAATAGAATTCCTAATGGTGTAGCGTACAAGGAATCCTTGGACTTGAGATCATATAGTATCTTGTATGTAACAAATTATACTTTGAAATATTCCTTAAGGGCTTAAGGTATATATAGGGTATGCTTGGGTATAATGAGTTACATATAGAGATAATGTATGATCAATAAAGAATCTACCACCCTAGTAAAAGAGGAGATATGTCATATGTTGATTCGTTAAATGACAACCAGGAATCCTGGCCAAGGTGGAATGAAATTAGCAAGAGGTTTCTAATTTGAGCATCTTGGAGTAGTACATTTTCTAAAGAAATACATATTAATAAATAAATTAAGTTTGATAGTAATCCATGTCTTATATTTAATGGGACATTGTATGATGGAAGGATGAGATTGTACGGTAACTATTTACTCACAGGTTCTTTATTGATTAATGTTAAAATCTATATTATCTAGAAAGTCATTGATCGCTAGATAGGCTTATCCCTATGTAGGAATAACTAATTATTTATTTAAATAGATTATTAGTTTAATTTATTATTAAATAAGATTAGAATTGTTCTAATTGAGTTATTCACAACCGGTTAATATGGAGAACCTAAAGGGTCACACCATAAAAGGAGAATAATTATTTTAAGAAGGTAATGGCATAATCGTAATAATACATTCAAGTGTAATTAATTTAATCTATGGTGATAGATAAATTAAATAGCTTAATGTTTATTATTTAATATTTTAGAAATATTAAATATAAATTAATAAGAGATGTCTTATTAATATTATTACAATTATGTATTATTTTAATTTTTAAATGGATTTAGTAATTAATTTAATATTAGTACTCTCATTATTCTAATAAGATTAGGAGACAAATTAATTAAATAAATTTAATTAATTATTCCCAATGTGGTCGGAAGCCTAATTAATTAAAGGAGGTTTAATTAATTAAATTGAAATCCCATGTCTAATATGATTAGAAGGGGTTGATCATATCTATATAAGAGGAGTCTTATAATAGATATCAGTTGATTGAAATTTCAATTGTTGGAGAGTACTCCTTTTCTATAGAGGAAGAAAACTAAGCCAACCACCCTCCTTCTTGATAATTCATCTTCCTTGGTGGATCACTCTAGAGGCCAAACACATGGGTGGCTAACGTTGATCAAATGAAGGAATTAACTTAGAACTTTAAGGAGATCACGAAGAACAAGGAGTAAACTCGTACATGTGGAAGCTTCGTTCTACAAGAGTATGATTTTCATAACTCTTATTTTATCGTTTAAATTAATAATGTGCATAAAGGATGATCCGGGGATGGTTTTGTAGAAATTTTTTAAACTCTGATCTACCATGCTTCCGCTAATTTTTGCAATTGATCGCGTTACGATTCGTTACAAACCCCAACAATGGCATCCGAGCCAAACTTTATGCAATTATTAATTGTTTTGATTCTATATAGTATGGTTATGTATTTAGAATAATTTATTGGGCATAATTAATTGTATAAAATTATTATTTTTTATAAAAAAAAAAAATGGGAACGTTTTTTTTTTAGATTCGCTTGGTCCGTGCATGGGCATATCACCTGATCACTTAAGGATTCAAAAGGTATGTGAATTAAAAGGTTTAATCCTGCAGAAAAGTGAATTCGTGTGGTTCATTCCAAAAAAAAGAATCTAATATATATATATAATATAATATATATATATATATTAACGAAAAGTTACTGCTTTGTCCAGGAAGTTTTTTTTGAAGTGATGGTCACTATATATATATAATTTATATATTATATTCTTTAATTTTAAAATTAAAATAAAGAGTTTATTTTAATCTTGAAATTGGGTTTCATGCAATTTAAAATTGCCCATTAAATGATACTCGTATATATATGAAATGTTTTAATTCATGAGATGAATATTTATTTATTGATATATATGGTGATATGTATGATAATAACTGGGGATTGATTATGGACTATTTGACCAATGTGATTGGATTTTATTTTAGTTGAATGCTTGATTGAATGGGTTTTATTAAATGGGGTCTGCGTACCACGCCTTCTCTTGTTTATTTCTCGATGTAAATTCTATCTCCCTCCTATGTACTTCCCCTTGACTACTGATCAAGATTTTTATTAATTTAAATAGTTTAATGTACTAGAAATAGTTAGAATTATCTTGAAGAAATTGGAGACCAAGGAACAAGGAGCGCGTGAAGACCCGTTTGTATGGAGCCCGGATTTAAATGTAATAGTTACGTTTAAATTTAAATTCTTGCACTCCTAGATTTGTCCTTTCGGTTCACTTGGTGGCTCTAGTGAACCAAACTAGAATAAAAGTCCATAATCAATTCGGGTAGAATATAGTATTCTATATGTGCATGCTAAATATTATATATTATATTTTATGCAAACATGCTTTGTATGTTTAAAAACGACGCGTATTTTATATATATATATATATATATATATATAATATTATATATATATGCATGCGCGTTAAACAAGATGAGACAAATAATAAAAATCCCTCAAAGAAATTATATTAAGTCCGAAGCGTTCAATAATATTTTGAATATCGAACGTCGCCTTCTAGCATGATAAATTAATAGAGTATTAAATATTTAATATGAGTTTGTGGTGCTATCCACAAGGCGAGTATTGCGTATTTAAGATATTAATTACACATTTGATGCTTATCAAAAAAATTGAACAATATAGTCTTGTTACTATCCACAGGACGAATATTTTTCTTTTTTGAATTTATGGAAGTGCTAGGATGGACTTAACTTCAATCATTTTAGTTCGGATGCACACACTTGACCATTATGATTTAAGAGGCAAAATAAAAAGAGTTACATGGTGATGTAATTGACAAGAGTTGTCTACCTATTTATTTGTATATCGCTTGTTGTGCTATCCACAAGGTTATATACATGTGAAATGGGATCATTATTCTCACTAGCAAATCTTTAATTAGATATTGCCGAACTATATAAGTGAGGGTAATATAATTTGATAAAAATAGTGGGAGATACCAATTTAAAATAATGACCTAAATTTATTTGGTATGCAAAATTAATAAAATGAATGTTTGCTAAAATATTGTCTTTTCACATGCAGAATTTTAAAAATGTGAAAATCACTAATTTCACTGCGAAGCATACTTGATGCTAATAAGCTTACCGGGCCAAATTATACGGACTGACAAAGGAATTTGAGAATAGTTCTCACTGCTGAAAAAATTTCTTATGTCCAAAATTCACCTGTCCCTGGAACTGTTCCAGAAACAGTCTCTGAGGAAGAGATTGCCACCATTGTAAAGTGGCAAGATGATGCATCTGTGGCTGAATGCATCATGCTCGCATCCATGAATAACGAGCTTCAGCGTCAACACGAAAACATGGATGCTCCTGCTATGCTGCTTCACCTCAAGGAGTTAAATGGTGAACAGAGTAGGACTGCTAGATATGAGATATCTAAGGAGCTTTTCGATCTCGGATGACCAAGGAAGGAGAACATAAAGGAACAAAGAAACCTGATCCAACTAGCAAAGGAATGTGCTTCCATTGCAACGAGCCAGGTTATTGGAAGAGGAACTGCAAGAAGTATCTGGCAGAGAAGAAGCTTGGAGAAGCTTCGACTTCTAATCAAGGTTTATTCATAATTGAAATTAATTTTTCAGAAAGTCAAAATTCTACTTGGGTATTGGATACCGGCTGTGGTTCTCACATATGTAAT
>JAINUT010000492.1:0-11219 GCA_020205555.1 Panax stipuleanatus
TTAATTAGTTCCATTTAATTATTCCTTCATAAATTTATTTAAGGAATTGCTTATCCCACCACTTGGCCACACTAGGCCTATCTCACCAGCTTACCTTAAGCTCATTAATCTCAAAAATAAAATATCAGGGGTCTAGGCCACGTTTGGCTTTTTCCCCATTTCCACTTTATTTAATATTCATTTAATGTAAAGTTTAGGTGTCACACTTTACCTTAATATATAATTACCTTAAATGATTATATACTATGAACTTATACTTATAACATCTTTATGCAAATAGCCATTTCCTTACAATAATTAGTATGTACTACACTAATTCATATAATATAATTCTGGATTAATAATTCCCGCAATTAATACTAATTCAATTCACGCTTTGCCACCTTAATCCATTATCGGGGTTTGATGACATATATTAATTGTTAATATATACTTTCATCTCCAACCAGTGATTATTATAAGTCAGTTAATTCCCACAATTAACTAGTTCATGTCTTACTATCTTAATCTACTCATGGGTAGTTTAAACGCTAATTATGACAACATATTAGTTACTAATATGATAAGTTCAGATTTCATAATTTCTTAAACTTTCTGTAGACCAGCGCTACGCTGGTCATAAGCTTGGAAAAGGCGCAGCTGCGCCATGCCAAGTTCAGACACCACAAGTTTCTGCTTTATCAGAAATAGAATATAGATTCCTAAATACTTTGCACATCCTTTTTAAGTGTTAACTCGTCTAACATCAATCTCCTCTTTGATTTCACATCATTGGTTACTACTCTCTTTAATAATTTAAAGATCAAACTTCAAGTTTTAAAACTCTATTTTTCCTTAATAGTTTAACCAACCAAAAAAAATCTCATTTATGGTATTTCTTTCCATCAATAACACAAAATTCAAAATATGTAACACACATATATATATATATATTCGAACTCAATACAAGCCTTAAGAATTTTATTTATTAAATTCTCATTTTAATAATTTCTTAAAAATTCGGGTTCTTATAACACGCACCTGCTAAACAAGTCAAGCGTCGCGGCTCTAAGTGATGAGCGTCACGGCTATCTAGCTTGTGGCGCCGCGGCTCCAACTTTTCTGTCTATTTCCTCTTGATTCCTAGCTTGTTTTGCCCATATGCTTCACTTGAAGTCCAGCTACTTCATTTTCCTTTCGCCTAACTTTCGCCAAACAATCTTCTATCACCTGTAGCTTATATTAAGGCTTAACTTACAATATTGTGCATCATTTACACTAGCACAGGCTGGAATCCATTATCAACATAAAATTACTAAAATGCAATAAAATAATAATAAAATACTTGAGAATAAACAAAATAATTAAGTCAAGACTACCAAATTCATAGATATAAAATCTTCCCATCAAATACCCCCAAATTTAAATCTTTGCTTACCCTCAAGCAAAATCAAAATAAATGCGTACATCTAAAAATACCTAAGAATGCAACCTACTCATTGAAATAAGCATGAATCTATTTATAGCCTCCAAGATCGTACACAAACAATATTTAGAAATCATTAAACCATGCAAAAGCTCATTATCAACATAGTTATCGATCTACAAAAATTATAATTCCATAGTATGTGCGTTCAACCTCCACTTTAATGAAGCATAACTTTTGGCACGATTATACAATGAACACTTCGTATCTCAGAATTATCATCCCCTAAGAACATATTACAGTAATAATCTCAGTCAGGGTAAACATCAATCATGTAAAAAGGGAACACAGTTTTATCTTACGCAATTAATAGGAATCATAACTGCGTAACATCGACTTCTAACTCAATATCAAAACCATACATAATGGAAAAGTTTTCTAATTCTTAACCAACTATAACATTTCTTATCATCGACTATTCTAAAATTCACTACTTACTTTATTTATTATTAATTTTTTAGCATGCAAATAAATAAACTACCTACCTAATTATGCAAATACTAATAATACTCCTAACTATAATGAAAAATACAAATATTCAATGAAAATTACTAACTAACATATTAATAATTCTATTTAACCATGCATTTAACAACTAATTAAATCATCCTGCAAATAGAAAAAAAATTCAAAACATTCATGCAGCAAACAAATAAAAATAAGTCTTAAACCAAACCAAACCATGAAAATAAGTCTTAAAAATCAACATTCTTGATTAATGCCCCCAAAATTAAATATTAAATTTCCCTCAATGTAAATTTATATACTTCCCTGGAAAAATTCAGTCATCCTAATCCACGAGGTCGTCGCTATCCGTCTCTTCCTCGATCTCGAAAGCCATGTTCGGGAACACCAGTGGTGGCGGGAAATGAATAGGATCCAAACTGGTCACGTTGAAGCGATTAACAAAGCTGGTGATGACCTCGTTCGTATAATCCACAAATGTGTCCACTCGACCAGCTATCTAGTCCATTCAGCGTGTTTGTTGGCGAGACAACCTCAATAACTACTCCTGACCTCGTCTTAGGTTGTCTGTAGCATCATGTAAAGCCCTAACCTCCGTAAGCAAATGATCCATTGTAACACCAGCCGGAGAAGCTGAACCCGATCCTCGACCTGCTCGTCTAGCTGAATGAGATGGTCTCGCACCTGCAGCAAGTCCTGTAGCAATAACAGCCTTAGCCTCAGCAGCAACAACACCTTCCTCTGTCCTGTAGCCAGCATCCCTCATGTCAGGGAAGCCTCTAGTCCATTCCTTAAATCAGGCGATGGCGTTGCTGTCTAAAACTGACTTTGGCTGCTCAAAAATCTTATTTGGGCCCAACATGACTCTAGCGTTCTTACACAACCCACAAATAAGGGATGAGTGTGGAAGTCCACTTGTGGAACTGCCTCTCAATGCTGTGTGGATTGACCTGTAGATGACTCTTCACATGTCTATGTTCTTTCCCGTAACAATAGCAAATAACAGAACTACCCTGGACTTGATAACCTCTGAAATATGCGAAGAAGACATTAATTTTGCACAAAAAATAAAACCAAGCCATACCATATTTACTTAATTCTCCTCGAGGAAAATAAACTGCTTCGTTGCCTCTTGTGGTCCATCGTGCTCTAGGCTTGCATAAACTTTGGATAACCTCATCCCAATTCAGTTCTTCCTGTGTGTAGCATGTGAATTCATCCTGCTCAATTTGTGTCAAGTTGTAGCAAGCATTAATTGATACACTATTAAAAGGTACAGACTTTTCTCAAATAATAGCAACTTTATCCTTTGCTTCCACTGCATTGGCATAAAATTCTTTCACAATTGACACCACAGCAGCCTTGGGTTGAGATGTCAAGATCCCCCAACCATGCTTGTCGATTGTAGCACGTATAACTAGCCCATTAGCTTCTTATGGCACCAAGTCATGCTCTCGAATAAAATTTCTATTAACTAGATATGCATGGAGCCGCTCAAACATGGCTTCGCTCATAAATCTTGTGTGATCATAAGTGCTTGTAGCCCTTGAGTCGAACCCTTCACCTCTATGCCTTTTTGAAGAGCCATTGGATGTCAACCCACAATTGAAAAGCAAGGAATATTGTTGAAATTTTTAGTTGAGACAAACTACTGAACACTTGGTGTGCGCCTTAAATTGTGCCCAAATTCAAAGCCTTTGAATGCTTAGATTCCTCCCAATGGATGTAATAACCCAACACAATATGATTCTAGTTCTTAAACAACTCCCAATGATGAATTAGAAGGCTTGCATATAAGGATTACCCCGTTGATATGAAGAAGTTAAAAAGTTATAATCTTTGAATTCAATCGCTTGTCCAATTATATAGACTTGATTTGCCCTTGAAATCCACCATTTAATTTTTGTGTAGGTGTATAATGCTGAGATAGAGAGCAAGTGGGAGTAGTGTTAGTTGTTGTTGGAAATGGTTGTGTTGGAAGTTTTTGGGAGAGTTATGAAGGAAATGGGATTGTTATGGCCTAGTGATGGGAAAAATGGGGGATTTGGGTGTTTTCTTACTACATTGGGATTACTGAAACGTGCTAGAGCGCCGTGACTTTTGCCCTGGAGCGTCGTGGCCCAGGTAGAGTGTCGCGGCTCTAACTTGTGGAGCACTGCGGCTCTCCCTGTATGCAAGGCGCCCCCCTTTTTCTTGGCCTCCTTCTCCTCTTTTCATTCCTTAACTATTTCCATTCACTTATTTTTCCATACTTATCCATTTTCATCCCAAAAAATTTCATCCCAAAATTTCATTCATTTTTCATGTGCCTCTCCTTAACCAATTCATGCGTTGAGTTCCATTCTTGTAATTGTCCTTGCTAGTTTATGTTATTCCATTGCTTTCAATATGTGTATCACCTGAAATTAACAAATTCTATTAAAATTCTAACATGATGAAATTTAATTAATTGAAAACATGACATGGTTTAAATTGAATCAACTAAATAAATTATAATTCTAATTGTAACCTATGGGTTGCCTCCCAGTAACGCTTGTTTTTAAATCAGCAGCCTGACTTTCCCGTTTCATTCAATTGTGATCAGTTGATGGAGTGTCGTTAATTTCGCATCCCCTATCCTTCCTTGTTTGACCAATTTCTTCCTTCTCGGTCACATTGTTGTCCTCTTCATCATTTTATGTACTTTCTTGAGCTAAATAACATTCCTCTAACTCATTTGGGAACCTGACAATGTCGAACACGTTGACCTTAATTTCTTAATCGTTGAATCTCATGGTGAGTTCCTTATTTCGAACATCTATTAGAGTTCTTTCGATTGCTAAGAAGGGTAGTCCCAAAATGAGTGGGATTTCCTGATCCCCTTCACAGTCAAAAATAACAAAATCAACTAGGAACATATATTTATTCACTTTTACCAAAACATCTTCAATAACTCCTCTTGGATATGTGATTGATGGTTCTGCCAATTGTAGATTTATATTTGTTGGCTTAACTCCTTGTAATCTAAGATTCTCGTATATATATAAATGCATGAGATTGATGCTTGCGCTAAGATCATATAGAGCTTTCCCAACACACTGTTGCCCAATGGTACATGGTATTGTGAAACTCCCATGACTTTGTAATTTAGTTGGTAACTTTTTTGAATAGTGGCGTTGCATTCTTCAATCAATGCCACCATCTCATTCTCACCTATCTTTCTTTTCTTCGACGAAATCTCTTTCATGAATTTCACATAACTCGACATTTGTTCTAGTGCTTCTGCAAAAGGTATATTGATCTGTATCTTTTTGAAAAATTTCAAGAATTTAGAAAATTGATGATCTAAATTGTGACTCTTCAACCGTTGGGGGTATGACACGAGAGTTATAATTTCATATTCCTTCTCTTCATTATTTTTCAAGTTTGCTTGCTCATGCTCTTTTTCAACATTCTTGCTCCTGTCTATTCTGACCTCTTCTTTCTTAGTGTTCACCTTATCTCCAGGTATGCTGTCTTTTCCTTCCAAACTCTTACCACACCTTACCGTAATTACCCTACATTGCTCGTGATTCTCTTTTCTTGGGTTTAACTCGGTGTCACTTGGGAGTGTTCCTTGTGGACTGTTATTCATTGCATTTGCCAACTGCCCATCTAGTTTTCTAAGTTCTGAATTGATCCTTCTAAGATGTTGATTTTTGTATCATTATAAGCGATTTGCTTAGTCAATATTTTTCCATACTCGGTTTCCTTTCTTGTTGGTATTGAGCTTGATTTTGAAAACCCGGTGGTGGGAATTTCCTTGGAGATGAGTTATGATTCTGATTGTTGCTCCAAAATATTTGGATGGTTTCTCCATCCTGGAATATATGTATTAGAATACATATATCCTGTGTTTCCAACAAAATTTATTGACTCTGTATTGATTGCACATAAATTTGCTTGGTAATTTCATGCACATAACTCACATAGCTAACTATTGAGTTGGCGTGTTACACCATATATCAAATTTCTTTTTTAATGACGCCACTTGAGCAGCTACTGCAGTTAATGCATGTACTTCCAATTTTCCTCCAGTTTTTAGCTGGTTCATCCTAGCAGTCGGCCACTGATAATTATTTTTAGCCATAGTTTCTAACATCATAAGCATTATCGACATTTCCCCCCATCAAAGCTCCTCTTACAGCTGTCAATACTTGTACATGTGATGTTAAATAACCCATTATAAAAAGTCTGAACTTGCAGCCATTTAGCAAGTATGTGATGTGGACATCTCCTTAACATATCTTTGAATCGTTTTCATGCCTTATACAACGATTCAGAATCTTGCTGATTAAATGATGAGATATCATTCCTCATTTTCGCTGTTTTTGCAGACGGAAAGAACTTCGCTAAAAACTTCTGAGCTAGGTCATCCCATGTCGTGATTGAACCTGTTGGTAACGAATGCAACCAACTCCTCGCCTTATCAAGATGTGTGAAAGGGAAGAATCTCAATCTTATTACATCATCTGAAACTCCATTATACTTAAAAGTATCACATAATCCAAAAAAACTTACAAGGTGGTCATTTGGGTCATCATTCGGTAGCCCTCCAAATTTAACTGGGTTTTGTATCATTTGTATTATCCCTGGCTTGATCTCGAAGTTATTTGCATTTATTGTAGGCCTTCGAATGCTTGAATGAATCTCTGTCACGTGTGGCATAACATAATCCATAGAGATTTTTGTAGCTCTTCGGCATCAATTTTCTCTCTAGTCTCCTTACAGTATTTCAGCAACCGTTGAAATCGTTTTTCTATATTGTCCTCTGTACTGTAGCAACTCTGCATGTTTCGACCGCATTTGCATGCGTGGGTCAAAAAAACCTGTAACAAAAGACAAAATACGTAAAACAGAAATAAAGTCTAAATTAAAACTAACTGAAGGAAATTAATATTAGCAACTTAAGCTATAAATTTCTCCCGACAATAGCTCCAAAAACTTATTTGCCTAAAACACTACTAATAATTACACACAAGTACATGTGATCACTTATGCAATATAGTGACAAATAATATCGTTCCCACAAAGAGCGATGTGTAACTTAACAATTAAGTACCAACTATGCACCAAATTAATTATATTTAAACAAATGAAATTAATAATTAAGATAAGTAATAAATTAATTCTATGAATAAAAACATTAAGGAATCAATTTTCCCCGATGAATCAATAAAGTAATACTATTCTTATTTTATTGAATTGATTATCAAAAATTGCCAACGAAAATCACTAATAGTTATAATAATTATTTTCCAAATAACTATATCACATACCTATTATTATTAAATTCCCTATATTCCTATGAGAAAGACTAATAATAAATTCATTAAGATTCATTTTTCACTAGTTGCTCGCGATATTCAAGTATATTTCTATCATGTTTACAAATTAGCATTCACTTCGATGAAGAATTACTAATCAAAAGTTGCTATATCAATATCTTAGTTTATAATTTGTTGTCAAATTTTATCTAAATCATCCAATAATTGTTGATCAGGCAATTATAAAAATAAAAACAAGACATAAAAAACAATCTCATTCCATAATCAATTCAATAGAAAATAAAATTAAATAATTAATAAATCATCACCGGGTTCCATTGAATCCTTAATTAATAAATTAGTTCATAATAAAAGCTAAAAACATAAATGATTTATCAAGAGTCATTCTAAATACAAGATATAAGAGTAAAAGAAGAGAATAAAACTCTGGTGAATTTCGCATCTTTTTCAGCTCTCGCTCTTGTTTCTTAAATTGAACTCTCAAAACCATTTTCTCTACTTACTATTCTACCTAAGCCAACTTATGATAATGAAAACGATCATCATTCTAATTATTAGTCTCCTACTAATATCTACTAACGAAAGTATCCAACCCATACAAAATCAGTGTAAACCAATCAGATGTCAGCCTTTAGGAGTTTGAAACCTTCCTAACTTCAATAATCAAGCATCAGCTATAATTAGGAAGCCAAATAATCATTTATGCTTAAATTCTCTCGGGCACATGGAGCACATGCACTTGCTAAACACGTCAAGTGTTGCGGCTCTAAGTGATGAGCGTCACGATCCTTTCCTGCATAGCCAATCACGGGGCTCTCTAGCTTGTGGTGTCACGACTCCAACTTCCCTGTCCATTTCCTCTTGATTCCTAGCTTGTTTTTGCCCATATGCTTCACCTGAAGTCCAGCTACTTCATTTTCCTTTCGCCTAGCTTTTGCCGAACAATATTTTATCACTTGCAGCTTATATTAAGGCTAAACTTACAATATTTTGCACCATTTACTCTAGCACAAACTGGAATCCATTATCACATAAACTTACTAAAATGCAATAAAATATTACTAAAACACTTGAGAATAAGCAAAATAATTAAGTCAAGACTACCAAATTCATAGATATAAAATATGCTCATCAATTACCTAGAATCCGTTTTGGTTTAGGAAAATTATATTCCTAGTTATACTCAATTTAGTATTTCTTATCCTATTTGGTTATGGAATTTTCCTATGGCCTATAAATATAGGTGCTAGGTTTTTGGAGAAGAGACATTCAGATGTATTCTAATAATTCTCATAGTTCTCTTTTTATCTTGTATTTTTCATATTTTATTTGGTGGACTTCTTCTGCCTTTTTCCGTGGTTTTTTCTCGGTTTGAGTTTTCATGTAAAACCTTGTGTTATTGTCTTTATCTTACTGCATTGATTTATTGTGTTTGTCATAGTTTTTCGTAACATGTAGCTTCTTATGGAAAGTGATGTGAGAAAAATAGAACGACATTCAAAAGAAGCTGATATTAAACTCTAAAAAGTGACTAAAGACTCATCAAGTGATGTAGAGTAATTTGTGGTAAAAAACCTTTTCATTTGAAATGGTAAAGTAAAAGTATATTACTTTTATTTTTTTGGATTTACATAAAAACTATCAAGTCGGTTGCTAACTTTAAAAAGTATCATGAATTGTATAGTTTCGTAGGCATCAAATCGAGTCGTAACTGGATTGTATGATACCGTGTCATTTTCGATTCACCCTATGATATATATCAAATTGTCTTCATCGTATCGTACGATACATATCGTGTATCGTATCATACGACATGTATCATGTATTATATCATATTGTATGATACATATCGCGTATCGTACGATTTTGATAACTATGAACACAACACTATGAGTTTGATATTCAGAAAGTGAAAAAGTGGAGAGATGCATTAACTAAAGCTGCATCTCTCGGGACATGCTTTGAAAGATGAAAAAATGGGTAAATAAACTATGCAGATCTATTCTCTATCTCCTTAAATGAGTTATTCGGTTAAAGTTGCATAAGTGATTTGAATCTTTTTTTTCTTAACTAAATTATGTGCTTAGTCATCTAATCCAAGTTCTGTTTTCAAAGCCTGACAAATATTTTGACAAACTTCAATAGAAAACACATAATAACTTCAGTAATTCACTTACTCTATTTACAAAATAATCATCGATTATTTCTACTATAACATACTCATCTCCCAACAACTTTATCACATTACATCATGAATATTACTTTTTTTGGAAATTTTTTGCAGGAACGAAGCGAGATTTATTGAAAATATTGTTAGGAATGTTCGACCTGAAGTAAACTTGAGAAGCTTGAATGTTCCCGAGTATCTAATTGGTGTAGATTCTCATGTTAACTGCATAAATATGTTACTGAGCATTGGTACAAATGATGTACGTACAATTGGGATCTATGGGATGGGTGGAATCGGTAAAACTACCGTTTCCAAAGTTGTATACAATAAATATTTAAAAGACTTTGAAGGCAGTGCTTTTGTTGAGAAGATCAAAGATATTTCAAAACAACCAGATGGTCTACTTTGTTTACAAAAGAATCTTCTCAATCAACTTCAGAAAAAATATATTTTGATTTCTAATAGTGATGAAGGAATCAATTGGATAAAAAATATTTGTTATTCTAGAAGGGTTTTGATCTTACTTGATGTTTTGGACGACTTAAATCAGGTAAATCAATTAGCATGACAGAAAAGTTGGTTCAGTACAGGAAGCATAGTCATCATGGTTACAAGAGAGGCGAAGCTGCTTAAAGAAGCACAAATAGATCATACGTATGAAATGAAGGTATTGGATAAGGATAAGTCTCTGGAGCTCTTTAGACGGCATGCAATTGGAGAAGAAACTCTGTCCGAAGATCACATATCGCTTTCAATAGATATAGCAAGATATTGCAGAGGCCTTCCATTAGCTCTTGAGGTTATTGGTAGTCATTTGCGAGGGGAAAACTTGACGTATTGGAAAAATGTGACGCCCCCAAATTCAGGTACTTGAAACCCGAGCTTGGTGCTACACGATATCATTTCTTTGAGCGGAATAATTATAATATAATAAACAAACTTAATTTACATATCAGAGTTGTCTAATCCAGGTACACGACCTTTAAACATTCATTACATGATAGATAATAAATAATATTGTCTTAATAAAGTCTAACTATTACACACAATACCATAAAACTTATTCTTGCAGCTTTCCTTTCCCTTGTTTTTGCCAGAGCCTTCTGGTTGATCACGCTTAGCTGAAATTTTAATTTAAAGCAAGAATGAGCATTCAATTGCTCAGCAAGTAATAGCAGTTAATAAACTTTAGCTGAAAGAAGTAAATGTTTTCCTTGAGGTATACTTCAAACGAATCAATAGTTGTGAAGTCTTTCGAAACATATCTTAATAACATATCAAATCGTTTAAAATTTGAAACGACGTAGTGACTAAATACTGAGCGGTCAATGGACCATGAACTTTTATTTATTTTTTATTTTTTTCCGAAAAGGTTTAAACAGAAATTCATCTGCAAACCGCTCTGGTCTTACGGACATGTAGGGTGATCAGCCCCGTTATGTCCTGTATTGATCAATACTATCTGTTTGAACGATAAATTCACTCTGTTCGCCTTGGGCACATAAACAATTTCCCATTAAGGGTTGTTCATATCAGTCGAGTCCAACTAAACAATTCAGTTGGACGACTTTATCATAATCAATACTATTCAATAGTACAATTTGAACTTTGTCTAGCCGTGTCAAATAGCTTAGACAGTCATAAATCCTACCGAAGTTTAATAGTATGTAACAGGATTTGTCATATCAAAGTATTTTAAGTTCAAGAGTTCTTGTAGGAATACAACAGTTTATACAAGTGGGAACACTTGTATAATAACAGACAATAATGAGATATTAATAGATAATAACTGAATTGAATAAAATTCCACAAT
>JAINUT010000490.1:0-34969 GCA_020205555.1 Panax stipuleanatus
GAAGTGAGTAATAATTGTAGCTTGCGCACGAGGCAAGTTTCCTAAACTCAAATCTTTATATTTGAGCAAGTTTTCTATCCCTAACTTATTATTATTGTTTGGCAAGTTTCCTAAACTAAACTCTTTAAATTAAGCAATTGCTATGCTTAATTACTATTTTTGAGCAAATTCTTACTCTTGAATATCCAAGTTTAGAATTTCACATGAGATGCCATGATTCTTTTAAAAGTATCATTTAAGTGTACAATACTTATTCGATTGTATACCTTGAGAAGTTAATATTCAATTTGAATATCATTTATTGAGTTATCCAAACCAACTTTATTTGGTGCGGATTCTGATGTCAAACTGAGATGAACAACCCTAATATAGGGAATTAATGAAGATGCTTAAAGCGTTAAGATAGTGTGCACAGTATCAGTACGAAGGGCTGATCTCCCTAAGTACGAGAAGTAAAGTCTATAGTCTTGTGACTGTTAAAGGTTGGAAAGGTTAATATACTTGACAACCTAAGACTCGGTTCAAGGTATTAATGACCCTCAGAAGTAATTTGACTCTTGACTAATATTCTTGATTCAAAAGTTGAGAAGTAATTTGACTCTTGACTAATATTCTTGATTCAAAAGTTGAGAAGTGATTTAACTCTTGGTTAATATTCTTGATTCAAATGTTGAGCTTTCTGTTATTCAGAATTCTTTCACTCGCATGTTATTATTCTGTCATATTTTTATACTTGCGGGCATCCGTGCTCACTCTTGCATAATAACATTGCAGCTAATAATGAACGAAGTGATGTACCTTCTAGTAGCAAGGGCAAAGGAAAAGCTAACAAGTGATGAAGATTTGTGTTGTCATGAATAATGTTAAAGTTTAAGATTTATGTGTGATGATTTAAGACTTATTTATTTACATTTCCGCAAAAGAGATTTAAGGTTAAGTATAACCTGGGATTTATGATGTATTTTTATTTCAGATGATGTAAGATGATGATTTATTTATCTAATAAATGAATTTCATTATTTATGGGTAGATAGTTGTATGATATTGGAACAGTGAACACCAAATCCTGTAGAAATTAAGATACCGGATTTGGGGGTGTCACAGTTAGGGATTTGGGGATTGGCCGATTTGGGGATATAGTCGTCTGGGTCAGGTAGTGAGACGATCTGGGTCTGGCGATGAGAGTCGAGAGATGAGAGTCGCCAGTCGAAAGTTCGGATGAGAGGCGATGAGAGACTGAGAGTCGCGAGGTACTCCCTTATGACTTGAGATTCAGATCTGGACTTGGAGTAGGAGGAGAGTAAAGAAGACTAGGAGTCAGGAGAGTAGAGACAAGAGATTAACGTGATATACTGAATAGTGATTAGTGAATACTGATATTGTTATTTTAATTTTTAAGTTTTAAATCTCCTTGTTCGGTTATTCGGTTAAACCGAATAACTCGAAGTAGATATCCGTATAACCTGACCGAATGCCGAAAATAATTTCGGATATAACCGAAATGTTAAAAATAACCGAATTATCAGAAAATTTCAATTAAATTATTTCAGTTCGGTTCGGTAATTCGGTTATATCAGTTTTTTGCTCAGTCATATCCCCAATCACACTCAAAGATATCGCAAATCAAGACCATGACGATAAAAACAAAAGTGAAGAAACACATATCAAAGGAACTCGTCGTCAAATTGGATGTTTAGTTGTTTAGTTTAATATTGTCATAAGCATACTAAATAAATGTTATATTAATGTATTTATTAGACCATACAGGTTAGCTTAGGCTGACCTCCCACCATGGTCGAGTTTTGGGATAGAGCTTATACGCCGAAGGACTCTACTATGTCCTCCGCATCATTAGCTATATGTAAGGCTGTAAATGAGCCAAACCATTCGGGCTCGACTAGAAAAAATACGAGTGAGACTCGGATTCGTTAATAATATGATCCAAATCTGAGCATAAAAAATAGTTCGAATAAAAATATAAGTAGAATCTGAGCAAGGTTATACTCGACTCGTTTAAGATTCAAACTACTCGAATTATTAATTGTGATTCGATATATACTCGATTAATATTATTTATTAGCTACTCGATATATTCTCTTATAATATATATACAAAAATAAATCAAATTAGGTTAATTAATTATTATTATTTTGTTTATTTTTAATTTTAATTGTGATTTTATATTTGTAAAGTGTAATAGTAAATATATTTTCTCATTTCTAAGTAAAATAACAAATTTAATTTGTAGTTATATTTATTATAAAGCTAGTTATTATGTGGAGATTCGAATTCGAGCTTGAATTTGAAGCTCGCGAGTAGTTTGAATATAATTCGATATGAGTTGGATTGAATTCAAGTAATAAATATTCGAGTCGAGTTGTGACGCCCCCAGAATAGGTCCATTCAACCCAACCCATTCTGAGTCGCCAAATACATGGTACAGAATTCAAATACAAACTTTATATCATACGGTCGTGCAAAATACGACCACACAACTGTGAGTCTCAATACAAATATGTAGAAAATATTAAGATTCAAACTAAGTCCTCATTACAATTATTATCACACTATTTATCAGAAATAGTGAGGACTACTACTGATCTAACTCGGACCATCACTCTGTCCCCCGACTAGTCCCCCGCAACATTCTCATTTCCTGAAGAGGACAACAGATGAAAAGGGTGAGCTCAACTAGCTCAGTAAAGAATATTATGACTAAGATAATGGGAAACAAATTATCGTTAGTCTTCAACAAATAAGATAAAATATAATGGACAACCAACTTTAGATCAATATTCGCAGCGGAAATAACAAATCATTAGAAGAGTTAAGCAGAGAATCAAGTCTACTATCTTCTATGATTTAAAAGTCCATCATCAATATTTTATCCCTGTAACATCAATCAATATACATCTCGAATCAATATTCATCTTTGCACTACAGGCCAAAGATATTCATTTGTATCATCAGTGGTCATATTCATCTCAACACCTGTCATCTTTGCACTACAGGCCAAAGATATTCATCAGGTAATCATTCATCTTTGCTCTACAGGCCAAAGATATTCATCAAGTAATCATTCATCTTTGCTCTACAGGCCAAAGATATTCAGTTACATCACCTTTTAGGACTGAGAATGATGAAAATATTTTAAAAAAAACGAATCCAGTGAGATAAAAGACAAAGACTAAGGATTCGTATTTTAGTATATCCAATTCAAAAATACCTCGTAATAATCAATTATGGAGCAAAATTCAAGAATAAAGCTCAAAACTTGGATACAATCAAAGATAGTAACCTTAACAAGCAATTTGGACAAATAGAAGAAAATTTAATTTTTCCGTGAATAGTGCCGTATACGTGAATAGTAACCCCGACGGAAAAAGTAAGAATTTCAACATAAAATCCATGACAATATTTTTGTATAATGATATTGAGAAGAATAACATCATTTACGAAAGAAATAACATCCCTTACCTCAAAATAATAGTACTTCTGGCTGGAATATCGGATATAATTTCGAAAGAAACTTGCACTGAATGCTAATACTCAAAGTATTAAAATACTCACAAAAATACGCTCGATATTATAGAGAGAGAAAACTTCTGATTTCTGGTGTGATTTTCAATTCTAACCTAAGCACCCTATTTATAGGAAAAGCTTAGGATGCCAAAGGAGACTAAAATAATAAAATATTATTATTTTCTAAAAAATTCCGCCGCCTGGCGGCTTTCCAAAAATTCTGAATTTTCAACAAAAGTGGGGCCCACCCATTAAATAATATATATTTTCCGAAACTTCAATAATTCATAACAAATAGCCCCTTCGTCAGAAAAATACAAATTCTATGTCTTTTCATAGGAAATTTAATTCTCTACAACTTTGCAGAAGGAAGTTTTTCCAAATTCCAAACATAAACTATCCGAAATCCATAAACGGATGATTTCTCATACCAAAATATTGATAAAAACTCACCAGCGCCAATTCCTTCTTTAATATCCACAAAATAAATATTTCCTTATCATATAAATCAATAATTAATTATTCACAAATAATATTATAGAACTACAATATTAACAACCAGGTCGTTCCCAGGACAGAGGGGGCCTTCCGATAAGGACTTCTCCTTACTGGCGCGCAATTAAATAACCCCTCCTAGACAGAACTTCCTTAGACATTGTCAACAATGTTATCTAATAATATTATTCAAATAATATGAATTATTGAGTTGATAACGTGAAATACCGTGCAACAACAATTATTGAATCAATACTACAGAATATCAACTGTAGCCATTATTGAATCAATCATAAAAAATAGCAACGTGGCAATTATTGAGTCAATAAAATATCAATGCAGCAATTATTGAGTCAATAATATAAAATATCAACGTAGCAATTATTGAGTCAATAATATAAAATATTGAACAGTAATTACTGTAACAATAATTGAGTAATGGCTTCTCACGTAAGACTCAATAATTCGAAATACTGTGCAATACCGTGTGCTACTATGCAACACCGTGTATCACTGTATTTTAACCACCGGGTATTTCAACAGTACTAACGGTAACAACCACGCCGTTATTTTGTAAAAAAGTTATTTCTGTCGCTTTCTATATCCGACAGTTATTCCGTTGTGGGGGCCCACAAATAGCTGCGCCGTCGTACGAATATTCCCCGACAACAAGAATATTCCACGACCAAACGAATATTCCCCGACAACAAGAATATTTTATAACCACTTGCTCATTTTAAAAATGTTTGCACATTTCACCCATAACTTTCATATTTATCAAATCAACACCTTACTATTTCGAAATAATATATAAAGAAAATTAAATCTTTATTCATAAAAGTTGGGGTCTTACAACCTCTCCTCCTTATGAAATTTCGTCCTCGAAATTGACGTACGTACCTGGTATGTCGAAAAGGTGAGGATACCTCGCTTTCATTTCCGTTTCCAATTCCCACGTCATTTCCTCAATTGCATGGTTTCTCCACAAAACTTTAACTTGAGGTATAATTTTCGAGCGTAGGACATGCTCCTTCCTATCCAAGATCTTGACAGGTACCTCCTCGTACGTTAAATCTTCAGCTATCTCGTCTGGTTCTAACTCAATAATGCGGTTTGGATCCTTCACATATTTACGTAACACGGATATGTGAAACACGTTATGAACACGAGACATGCTTGGAGGTAAAGCGAGTCTATAGGCCACATTTCCTATTCGGTCAAGAATCTCGAATGGACCAATGAATCGTGGGTTGAGCTTTCCTCTCTTCCCAAACCTCGTAACTCCCTTCCATGGATACGTAATAACACATGGTCTCCAACATTAAATTCCACGTCCTTTCGATGAAGATCTGCATAACTCTTTTGTCGATCCTGTGCCGTCTGTATACGTTGTCGGATTATTTGGATCTTTTCTGTAGTCATACGTACTAACTCTGGTCCCAACAATGTTGCTTCACCCACCTCATCCCAACATACTGGAGAACGACACTTTCTCCCATACAACGCTTTGAATGGAGCTACGCCTATACTTGCCTGATAACTGTTGTTGTAGGAGAATTCCACCAATGGTAAATACTTATCCCAACTCCCTTTGAAGTCTAGAACACAGAGTCTCAATAGATCTTCAAGAGTTTGGATAGTCCTTTCCGATTGTCCGTCTGTTTGAGGATGATAAGCCGAACTGAATCGTAAATCCGTGCCCATAGCTTTCTGCAAACTGATCCAAAATCGTGAAGTAAATCTGGGGTCACGATCCGAAACTATGGATACTGGCATGCCATGCAACCTCACAATCTCATTCACGTACATATGAGCAAGACGTTCAAGGGAATAAGTCTCTCGTATCGGCAAGAAATGAGCAGACTTGGTTAATCTATCAACAATAACCCAAATCGCATCTAAGCCTTGAGAAACCTTGGGAAGACCCATAACGAAATCCATCGTAATGTGTTCCCACTTCCATTTCGGAATCTCCAGTGGTTGCAATGGACCCTTCGGCACTTGATGCTCCGCCTTTACACGTTGACAAGTTAAACATCTCGAGATGAACTCCGCAATCTCTCTCTTCATATTGCCCCACCAAAATGTATGTCGAAGATCACGATACATTTTAGTACTCCCAGGATGGATCGCAAACGGTGTGTTGTGTGCCTCCATCATGATTCTATACTTCAAGTCGGAATCGTTAGGAACACAAAGTCTGGAGTTGACTCGAAGTATTCCCTCTTCATCGATTCTTGCTTCTGGAATTGCACCTTCTTGCACCTTCTTCTTCATCTTCATCAGCTCCGCATCCGTAGCTTGAGCAGCTTTAACTTAATCAATCAAAGCTGGTTCTACGCGTATACTTGACATCATCGCACTCGTTCCCACATATGATCTTCTACTCAACGCGTCAGCTACCACGTTCGCTTTTCCAGGATGGTATTGGATAGTATGATCGTAATCTTTCAACAGCTCAAGCCAACGTCGTTGCCGCATGTTGAGTTCCTTCTGAGTGAAGAAATATTTAAGGCTCTTATTATCTGTATAGATCTCCACTTTCTCCCCGTACAGGTAGTGTCTCCAGATCTTCAACGCGAAAACGACTGCTGCCAACTCTAGATCATGAGTAGGATAATTCCTCTCATATTCTTTGAGTTGTCGCGAGGCATAGGCTATGACTTTCCCATGTTGCATGAGAACACATCCTAACCCTTTGCCCGAAGCATCGCTGTAGATAACAAATCCATCCGAACCAGATGGTATTGTCAGAACAGGTGCCGAGATAAGTCTCCACTTGAGCTCTTGGAAGCTCTTCTCGCATTCCTCGCTCCAAACGAATTTTGTATCTTTCCGAGTCAACTGAGTTAATGGAGTAGCGATTCGAGAAAATCCCTCTACGAACCTCCGATAGTAACCAGCTAAGCCCAGAAAGCTTCGTACTTCAGTCACCGACTTAGGTTGCTCCCAGCTTTGTATTGCTTCAATCTTCGCCGGGTTTACAGATACTCCACGTTTCGATACCACGTGCCCAAGGAATGCTACTTCCTCAAGCCAAAATTCGCATTTTTTCAGCTTGGCATATAGCTTGTTCTCACGAAGCTTTTGAAGTACTAACTTCAAATGGTGTTCATGATCTTCACGGCTTTTAGAATAGATGAGAATGCCATCAATAAAGACAACAACGAATTGATCTAAATACTCCTTAAATACACGGTTCATCATATCCATGAAAGCAACAGGAGCATTAGTCAATCCAAAAGACATGACTAAGAACTCATAATGCCCGTACCGTGTTCTAAAAGCAGTCTTTGGAATATCCTCAGTTTTAATCTTCAACTGATGATATCCAGAACGAAGATCGATCTTTGAAAAGAATTGCGCTCCTTGCAACTGGTCGAACAGGTCATCAATACGAGGTAACGGAAACCTATTCTTGATGGTGACATGGTTCAACTCCCGATAGTCAATGCAAAGTCGCATACTCCCGTCTTTCTTCTTTACGAATAAAACAGGAGCACCCCAAGGAGACGTACTAGGACGAATAAAACCGATGTCTAACAACTCTTGTAATTGAACCTTTAACTCCTGAAGTTCAATAGGAGCCATTCGATATGGGGTTTTAGAAATGGGCTTTGTACCGGGCTCAAGGTCAATAAAGAATTCAACTTCACGTTCTGGGGGTAGACCGGGAAGTTCTTCGGGAAATACATCAGGAAACTCATTAACAACGGAAATATCATTCAAAGCTGATGTATTCTGATTTAGATCAGTGACATGAGCTAAGAAAGCTTGACATCCGTTTTTCAATAAACGAATAGCCTTGGGATTTGAAATGATATTGACTGATTTTAGTGGTTTGGTGGTTTGAATTCGTACAACAAGTTGATTAGGAATATGAAAACTAACAACCTTACGAAAACAATCAATTTTGGCATGGTAAGTGGTTAACCAGTCAATTCCTAAAATCACGTCAAATGCAAGTATTTTCAAAGATATAAGATCAACAGGTAAGGTAAGGGTACCAATCTGAATCGAGCAAGATTTGTAAACTGTAGATGTAACAAAGGTTTCTCCTAACGGAGTTTCAACAGATAAGTTAAAGTCTAATTTATCAGAAGTCAAGTTCAAACGTTGAGCACAAGCAGGTGAAATAAAAGAATGGGTAGCACCGGTATCTAACAAGGTATAAACTTCGCAAGAGTTTATGATCAGCTTACCCGTAATCACCTCGTGTGGATTCCTCGTGTTTTGGGCTGTAACGACAAACGCTCTTCCAGGAATCACCGACTTTGACTTGTCTGCAACCGCCTTTGGAATCACCACCCCCGCTGAACTTGGTTTCGTAACAGGACAATCGCGAGCTATATGTCCTTCTTTTCCACAGTTATAGCATCCTTTGAATTGTTGTGGGCAGTTTGGGCTGATATGTCCCTCTTTCCCGCATTTAAAGCATACGACCGGTGGTCGTTCTCCTCCCCTCGAAACAGTTGATGCTGGTGCTGATGTTGACATCTTCGCGTTCTCATTGTTATACCTTCTCTTCTTAAAATCTCCCCCCGATTCGCTTCTTCTACTATCATGGCCACGATAACCACCGGAGTGGTTTTCGCTTCTGTCATACTTTCCTCCTCGCTGGTTGTCATTGCTCCGATGACTGCTGCCATCGGTACGACCTTGGTTGTGGTCCCTCGGTTAAACATAATCATTATCTCGTTCTAATAACTGGGCCCTGTTTACTACATCCGAATATAAAGAAAATTTATGAGAAATGAGGTATTGACGTATTTCGGGTTTCAAACCTCTTAGAAACATCCGCGTCATACGTTCCTCATTCTCCACCAAATGAGGTGCAAACCTGGACAGCTCTGCGAACTTAGCCTCGTACTGGGATACCGTCATGTTGTTTTGCTCGAGTCTGATAAACTCTACTTCCTTCATATGACGAATACTTTCAGAAAAGTACTTGTCATTAAACAGTTTCTGGAACGCTTCCCAAGACATCTGGAGTGCGGCAGGCTGGGTACGCTTCACGGATTCCCACCAGTAATCTGCCTCTCCACGGAACATAAACGTGGCGAATGGAACCTTCTGTTCCTCCGTACATCCCAAGACATCAAATATCTTGGTAATTTGTTTAATCCACGTCTCCGCCTTGATCGGATCTGGCTTTCCCAGAAACTCTGGTGGTCCCAATTCTTTAAACTGCTTGGCAGTGACAGCTCGTGTGTTGTTATTATCTCCACCTGTATGTTGCACACGAGTCTCCCTCGTTTGGTTTTGCATGAACTGCAAAAAAATTCTAAACATCTCATCGTTTATCGTCTGACCAGCGTTATTTTCAGGATGAACATTGCCTTCTTGTTGCATGTTCTCCTGGTTAACGGTTAAAGGTGTCTCCACGGTCTCATTCACTTCGTTGTTAACGTTCTCAGCTGCCATTCTCAAATACTGCCATAAAACAAGGGTTAATTAAACAAATCGACATATCACATATTAACCCTATGCTCCGACTGACCAATTAAGTACCACATAAGCTTAGGTAGGACACACTAGCGAAGGATTTACTCGTCTCTCCCCTCCTAGTTCTATTCCCCGATCTCCGCCAGAGATCATATCCCTAAGCTCTGATACCAACTGTGACGCCCCCAGAATAGGTCCATTCAACCCAACCCATTCTGAGTCGCCAAATACATGGTACAGAATTCAAATACAAACTTTATATCATACGGTCGTGCAAAATACGACCACACAACTGTGAGTCTCAATACAAATATGTAGAAAATATTAAGATTCAAACTAAGTCCTCATTACAATTATTATCACACTATTTATCAGAAATAGTGAGGACTACTACTGATCTAACTCGGACCATCACTCTGTCCCCCGACTAGTCCCCCGCAACATTCTCATTTCCTGAAGAGGACAACAGATGAAAAGGGTGAGCTCAACTAGCTCAGTAAAGAATATTATGACTAAGATAATGGGAAACAAATTATCGTTAGTATTCAACAAATAAGATAAAATATAATGGACAACCAACTTTAGATCAATATTCGCAGCGGAAATAACAAATCATTAGAAGAGTTAAGCAGAGAATCAAGTCTACTATCTTCTATGATTTAAAAGTCCATCATCAATATTTTATCCCTGTAACATCAATCAATATACATCTCGAATCAATATTCATCTTTGCACTACAGGCCAAAGATATTCATTTGTATCATCAGTGGTCATATTCATCTCAACACCTGTCATCTTTGCACTACAGGCCAAAGATATTCATCAGGTAATCATTCATCTTTGCTCTACAGGCCAAAGATATTCATCAAGTAATCATTCATCTTTGCTCTACAGGCCAAAGATATTCAGTTACATCACCTTTTAGGACTGAGAATGATGAAAATATTTTAAAAAAACGAATCCAGTGAGATAAAAGACAAAGACTAAGGATTCGTATTTTAGTATATCCAATTCAAAAATACCTCGTAATAATCAATTATGGAGCAAAATTCAAGAATAAAGCTCAAAACTTGGATACAATCAAAGATAGTAACCTTAACAAGCAATTTGGACAAATAGAAGAAAATTTAATTTTTCCGTGAATAGTGCCGTATACGTGAATAGTAACCCCGACGGAAAAAGTAAGAATTTCAACATAAAATCCATGACAATATTTTTGTATAATGATATTGAGAAGAATAACATCATTTACGAAAGAAATAACATCCCTTACCTCAAAATAATAGTACTTCTGGCTGGAATATCGGATATAATTTCGAAAGAAACTTGCACTGAATGCTAATACTCAAAGTATTAAAATACTCACAAAAATACGCTCGATATTATAGAGAGAGAAAACTTCTGATTTCTGGTGTGATTTTCAATTCTAACCTAAGCACCCTATTTATAGGAAAAGCTTAGGATGCCAAAGGAGACTAAAATAATAAAATATTATTATTTTCTAAAAAATTCCGCCGCCTGGCGGCTTTCCAAAAATTCTGAATTTTCAACAAAAGTGGGGCCCACCCATTAAATAATATATATTTTCCGAAACTTCAATAATTCATAACAAATAGCCCCTTCGTCAGAAAAATACAAATTCTATGTCTTTTCATAGGAAATTTAATTCTCTACAACTTTGCAGAAGGAAGTTTTTCCAAATTCCAAACATAAACTATCCGAAATCCATAAACGGATGATTTCTCATACCAAAATATTGATAAAAACTCACCAGCGCCAATTCCTTCTTTAATATCCACAAAATAAATATTTCCTTATCATATAAATCAATAATTAATTATTCACAAATAATATTATAGAACTACAATATTAACAACCAGGTCGTTCCCAGGACAGAGGGGGCCTTCCGATAAGGACTTCTCCTTACTGGCGCGCAATTAAATAACCCCTCCTAGACAGAACTTCCTTAGACATTGTCAACAATGTTATCTAATAATATTATTCAAATAATATGAATTATTGAGTTGATAACGTGAAATACCGTGCAACAACAATTATTGAATCAATACTACAGAATATCAACTGTAGCCATTATTGAATCAATCATAAAAAATAGCAACGTGGCAATTATTGAGTCAATAAAATATCAATGCAGCAATTATTGAGTCAATAATATAAAATATCAACGTAGCAATTATTGAGTCAATAATATAAAATATTGAACAGTAATTACTGTAACAATAATTGAGTAATGGCTTCTCACGTAAGACTCAATAATTCGAAATACTGTGCAATACCGTGTGCTACTATGCAACACCGTGTATCACTGTATTTTAACCACCGGGTATTTCAACAGTACTAACGGTAACAACCACGCCGTTATTTTGTAAAAAAGTTATTTCTGTCGCTTTCTATATCCGACAGTTATTCCGTTGTGGGGGCCCACAAATAGCTGCGCCGTCGTACGAATATTCCCCGACAACAAGAATATTTTATAACCACTTGCTCATTTTAAAAATGTTTGCACATTTCACCCATAACTTTCATATTTATCAAATCAACACCTTACTATTTCGAAATAATATATAAAGAAAATTAAATCTTTATTCATAAAAGTTGGGGTCTTACAACCTCTCCTCCTTATGAAATTTCGTCCTCGAAATTGACGTACGTACCTGGTATGTCGAAAAGGTGAGGATACCTCGCTTTCATTTCCGTTTCCAATTCCCACGTCATTTCCTCAATTGCATGGTTTCTCCACAAAACTTTAACTTGAGGTATAATTTTCGAGCGTAGGACATGCTCCTTCCTATCCAAGATCTTGACAGGTACCTCCTCGTACGTTAAATCTTCAGCTATCTCGTCTGGTTCTAACTCAATAATGCGGTTTGGATCCTTCACATATTTACGTAACACGGATATGTGAAACACGTTATGAACACGAGACATGCTTGGAGGTAAAGCGAGTCTATAGGCCACATTTCCTATTCGGTCAAGAATCTCGAATGGACCAATGAATCGTGGGTTGAGCTTTCCTCTCTTCCCAAACCTCGTAACTCCCTTCCATGGATACGTAATAACACATGGTCTCCAACATTAAATTCCACGTCCTTTCGATGAAGATCTGCATAACTCTTTTGTCGATCCTGTGCCGTCTGTATACGTTGTCGGATTATTTGGATCTTTTCTGTAGTCATACGTACTAACTCTGGTCCCAACAATGTTGCTTCACCCACCTCATCCCAACATACTGGAGAACGACACTTTCTCCCATACAACGCTTTGAATGGAGCTACGCCTATACTTGCCTGATAACTGTTGTTGTAGGAGAATTCCACCAATGGTAAATACTTATCCCAACTCCCTTTGAAGTCTAGAACACAGAGTCTCAATAGATCTTCAAGAGTTTGGATAGTCCTTTCCGATTGTCCGTCTGTTTGAGGATGATAAGCCGAACTGAATCGTAAATCCGTGCCCATAGCTTTCTGCAAACTGATCCAAAATCGTGAAGTAAATCTGGGGTCACGATCCGAAACTATGGATACTGGCATGCCATGCAACCTCACAATCTCATTCACGTACATATGAGCAAGACGTTCAAGGGAATAAGTCTCTCGTATCGGCAAGAAATGAGCAGACTTGGTTAATCTATCAACAATAACCCAAATCGCATCTAAGCCTTGAGAAACCTTGGGAAGACCCATAACGAAATCCATCGTAATGTGTTCCCACTTCCATTTCGGAATCTCCAGTGGTTGCAATGGACCCTTCGGCACTTGATGCTCCGCCTTTACACGTTGACAAGTTAAACATCTCGAGATGAACTCCGCAATCTCTCTCTTCATATTGCCCCACCAAAATGTATGTCGAAGATCACGATACATTTTAGTACTCCCAGGATGGATCGCAAACGGTGTGTTGTGTGCCTCCATCATGATTCTATACTTCAAGTCGGAATCGTTAGGAACACAAAGTCTGGAGTTGACTCGAAGTATTCCCTCTTCATCGATTCTTGCTTCTGGAATTGCACCTTCTTGCACCTTCTTCTTCATCTTCATCAGCTCCGCATCCGTAGCTTGAGCAGCTTTAACTTTATCAATCAAAGCTGGTTCTACGCGTATACTTGACATCATCGCACTCGTTCCCACATATGATCTTCTACTCAACGCGTCAGCTACCACGTTCGCTTTTCCAGGATGGTATTGGATAGTATGATCGTAATCTTTCAACAGCTCAAGCCAACGTCGTTGCCGCATGTTGAGTTCCTTCTGAGTGAAGAAATATTTAAGGCTCTTATTATCTGTATAGATCTCCACTTTCTCCCCGTACAGGTAGTGTCTCCAGATCTTCAACGCGAAAACGACTGCTGCCAACTCTAGATCATGAGTAGGATAATTCCTCTCATATTCTTTGAGTTGTCGCGAGGCATAGGCTATGACTTTCCCATGTTGCATGAGAACACATCCTAACCCTTTGCCCGAAGCATCGCTGTAGATAACAAATCCATCCGAACCAGATGGTATTGTCAGAACAGGTGCCGAGATAAGTCTCCACTTGAGCTCTTGGAAGCTCTTCTCGCATTCCTCGCTCCAAACGAATTTTGTATCTTTCCGAGTCAACTGAGTTAATGGAGTAGCGATTCGAGAAAATCCCTCTACGAACCTCCGATAGTAACCAGCTAAGCCCAGAAAGCTTCGTACTTCAGTCACCGACTTAGGTTGCTCCCAGCTTTGTATTGCTTCAATCTTCGCCGGGTTTACAGATACTCCACGTTTCGATACCACGTGCCCAAGGAATGCTACTTCCTCAAGCCAAAATTCGCATTTTTTCAGCTTGGCATATAGCTTGTTCTCACGAAGCTTTTGAAGTACTAACTTCAAATGGTGTTCATGATCTTCACGGCTTTTAGAATAGATGAGAATGCCATCAATAAAGACAACAACGAATTGATCTAAATACTCCTTAAATACACGGTTCATCATATCCATGAAAGCAACAGGAGCATTAGTCAATCCAAAAGACATGACTAAGAACTCATAATGCCCGTACCGTGTTCTAAAAGCAGTCTTTGGAATATCCTCAGTTTTAATCTTCAACTGATGATATCCAGAACGAAGATCGATCTTTGAAAAGAATTGCGCTCCTTGCAACTGGTCGAACAGGTCATCAATACGAGGTAACGGATACCTATTCTTGATGGTGACATGGTTCAACTCCCGATAGTCAATGCAAAGTCGCATACTCCCGTCTTTCTTCTTTACGAATAAAACAGGAGCACCCCAAGGAGACGTACTAGGACGAATAAAACCGATGTCTAACAACTCTTGTAATTGAACCTTTAACTCCTGAAGTTCAATAGGAGCCATTCGATATGGGGTTTTAGAAATGGGCTTTGTACCGGGCTCAAGGTCAATAAAGAATTCAACTTCACGTTCTGGGGGTAGACCGGGAAGTTCTTCGGGAAATACATCAGGAAACTCATTAACAACGGAAATATCATTCAAAGCTGATGTATTCTGATTTAGATCAGTGACATGAGCTAAGAAAGCTTGACATCCGTTTTTCAATAAACGAATAGCCTTGGGATTTGAAATGATATTGACTGATTTTAGTGGTTTGGTGGTTTGAATTCGTACAACAAGTTGATTAGGAATATGAAAACTAACAACCTTACGAAAACAATCAATTTTGGCATGGTAAGTGGTTAACCAGTCAATTCCTAAAATCACGTCAAATGCAAGTATTTTCAAAGATATAAGATCAACAGGTAAGGTAAGGGTACCAATCTGAATCGAGCAAGATTTGTAAACTGTAGATGTAACAAAGGTTTCTCCTAACGGAGTTTCAACAGATAAGTTAAAGTCTAATTTATCAGAAGTCAAGTTCAAACGTTGAGCACAAGCAGGTGAAATAAAAGAATGGGTAGCACCGGTATCTAACAAGGTATAAACTTCGCAAGAGTTTATGATCAGCTTACCCGTAATCACCTCGTGTGGATTCCTCGCGTTTTGGGCTGTAACGACAAACGCTCTTCCAGGAATCACCGACTTTGACTTGTCTGCAACCGCCTTTGGAATCACCACCCCCGCTGAACTTGGTTTCGTAACAGGACAATCGCGAGCTATATGTCCTTCTTTTCCACAGTTATAGCATCCTTTGAATTGTTGTGGGCAGTTTGGGCTGATATGTCCCTCTTTCCCGCATTTAAAGCATACGACCGGTGGTCGTTCTCCTCCCCTCGAAACAGTTGATGCTGGTGCTGATGTTGACATCTTCGCGTTCTCATTGTTATACCTTCTCTTCTTAAAATCTCCCCCCGATTCGCTTCTTCTACTATCATGGCCACGATAACCACCGGAGTGGTTTTCGCTTCTGTCATACTTTCCTCCTCGCTGGTTGTCATTGCTCCGATGACTGCTGCCACCGGTACGACCTTGGTTGTGGTCCCTCGGTTGAACATAATCATTATCTCGTTCTAATAACTGGGCCCTGTTTACTACATCCGAATATAAAGAAAATTTATGAGAAATGAGGTATTGACGTATTTCGGGTTTCAAACCTCTTAGAAACATCCGCGTCATACGTTCCTCATTCTCCACCAAATGAGGTGCAAACCTGGACAGCTCTGCGAACTTAGTCTCGTACTGGGATACCGTCATGTTGTTTTGCTCGAGTCTGATAAACTCTACTTCCTTCATATGACGAATACTTTCAGAAAAGTACTTGTCATTAAACAGTTTCTGGAACGCTTCCCAAGACATCTGGAGTGCGGCAGGCTGGGTACGCTTCACGGATTCCCACCAGTAATCTGCCTCTCCACGGAACATAAACGTGGCGAATGGAACCTTCTGTTCCTCCGTACATCCCAAGACATCAAATATCTTGGTAATTTGTTTAATCCACGTCTCTGCCTTGATCGGATCTGGCTTTCCCAGAAACTCTGGTGGTCCCAATTCTTTAAACTGTTTGGCAGTGACAGCTCGTGTGTTGTTATTATCTCCACCTGTATGTTGCACACGAGTCTCCCTCGTTTGGTTTTGCATGAACTGCAAAAAACTTCTAAACATCTCATCGTTTATCGTCTGACCAGCGTTATTTTCAGGATGAACATTGCCTTCTTGTTGCATATTCTCCTGGTTAACGGTTAAAGGTGTCTCCACGGTCTCATTCACTTCGTTGTTAACGTTCTCAGCTGCCATTCTCAAATACTTCCATAAAACAAGGGTTAATTAAACAAATCGACATATTACATATTAACCCTATGCTCCGACTGACCAATTAAGTACCACATAAGCTTAGGTAGGACACACTAGCGAAGGATTTACTCGTCTCTCCCCTCCTAGTTCTATTCCCCGATCTCCGCCAGAGATCATATCCCTAAGCTCTGATACCAACTGTGACGCCCCCAGAATAGGTTCATTCAACCCAACCCATTCTGAGTCGCCAAATACATGGTACAGAATTCAAATACAAACTTTATATCATACGGTCGTGCAAAATACGACCACACAACTGTGAGTCTCAATACAAATATGTAGAAAATATTAAGATTCAAACTAAGTCCTCATTACAATTATTATCACACTATTTATCAGAAATAGTGAGGACTACTACTGATCTAACTCGGACCATCACTCTGTCCCTCGACTAGTCCCCCGCAACATTCTCATTTCCTGAAGAGGACAACAGATGAAAAGGGTGAGCTCAACTAGCTCAGTAAAGAATATTATGACTAAGATAATGGGAAACAAATTATCGTTAGTCTTCAACAAATAAGATAAAATATAATGGACAACCAACTTTAGATCAATATTCGCAGCGGAAATAACAAATCATTAGAAGAGTTAAGCAGAGAATCAAGTCTACTATCTTCTATGATTTAAAAGTCCATCATCAATATTTTATCCCTGTAACATCAATCAATATACATCTCGAATCAATATTCATCTTTGCACTACAGGCCAAAGATATTCATTTGTATCATCAGTGGTCATATTCATCTCAACACCTGTCATCTTTGCACTACAGGCCAAAGATATTCATCAGGTAATTATTCATCTTTGCTCTACAGGCCAAAGATATTCATCAAGTAATCATTCATCTTTGCTCTACAGGCCAAAGATATTCAGTTACATCACCTTTTAGGACTGAGAATGATGAAAATATTTTAAAAAAACGAATCTAGTGAGATAAAAGACAAAGACTAAGGATTCGTATTTTAGTATATCCAATTCAAAAATACCTCGTAATAATCAATTATGGAGCAAAATTCAAGAATAAAGCTCAAAACTTGGATACAATCAAAGATAGTAACCTTAACAAGCAATTTGGACAAATAGAAGAAAATTTAATTTTTCCGTGAATAGTGCCGTATACGTGAATAGTAACCCCGACGGAAAAAGTAAGAATTTCAACATAAAATCCATGACAATATTTTTGTATAATGATATTGAGAAGAATAACATCATTTACGAAAGAAATAACATCCCTTACCTCAAAATAATAGTACTTCTGGCTGGAATATCGGATATAATTTCGAAAGAAACTTGCACTGAATGCTAATACTCAAAGTATTAAAATACTCACAAAAATACGCTCGATATTATAGAGAGAGAAAACTTCTGATTTCTGGTGTGATTTTCAATTCTAACCTAAGCACCCTATTTATAGGAAAAGCTTAGGATGCCAAAGGAGACTAAAATAATAAAATATTATTATTTTCTAAAAAATTCCGCCGCCTGGCGGCTTTCCAAAAATTCTGAATTTTCAACAAAAGTGGGGCCCACCCATTAAATAATATATATTTTCCGAAACTTCAATAATTCATAACAAATAGCCCCTTTGTCAGAAAAATACAAATTCTATGTCTTTTCATAGGAAATTTAATTCTCTACAACTTTGCAGAAGGAAGTTTTTCCAAATTCCAAACATAAACTATCCGAAATCCATAAACGGATGATTTCTCATACCAAAATATTGATAAAAACTCACCAGCGCCAATTCCTTCTTTAATATCCACAAAATAAATATTTCCTTATCATATAAATCAATAATTAATTATTCACAAATAATATTATAGAACTACAATATTAACAACCAGGTCGTTCCCAGGACAGAGGGGGCCTTCCGATAAGGACTTCTCCTTACTGGCGCGCAATTAAATAACTCCTCCTAGACAGAACTTCCTTAGACATTGTCAACAATGTTATCTAATAATATTATTCAAATAATATGAATTATTGAGTTGATAACGTGAAATACCGTGCAACAACAATTATTGAATCAATACTACAGAATATCAACTGTAGCCATTATTGAATCAATCATAAAAAATAGCAACGTGGCAATTATTGAGTCAATAAAATATCAATGCAGCAATTATTGAGTCAATAATATAAAATATCAACGTAGCAATTATTGAGTCAATAATATAAAATATTGAACAGTAATTACTGTAACAATAATTGAGTAATGGCTTCTCACGTAAGACTCAATAATTCGAAATACTGTGCAATACCGTGTGCTACTATGCAACACCGTGTATCACTGTATTTTAACCACCGGGTATTTCAACAGTACTAACGGTAACAACCACGCCGTTATTTTGTAAAAAAGTTATTTCTGTCGCTTTCTATATCCGACAGTTATTCCGTTGTGGGGGCCCACAAATAGCTGCGCCGTCGTACGAATATTCCCCGACAACAAGAATATTCCACGACCAAACGAATATTCTCCGACAACAAGAATATTTTATAACCACTTGCTCATTTTAAAAATGTTTGCACATTTCACCCATAACTTTCATATTTATCAAATCAACACCTTACTATTTCGAAATAATATATAAAGAAAATTAAATCTTTATTCATAAAAGTTGGGGTCTTACAACCTCTCCTCCTTATGAAATTTCGTCCTCGAAATTGACGTACGTACCTGGTATGTCGAAAAGGTGAGAATACCTCGCTTTCATTTCCGTTTCCAATTCCCACGTCATTTCCTCAATTGCATGGTTTCTCCACAAAACTTTAACTTGAGGTATAATTTTCGAGCGTAGGACATGCTCCTTCCTATCCAAGATCTTGACAGGTACCTCCTCGTACGTTAAATCTTCAGCTATCTCGTCTGGTTCTAACTCAATAATGCGGTTTGGATCCTTCACATATTTACGTAACACGGATATGTGAAACACGTTATGAACACGAGACATGCTTGGAGGTAAAGCGAGTCTATAGGCCACATTTCCTATTCGGTCAAGAATCTCGAATGGACCAATGAATCATGGGTTGAGCTTTCCTCTCTTCCCAAACCTCGTAACTCCCTTCCATGGATACGTAATAACACATGGTCTCCAACATTAAATTCCACGTCCTTTCGATGAAGATCTGCATAACTCTTTTGTCGATCCTGTGCCGTCTGTATACGTTGTCGGATTATTTGGATCTTTTCTGTAGTCATACGTACTAACTCTGGTCCCAACAATGTTGCTTCACCCACCTCATCCCAACATACTGGAGAACGACACTTTCTCCCATACAACGCTTCGAATGGAGCTACGCCTATACTTGCCTGATAACTGTTGTTGTAGGAGAATTCCACCAATGGTAAATACTTATCCCAACTCCCTTTGAAGTCTAGAACACAGAGTCTCAATAGATCTTCAAGAGTTTGGATAGTCCTTTTTACGATTCAGTTCGGCTTATCATCCTCAAACAGACGGACAATCGGAAAGGACTATCCAAACTCTTGAAGATCTATTGAGACTCTGTGTTCTAGACTTCAAAGGGAGTTGGGATAAGTATTTACCATTGGTGGAATTCTCCTACAACAACAGTTATCAGGCAAGTATAGGCGTAGCTCCATTCGAAGCGTTGTATGGGAGAAAGTGTCGTTCTCCAGTATGTTGGGATGAGGTGGGTGAAGCAACATTGTTGGGACCAGAGTTAGTACGTATGACTACAGAAAAGATCCAAATAATCCGACAACGTATACAGACGGCACAGGATCGACAAAAGAGTTATGCAGATCTTCATCGAAAGGACGTGGAATTTAATGTTGGAGACCATGTGTCATTACGTATCCATGGAAGGGAGTTACGAGGTTTGGGAAGAGAGGAAAGCTCAACCCACGATTCATTGGTCCATTCGAGATTCTTGACCGAATAGGAAATGTGGCCTATAGACTCGCTTTACCTCCAAGCATGTCTCGTGTTCATAACGTGTTTCACATATCCGTGTTACGTAAATATGTGAAGGATCCAAACCGCATTATTGAGTTAGAACCAGACGAGATAGCTGAAGATTTAACGTACGAGGAGGTACCTGTCAAGATCTTGGATAGGAAGGAGCATGTCCTACGCTCGAAAATTATACCTCAAGTTAAAGTTTTGTGGAGAAACCATGCAATTGAGGAAATGACGTGGGAATTGGAAACGGAAATGAAAGCGAGGTATCCTCACCTTTTCGACATACCAGGTACGTACGTCAATTTCGAGGACGAAATTTCATAAGGAGGAGAGGTTGTAAGACCCCAACTTTTATGAATAAAGATTTAATTTTCTTTATATATTATTTCGAAATAGTAAGGTGTTGATTTGATAAATATGAAAGTTATGGGTGAAATGTGCAAACATTTTTAAAATGAGCAAGTGGTTATAAAATATTCTTGTTGTCGGGGAATATTCGTTTGGTCGTGGAATATTCTTGTTGTCGGGGAATATTCGTACGACGGCGCAGCTATTTGTGGGCCCCCACAACGGAATAACTGTCGGATATAGAAAGCGACAGAAATAACTTTTTTACAAAATAACGGCGTGGTTGTTACCGTTAGTACTGTTGAAATACCCGGTGGTTAAAATACAGTGATACACGGTGTTGCATAGTAGCACACGGTATTGCACAGTATTTCGAATTATTGAGTCTTACGTGAGAAGCCATTACTCAATTATTGTTACAGTAATTACTGTTCAATATTTTATATTATTGACTCAATAATTGCTACGTTGATATTTTATATTATTGACTCAATAATTGCTGCATTGATATTTTATTGACTCAATAATTGCCACGTTGCTATTTTTTATGATTGATTCAATAATGGCTACAGTTGATATTCTGTAGTATTGATTCAATAATTGTTGTTGCACGGTATTTCACGTTATCAACTCAATAATTCATATTATTTGAATAATATTATTAGATAACATTGTTGACAATGTCTAAGAAAGTTCTGTCTAGGAGGGGTTATTTAATTGCGCGCCAGTAAGGAGAAGTCCTTATCGGAAGGCCCCCTCTGTCCTGGGAACGACCTGGTTGTTAATATTGTAGTTCTATAATATTATTTGTGAATAATTAATTATTGATTTATATGATAAGGAAATATTTATTTTGTGGATATTAAAGAAGGAATTGGCGCTGGTGAGTTTTTATCAATATTTTGGTATGAGAAATCATCCGTTTATGGATTTCGGATAGTTTATGTTTGGAATTTGGAAAAACTTCCTTCTGCAAAGTTGTAGAGAATTAAATTTCCTATGAAAAGACATAGAATTTGTATTTTTCTGACGAAGGGGCTATTTGTTATGAATTATTGAAGTTTCGGAAAATATATATTATTTAATGGGTGGGCCCCACTTTTGTTGAAAATTCAGAATTTTTGGAAAGCCGCCAGGCGGCGGAATTTTTTAGAAAATAATAATATTTTATTATTTTAGTCTCCTTTGGCATCCTAAGCTTTTCCTATAAATAGGGTGCTTAGGTTAGAATTGAAAATCACACCAGAAATCAGAAGTTTTCTCTCTCTATAATATCGAGCGTATTTTTGTGAGTATTTTAATACTTTGAGTATTAGCATTCAGTGCAAGTTTCTTTCGAAATTATATCCGATATTCCAGCCAGAAGTACTATTATTTTGAGGTAAGGGATGTTATTTCTTTCGTAAATGATGTTATTCTTCTCAATATCATTATACAAAAATATTGTCATGGATTTTATGTTGAAATTCTTACTTTTTCCGTCGGGGTTACTATTCACGTATACGGCACTATTCACGGAAAAATTAAATTTTCTTCTATTTGTCCAAATTGCTTGTTAAGGTTACTATCTTTGATTGTATCCAAGTTTTGAGCTTTATTCTTGAATTTTGCTCCATAATTGATTATTACGAGGTATTTTTGAATTGGATATACTAAAATACGAATCCTTAGTCTTTGTCTTTTATCTCACTGGATTCGTTTTTTTAAAATATTTTCATCATTCTCAGTCCTAAAAGGTGATGTAACTGAATATCTTTGGCCTGTAGAGCAAAGATGAATGATTACTTGATGAATATCTTTGGCCTGTAGAGCAAAGATGAATGATTACCTGATGAATATCTTTGGCCTGTAGTGCAAAGATGACAGGTGTTGAGATGAATATGACCACTGATGATACAAATGAATATCTTTGGCCTGTAGTGCAAAGATGAATATTGATTCGAGATGTATATTGATTGATGTTACAGGGATAAAATATTGATGATGGACTTTTAAATCATAGAAGATAGTAGACTTGATTCTCTGCTTAACTCTTCTAATGATTTGTTATTTCCGCTGCGAATATTGATCTAAAGTTGGTTGTCCATTATATTTTATCTTATTTGTTGAAGACTAACGATAATTTGTTTCCCATTATCTTAGTCATAATATTCTTTACTGAGCTAGTTGAGCTCACCCTTTTCATCTGTTGTCCTCTTCAGGAAATGAGAATGTTGCGGGGGACTAGTCGGGGGACAGAGTGATGGTCCGAGTTAGATCAGTAGTAGTCCTCACTATTTCTGATAAATAGTGTGATAATAATTGTAATGAGGACTTAGTTTGAATCTTAATATTTTCTACATATTTGTATTGAGACTCACAGTTGTGTGGTCGTATTTTGCACGACCGTATGATATAAAGTTTGTATTTGAATTCTGTACCATGTATTTGGCGACTCAGAATGGGTTGGGTTGAATGGACCTATTCTGGGGGCGTTACAGTTGGTATCAGAGCTTAGGGATATGATCTCTGGCGAAGATCGGGGAATAGAACTAGGAGGGGAGAGACGAGTAAATCCTTCGCTAGTGTGTCCTACCTAAGCTTATGTGGTACTTAATTGGTCAGTCGGAGCATAGGGTTAATATGTGATATGTCGATTTGTTTAATTAACCCTTGTTTTATGGCAGTATTTGAGAATGGCAGCTGAGAACGTTAACAACGAAGTGAATGAGACCGTGGAGACACCTTTAACCGTTAACCAGGAGAACATGCAACAAGAAGGCAATGTTCATCCTGAAAATAACGCTGGTCAGACGATAAACGATGAGATGTTTAGAAGTTTTTTGCAGTTCATGCAAAACCAAACGAGGGAGACTCGTGTGCAACATACAGGTGGAGATAATAACAACACACGAGCTGTCACTGCCAAGCAGTTTAAAGAATTGGGACCACCAGAGTTTCTGGGAAAGCCAGATCCGATCAAGGCGGAGACGTGGATTAAACAAATTACCAAGATATTTGATGTCTTGGGATGTACGGAGGAACAGAAGGTTCCATTCGCCACGTTTATGTTCCGTGGAGAGGCAGATTACTGGTGGGAATCCGTGAAGCGTACCCAGCCTGCCGCACTCCAGATGTCTTGGGAAGCGTTCCAGAAACTGTTTAATGACAAGTACTTTTCTGAAAGTATTCGTCATATGAAGGAAGTAGAGTTTATCAGACTCGAGCAAAACAACATGACGGTATCCCAGTACGAGGCTAAGTTCGCAGAGCTGTCCAGGTTTGCACCTCATTTGGTGGAGAATGAGGAACGTATGACGCGGATGTTTCTAAGAGGTTTGAAACCCGAAATACGTCAATACCTCATTTCTCATAAATTTTCTTTATATTCGGATGTAGTAATTAGGGCCCAGTTATTAGAACGAGATAATGATTATGTTCAACCGAGGGACCACAACCAAGGTCGTACCGATGGCAGCAGTCATCGGAGCAATGACAACCAGCGAGGAGGAAAGTATGACAGAAGCGAAAACCACTCCGGTGGTTATCGTGGCCATGATAGTAGAAGAAGCGAATCGGGGGGAGATTTTAAGAAGAGAAGGTATAACAATGAGAACGCGAAGATGTCAACATCAGCACCAGCATCAACTGTTTCGAGGGGAGGAGAACGACCACCGGTCGTATGCTTTAAATGCGGGAAAGAGGGACATATCAGCCCAAACTGCCCACAACAATTCAAAGGATGCTATAACTGTGGAAAAGAAGGACATATAGCTCGCGATTGTCCTGTTACGAAACCAAGTTCAGCGGGGGTGGTGATTCCAAAGGCGGTTGCAGACAAGTCAAAGTCGGTGATTCCTGGAAGAGCGTTTGTCGTTACAGCCCAAAACGCGAGGAATCCACACGAGGTGATTACGGGTAAGCTGATCATAAACTCTTGCGAAGTTTATACCTTGTTAGATACCGGTGCTACCCATTCTTTTATTTCACCTGCTTGTGCTCAACGTTTGAACTTGACTTCTGATAAATTAGACTTTAACTTATCTGTTGAAACTCCGTTAGGAGAAACCTTTGTTACATCTACAGTTTACAAATCTTGCTCGATTCAGATTGGTACCCTTACCTTACCTGTTGATCTTATATCTTTGAAAATACTTGCATTTGACGTGATTTTAGGAATTGACTGGTTAACCACTTACCATGCCAAAATTGATTGTTTTCGTAAGGTTGTTAGTTTTCATATTCCTAATCAACTTGTTGTACGAATTCAAACCACCAAACCACTAAAATCAGTCAATATCATTTCAAATCCCAAGGCTATTCGTTTATTGAAAAACGGATGTCAAGCTTTCTTAGCTCATGTCACTGATCTAAATCAGAATACATCAGCTTTGAATGATATTTCCGTTGTTAATGAGTTTCCTGATGTATTTCCCGAAGAACTTCCCGGTCTACCCCCAGAACGTGAAGTTGAATTCTTTATTGACCTTGAGCCCGGTACAAAGCCCATTTCTAAAACCCCATATCGAATGGCTCCTATTGAACTTCAGGAGTTAAAGGTTCAATTACAAGAGTTGTTAGACATCGGTTTTATTCGTCCTAGTACGTCTCCTTGTGGTGCTCCTGTTTTATTCGTAAAGAAGAAAGACGGGAGTATGCGATTTTGCATTGACTATCGGGAGTTGAACCATGTCACCATCAAGAATAGGTATCCGTTACCTCGTATTGATGACCTGTTCGACCAGTTGCAAGGAGCGCAATTCTTTTCAAAGATCGATCTTCGTTCTGGATATCATCAGTTGAAGATTAAAACTGAGGATATTCCAAAGACTGCTTTTAGAACACGGTACGGGCATTATGAGTTCTTAGTCATGTCTTTTGGATTGACTAATGCTCCTGTTGCTTTCATGGATATGATGAACCGTGTATTTAAGGAGTATTTAGATCAATTCGTTGTTGTCTTTATTGATGGCATTCTCATCTATTCTAAAAGCCGTGAAGATCATGAACACCATTTGAAGTTAGTACTTCAAAAGCTTCGTGAGAACAAGCTATATGCCAAGCTGAAAAAATGCAAATTTTGGCTTGAGGAAGTAGCATTCCTTGGGCACGTGGTATCGAAACGTGGAGTATCTGTAAACCCGGCGAAGATTGAAGCAATACAAAGCTGGGAGCAACCTAAGTCGGTGACTGAAGTACGAAGCTTTCTGGGCTTAGCTGGTTACTATCGGAGGTTCGTAGAGGGATTTTCTCGAATCGCTACTCCATTAACTCAGTTGACTCGGAAAGATACAAAATTCGTTTGGAGCGAGGAATGCGAGAAGAGCTTCCAAGAGCTCAAGTGGAGACTTATCTCGGCACCTGTTCTGACAATACCATCTGGTTCGGATGGATTTGTTATCTACAGCGATGCTTCGGGCAAAGGGTTAGGATGTGTTCTCATGCAACATGGGAAAGTCATAGCCTATGCCTCGCGACAACTCAAAGAATATGAGAGGAATTATCCTACTCATGATCTAGAGTTGGCAGCAGTCGTTTTCGCGTTGAAGATCTGGAGACACTACCTGTACGGGGAGAAAGTGGAGATCTATACAGATAATAAGAGCCTTAAATATTTCTTCACTCAGAAGGAACTCAACATGCGGCAACGACGTTGGCTTGAGCTGTTGAAAGATTACGATCATACTATCCAATACCATCCTGGAAAAGCGAACGTGGTAGCTGACGCGTTGAGTAGAAGATCATATGTGGGAACGAGTGCGATGATGTCAAGTATACGCGTAGAACCAGCTTTGATTGATAAAGTTAAAGCTGCTCAAGCTACGGATGCGGAGCTGATGAAGATGAAGAAGAAGGTGCAAGAAGGTGCAATTCCAGAAGCAAGAATCGATGAAGAGGGAATACTTCGAGTCAACTCCAGACTTTGTGTTCCTAACGATTCCGACTTGAAGTATAGAATCATGATGGAGGCACACAACACACCGTTTGCGATCCATCCTGGGAGTACTAAAATGTATCGTGATCTTCGACATACATTTTGGTGGGGCAATATGAAGAGAGAGATTGCGGAGTTCATCTCGAGATGTTTAACTTGTCAACGTGTAAAGGCGGAGCATCAAGTGCCGAAGGGTCCATTGCAACCACTGGAGATTCCGAAATGGAAGTGGGAACACATTACGATGGATTTCGTTATGGGTCTTCCCAAGGTTTCTCAAGGCTTAGATGCGATTTGGGTTATTGTTGATAGATTAACCAAGTCTGCTCATTTCTTGCCGATACGAGAGACTTATTCCCTTGAACGTCTTGCTCATATGTACGTGAATGAGATTGTGAGGTTGCATGGCATGCCAGTATCCATAGTTTCGGATCGTGACCCCAGATTTACTTCACGATTTTGGATCAGTTTGCAGAAAGCTATGGGCACGGATTTACGATTCAGTTCGGCTTATCATCCTTAAACAGACGGACAATCGGAAAGGACTATCCAAACTCTTGAAGATCTATTGAGACTCTGTGTTCTAGACTTCAAAGGGAGTTGGGATAAGTATTTACCATTGGTGGAATTCTCCTACAACAACAGTTATCAGGCAAGTATAGGCGTAGCTCCATTCAAAGCGTTGTATGGGAGAAAGTGTCGTTCTCCAGTATGTTGGGATGAGGTGGGTGAAGCAACATTGTTGGGACCAGAGTTAGTACGTATGACTACAGAAAAGATCCAAATAATCCGACAACGTATACAGACGGCACAGGATCGACAAAAGAGTTATGCAGATCTTCATCGAAAGGACGTGGAATTTAATGTTGGAGACCATGTGTTATTACGTATCCATGGAAGGGAGTTACGAGGTTTGGGAAGAGAGGAAAGCTCAACCCACGATTCATTGGTCCATTCGAGATTCTTGACCGAATAGGAAATGTGGCCTATAGACTCGCTTTACCTCCAAGCATGTCTCGTGTTCATAACGTGTTTCACATATCCGTGTTACGTAAATATGTGAAGGATCCAAACCGCATTATTGAGTTAGAACCAGACGAGATAGCTGAAGATTTAACGTACGAGGAGGTACCTGTCAAGATCTTGGATAGGAAGGAGCATGTCCTACGCTCGAAAATTATACCTCAAGTTAAAGTTTTGTGGAGAAACCATGCAATTGAGGAAATGACGTGGGAATTGGAAACGGAAATGAAAGCGAGGTATCCTCACCTTTTCGACATACCAGGTACGTACGTCAATTTCGAGGACGAAATTTCATAAGGAGGAGAGGTTGTAAGACCCCAACTTTTATGAATAAAGATTTAATTTTCTTTATATATTATTTCGAAATAGTAAGGTGTTGATTTGATAAATATGAAAGTTATGGGTGAAATGTGCAAACATTTTTAAAATGAGCAAGTGGTTATAAAATATTCTTGTTGTCGGGGAATATTCGTTTGGTCGTGGAATATTCTTGTTGTCGGGGAATATTCGTACGACGGCGCAGCTATTTGTGGGCCCCCACAACGGAATAACTGTCGGATATAGAAAGCGACAGAAATAACTTTTTTACAAAATAACGGCGTGGTTGTTACCGTTAGTACTGTTGAAATACCCGGTGGTTAAAATACAGTGATACACGGTGTTGCATAGTAGCACACGGTATTGCACAGTATTTCGAATTATTGAGTCTTACGTGAGAAGCCATTACTCAATTATTGTTACAGTAATTACTGTTCAATATTTTATATTATTGACTCAATAATTGCTACGTTGATATTTTATATTATTGACTCAATAATTGCTGCATTGATATTTTATTGACTCAATAATTGCCACGTTGCTATTTTTTATGATTGATTCAATAATGGCTACAGTTGATATTCTGTAGTATTGATTCAATAATTGTTGTTGCACGGTATTTCACGTTATCAACTCAATAATTCATATTATTTGAATAATATTATTAGATAACATTGTTGACAATGTCTAAGAAAGTTCTGTCTAGGAGGGGTTATTTAATTGCGCGCCAGTAAGGAGAAGTCCTTATCGGAAGGCCCCCTCTGTCCTGGGAACGACCTGGTTGTTAATATTGTAGTTCTATAATATTATTTGTGAATAATTAATTATTGATTTATATGATAAGGAAATATTTATTTTGTGGATATTAAAGAAGGAATTGGCGCTGGTGAGTTTTTATCAATATTTTGGTATGAGAAATCATCCGTTTATGGATTTCGGATAGTTTATGTTTGGAATTTGGAAAAACTTCCTTCTGCAAAGTTGTAGAGAATTAAATTTCCTATGAAAAGACATAGAATTTGTATTTTTCTGACGAAGGGGCTATTTGTTATGAATTATTGAAGTTTCGGAAAATATATATTATTTAATGGGTGGGCCCCACTTTTGTTGAAAATTCAGAATTTTTGGAAAGCCGCCAGGCGGCGGAATTTTTTAGAAAATAATAATATTTTATTATTTTAGTCTCCTTTGGCATCCTAAGCTTTTCCTATAAATAGGGTACTTAGGTTAGAATTGAAAATCACACCAGAAATCAGAAGTTTTCTCTCTCTATAATATCGAGCGTATTTTTGTGAGTATTTTAATACTTTGAGTATTAGCATTCAGTGCAAGTTTCTTTCGAAATTATATCCGATATTCCAGCCAGAAGTACTATTATTTTGAGGTAAGGGATGTTATTTCTTTCGTAAATGATGTTATTCTTCTCAATATCATTATACAAAAATATTGTCATAGATTTTATGTTGAAATTCTTACTTTTTCCGTCGGGGTTACTATTCACGTATACGACACTATTCACGGAAAAATTAAATTTTCTTCTATTTGTCCAAATTGCTTGTTAAGGTTACTATCTTTGATTGTATCCAAGTTTTGAGCTTTATTCTTGAATTTTGCTCCATAATTGATTATTACGAGGTATTTTTGAATTGGATATACTAAAATACGAATCCTTAGTCTTTGTCTTTTATCTCACTGGATTCGTTTTTTTAAAATATTTTCATCATTCTCAGTCCTAAAAGGTGATGTAACTGAATATCTTTGGCCTGTAGAGCAAAGATGAATGATTACTTGATGAATATCTTTGGCCTGTAGAGCAAAGATGAATGATTACCTGATGAATATCTTTGGCCTGTAGTGCAAAGATGACAGGTGTTGAGATGAATATGACCACTGATGATACAAATGAATATCTTTGGCCTGTAGTGCAAAGATGAATATTGATTCGAGATGTATATTGATTGATGTTACAGGGATAAAATATTGATGATGGACTTTTAAATCATAGAAGATAGTAGACTTGATTCTCTGCTTAACTCTTCTAATGATTTGTTATTTCCGCTGCGAATATTGATCTAAAGTTGGTTGTCCATTATATTTTATCTTATTTGTTGAAGACTAACGATAATTTGTTTACCATTATCTTAGTCATAATATTCTTTACTGAGCTAGTTGAGCTCACCCTTTTCATCTGTTGTCCTCTTCAGGAAATGAGAATGTTGCGGGGGACTAGTCGGGGGACAGAGTGATGGTCCGAGTTAGATCAGTAGTAGTCCTCACTATTTCTGATAAATAGTGTGATAATAATTGTAATGAGGACTTAGTTTGAATCTTAATATTTTCTACATATTTGTATTGAGACTCACAGTTGTGTGGTCGTATTTTGCACGACCGTATGATATAAAGTTTGTATTTGAATTCTGTACCATGTATTTGGCGACTCAGAATGGGTTGGGTTGAATGGACCTATTCTGGGGGCGTCACAGTTGGTATCAGAGCTTAGGGATATGATCTCTGGCGGAGATCGGGGAATAGAACTAGGAGGGGAGAGACGAGTAAATCCTTCGCTAGTGTGTCCTACCTAAGCTTATGTGGTACTTAATTGGTCAGTCGGAGCATAGGGTTAATATGTGATATGTCGATTTGTTTAATTAACCCTTGTTTTATGGCAGTATTTGAGAATGGCAGCTGAGAACGTTAACAACGAAGTGAATGAGACCGTGGAGACACCTTTAACCGTTAACCAGGAGAACATGCAACAAGAAGGCAATGTTCATCCTGAAAATAACGCTGGTCAGACGATAAACGATGAGATGTTTAGAAGTTTTTTGCAGTTCATGCAAAACCAAACGAGGGAGACTCGTGTGCAACATACAGGTGGAGATAATAACAACACACGAGCTGTCACTGCCAAGCAGTTTAAAGAATTGGGACCACCAGAGTTTCTAGGAAAGCCAGATCCGATCAAGGCGGAGACGTGGATTAAACAAATTACCAAGATATTTGATGTCTTGGGATGTACGGAGGAACAGAAGGTTCCATTCGCCACGTTTATGTTCCGTGGAGAGGCAGATTACTGGTGGGAATCCGTGAAGCGTACCCAGCCTGCCGCACTCCAGATGTCTTGGGAAGCGTTCCAGAAACTGTTTAATGACAAGTACTTTTCTGAAAGTATTCGTCATATGAAGGAAGTAGAGTTTATCAGACTCGAGCAAAACAACATGACGGTATCCCAGTACGAGGCTAAGTTCGCAGAGCTGTCCAGGTTTGCACCTCATTTGGTGGAGAATGAGGAACGTATGACGCGGATGTTTCTAAGAGGTTTGAAACCCGAAATACGTCAATACCTCATTTCTCATAAATTTTCTTTATATTCGGATGTAGTAAACAGGGCCCAGTTATTAGAACGAGATAATGATTATGTTCAACCGAGGGACCACAACCAAGGTCGTACCGATGGCAGCAGTCATCGGAGCAATGACAACCAGCGAGGAGGAAAGTATGACAGAAGCGAAAACCACTCCGGTGGTTATCGTGGCCATGATAGTAGAAGAAGCGAATCGGGGGAGATTTTAAGAAGAGAAGGTATAACAATGAGAACGCGAAGATGTCAACATCAGCACCAGCATCAACTGTTTCGAGGGGAGGAGAACGACCACCGGTCGTATGCTTTAAATGCGGGAAAGAGGGACATATCAGCCCAAACTGCCCACAACAATTCAAAGGATGCTATAACTGTGGAAAAGAAGGACATATAGCTCGCGATTGTCCTGTTACGAAACCAAGTTCAGCGGGGGGTGGTGATTCCAAAGGCGGTTGCAGACAAGTCAAAGTCGGTGATTCCTGGAAGAGCGTTTGTCGTTACAGCCCAAAACGCGAGGAATCCACACGAGGTGATTACGGGTAAGCTGATCATAAACTCTTGCGAAGTTTATACCTTGTTAGATACCGGTGCTACCCATTCTTTTATTTCACCTGCTTGTGCTCAACGTTTGAACTTGACTTCTGATAAATTAGACTTTAACTTATCTGTTGAAACTCCGTTAGGAGAAACCTTTGTTACATCTACAGTTTACAAATCTTGCTCGATTCAGATTGGTACCCTTACCTTACCTGTTGATCTTATATCTTTGAAAATACTTGCATTTGACGTGATTTTAGGAATTGACTGGTTAACCACTTACCATGCCAAAATTGATTGTTTTCGTAAGGTTGTTAGTTTTCATATTCCTAATCAACTTGTTGTACGAATTCAAACCACCAAACCACTAAAATCAGTCAATATCATTTCAAATCCCAAGGCTATTCGTTTATTGAAAAACGGATGTCAAGCTTTCTTAGCTCATGTCACTGATCTAAATCAGAATACATCAGATTTGAATGATATTTCCGTTGTTAATGAGTTTCCTGATGTATTTCCCGAAGAACTTCCCGGTCTACCCCCAGAACGTGAAGTTGAATTCTTTATTGACCTTGAGCCCGGTACAAAGCCCATTTCTAAAACCCCATATCGAATGGCTCCTATTGAACTTCAGGAGTTAAAGGTTCAATTACAAGAGTTGTTAGACATCGGTTTTATTCGTCCTAGTACGTCTCCTTGGGGTGCTCCTGTTTTATTCGTAAAGAAGAAAGACGGGAGTATGCGACTTTGCATTGACTATCGGGAGTTGAACCATGTCACCATCAAGAATAGGTATCCGTTACCTCGTATTGATGACCTGTTCGACCAGTTGCAAGGAGCGCAATTCTTTTCAAAGATCGATCTTCGTTCTGGATATCATCAGTTGAAGATTAAAACTGAGGATATTCCAAAGACTGCTTTTAGAACACGGTACGGGCATTATGAGTTCTTAGTATGTCTTTTGGATTGACTAATGCTCCTGCTGCTTTCATGGATATGATGAACCGTGTATTTAAGGAGTATTTAGATCAATTCGTTGTTGTCTTTATTGATGACATCCTCATCTATTCTAAAAGCCGTGAAGATCATGAACACCATTTGAAGTTAGTACTTCAAAAGCTTCGTGGAGAACAAGCTATATGCCAAGCTGAAGAAATGCGAGTTTTGGCTTGAGGAAGTAGCATTCCTTGGGCACGTGGTATCGAAACGTGGAGTATCTGTGACCCGGCGAAGATTGAAGCAATACAAAGCTGGGAGCAACCTAAGTCGGTGACCTGAAGTACGAAGCTTTCTGGGCTTAGCTGGTTACTATCGGAGGTTCGTAGAGGGAATTTTCTCGAATCGCTTACTCCTTAACTCAGTTGCACCCGGAAAGATACGAAATTCGTTTGGAGTAGGAATGCGAGAAGAGCTTCCAAGAGCTCAAGAGGAGACTTATTTCGGCACCTGTTCTGACAATACCATCTGGTTCGGATGGATTTGTTATTTACAGCGATGCTTCGGGCAAGGGTTAGGATGTGTTCTCATGCAACATGGGAAAGTCATAGCCTATGCCTCGCGACAACTCAAAGAATATGAGAGAAATTATCCTACTCATGATCTAGAGTTGGCAAGCAGTCGTTTTCGCGTTGAAGATCTGGAGACACTTACTTGTACGGGGAGAAAGTGGAGATTTATACAGGATAATAAGAGCCTAAATATTTCTTCACTCAGAAGGAACTCAACATGCGGCAACGACGTTGGCTTGAGCTGTTGAAAGATTACGATCATACTATCCAATACCATCCTGGAAAAGCGAACGTGGTAGCTGACGCGTTGAGTAGAAGATCATATGTGGGAACGAAGTGCGATGATGTCAAGTATACGCGTAGAACCAGCTTTGATTGATAAAGTTAAAGCTGCTCAAGCTACGGATGCGGAGCTGATGAAGATGAAGAAGAAGTGTGCAAGAAGGTGCAATTCCCGAAGCGAGAATCGATGAAGATGGAATACTTCGAGTCAACTCCAGACTTTGTGTTCCTAACGATTCCGACTTGAAGTATAGAATCATGATGGAGGCACACAACACACCGTTTGCAATCCATCCTGGGAGTACTAAAATGTATCGTGATCTTCGACATACATTTTTGGTGGGGCAATATGAAGAGAGAGATCGCAGAGGTTCATCTCGAGATGTTTAACTTGTCAACGTGTAAAGGCGGAGCATCAAGTGCCGAAGGGTCCCATTGCAACCACTGGAGATTCCGACATGGAAGTGGGAACACATTACGATGGATTTCGTTACGGGGTTTTCCCAAGGTTTTCTCAAGGCTTAGATGCGATTTGGGTTATTGTGATAGATTAACCAAGTCGCTCATTTCTTGCCGATACGAGGGACTTATTCCCTTGAACGTCTTGCTCATATGTACTGTGAATGAGATTGTGAGGTTGCATGGCATGCCAGTATCCATAGTTTTCGGATCGTGACCCCAGATTTACTTCACGATTTTGGATCAGTTTGCAGAAAGCTATGGGTACGGATTTACGATTCAGTTCGGCTTATCATCCTCAAACAGACGGACAATCGGAAAGGACTATCCAAACTCTTGAAGATCTATTGAGACTTGTGTTCTAGACTTCAAAGGGAGTTGGGATAAGTACTTACCATTGGTGGAATTCTCCTACAACAACAGTTATCAGGCAAGTATAGGCGTAGCTCCATTCGAGCGATTGTATGGGAGAAAGTGTCGTTCTCCAGTATGTTGGGATGAGGTGGGTGAAGCAACATTGTTGGGACCAGAGTTAGTACGTATGACTACAGAAAAGATCCAAATAATCCGACAAC
>JAINUT010000488.1:0-48960 GCA_020205555.1 Panax stipuleanatus
TCTTCCTAAATAAATACTTGTGTGAGATGTACGGATCTTTTTGAAGGCACTAGTGATAGAATTGCTCCTTTTGATGCTAATCAAACTAGAACGAAGTCATAGGACTCATAATCACCCCTTCTTTGACAATTTGAGAGATTCAATGAAACAATAAGAAGGTCTCCCTAAATTATAAAGACTTGTGTGAGATGTACGCATCGTTTTAAACGCGATAGTCATAGGATTGCTCTTTTTGATGCTAATCAAATTAGAACGAAGTAATAGGACTCCTAACACCTCTTTCTGATTTAGCAAAAAAAACACCTCTTTCTTTGACAATTTTAGTGAACCAATGAAACAATAAGAAGGTCTCCTTAAATGAAGACATATGTGAGATGTACGCATCGTTTGAACGTGATAGTAATGTGATTGCTCCTTTTGATGCTAATCAAACTAGAACAAAGTTATAGGACTCCTAATCACCTCTTTCTTTGACAATTTTAGTGAACCAATGAAATAATAAGAAGGTCTCCTTAAATGAAGACTTGTGTGAGATGTAGGCATTATTTTGAACGTGATAGTAATGGGATTGCTCTTTTGACGCTAATCAAACTAGAACGAAGTTATAGGACTCCTAATCACCTATTTCTTTGACAATTTTAGAGAACCAATGAAACATTAAGAATGTCTCCCTAAATGAAGACTTGTGTGAGATGTATGTACGCTGCGGTTTTGAACGCGATAGTCATGGGTTTCTCCTTTTGACGCTAATCAAACTAGAACAAGTAATACAACTATTGATCACCTCATTCTTTGTAAATTTGAAACAACCAATGAAACAATATGGTCTACCTAAATGAAGACTTGTGTGAGATCTACGCATCGTTTTGGACACGATAGTGATGGAATTCATTCTTTTGATGATAATTTCAACTTGAACGAAGTAATAGGACTCAAAATCACAATATTTTGACAATTTGAGAGAACTAATGAAACAGTAAGAAGGTTTCCTAAATGAAGACTTGTGTGAGATGTACGATCGTTTTGAAGGCACTAGTGATAGGATTGTTCCTTTTGATGCTAATCAAACTAGAACGAAGTCATAGGACTCATAATCACCTCTTTCTTTGATAATTTGAGAGAACCAATGAAACAATAAGAAGGTCTCCCTAAATCAAGACTTTGTGAGATGTACGCATTTTTAACGCGATAGTCAAGGGATTGTTCATTTTGATGCTAATCAAATTAGAACGAAATAATAGGAATCCTAATCACCTCTTTCTTTGACAATTTAGAGAACCAATGAAACAATAAGTAGGTCTCCTAAATGAAGACTTGTGCGAGAAGTACGCATCGTTTTGAACGTGATAGTAATGGATTGTTCCTTTTGATGCTAATTAAATTAGAACAAAGTTATAGGACTCATAATCACCTCTTTTTTGATAATTTTAGAAAACCAAATGAAACAATAAGAAGGTCTTCCTAAATGAAACTTGTGTGAGATGTACGGATCTTTTTGAAGGCACTAGTGATAGAATTGCTCCTTTTGATGCTAATCAAACTAGAACGAAGTCATAGGACTCATAATCACCTCCTTCTTTGACAATTTGAGAGATTCAATGAAACAATAAGAAGGTCTCCCTAAATTATAAAGACTTGTGTGAGATGTACGCATCGTTTTAAACGCGATAGTCATAGGATTGCTTTTTGATGCTAATCAAATTAGAACGAAGTAATAGGACTCCTAACCACCTCTTTCTGATTTAGCAAAAAAAACACCTCTTTCTTTGACAATTTTAGTGAACCAATGAAACAATAAGAGGTCTCCTTAAATGAAGAATATGTGAGATGTACGCATCGTTTGAACGTGATAGTAATGTGATTGCTCCTTTTGATGCTAATCAAACTAGAACAAAGTTATAGGACTCCTAATCACCTCTTTCTTTGACAATTTTAGTGAACCAATGAAATAATAAGAAGGTCTCCTTAAATGAAGACTTGTGTGAGATGTAGGCATTATTTTGAACGTGATAGTAATGGGATTGCTCTTTTGATGCTAATCAAACTAGAACGAAGTTATAGGACTCCTAATCACCTATTTCTATGACAATTTTAGAGAACCAATGAAACTTTAAGAATGTCTCCCTAAATGAAGACATGTGTGAGATGTACGCACGGTTTTGAATGCGATAGTCATGGGTTTCTCCTTTTGACGCTAATCAAACTAGAACGAAGTAATACAACTATTGATCACCTCATTCTTTGTAAATTTGAAACAACCAACGAAACAATATGAAGGTCTACCTAATGAAGACTTGTGTGAGATCTACGCATCGTTTTGGACGCGATAGAGATGGAATTCCTTCTTTGATGCTAATTTCAACTTGAACGAAGTAATAGGACTCAAAATCACAATATTTTGACAATTTGAGAGAACTAATGAAACAGTAAGAAGGTTTTCCTAATGAGATTTGTGTGAGATGTACGGATCGTTTTGAAGGCACTAGTGACAAGATTGTTCCGTTTGATGCTAATCAAACTAGAACGAAGTCATATAACTCATAATCACCTCTTTCTTTGATAATTTGAGAGAACCAATGAAACAATAAGAAGGTCTCCCTAAATCAAGACTTGTGTGAGATGTACACATCATTTTTAACGCGATAGTCAAGGGATTGTTCATTTTGATGCTAATCAAATTAGAACGAAATAATAGGAATCCTAACACCTCTTTCTTTGACAATTTAGAAAACCAATGAAACAATAAGTTGGTCTCCTAATATGAAGACTTGTGCGAGAAGTACGCATCGTTTGAACGTGATAGTAATGGAATTGTTCCTTTTGATGCTAATTAAATTAGAACAAAGTTATAGGACTCATATCACCTCTTTTTTGATAATTTTAGAAAACCAATGAAATAATAAGAAGGTCTTCCTAAATGAAAACTTGTGTGAGATGTACGGATCTTTTTGAAGGCACTAGTGATAGAATTGCTCCTTTTGATGCTAATCAAACTAAACGAAGTTATAGGACTCATAATCACCTCCTCTTTGACAATTTGAGAGATTCAATGAAACAATAAGAAAGTCTCCCAAAATTATAAAGACTTGTGTGAGATGTACGCATCGTTTTAAACGCGATAGTCATAGGATTGCTCTTTTGATGCTAATCAAATTAGAACGAAGTAATAGGACTCCTAATCACCTCTTTCTGATTAACAAAAAAAAAATACTTCTTTCTTTGACAATTTTAGTAAACCAATGAAACAATAAGAAGGTTTCCTTAAATGAAGACATGTGTGAGATGTACTCATCGTTCTGAACGTGATAGTAATGTGAGCCTTTTGATGCTAATCAAACTAGAACCGAAGTCATAGGACTCATAATCACCTCTTCTTTGACAATTTGAGAGATTCAATGAAACAATAAAAAGGTCTCCCTAAATTATAAGACTGTGTGAGATGTACGCATCGTTTTAAACGCGATAGTCATAGGATTGCTCTTTTTGATGCTAATCAAATTAGAACGAAGTAATAGGACTCCTAACCACCTCTTTCTGATTTAGCAAAAAAAACACCTCTTTCTTGACAATTTTAGTGAAACAAATGAAACAATAAGAAGGTCTCCTTAAATGAAGACATATGTGAGATGCACGCATCGTTTTGAACGTGATAGTAATGTGATTGATCCTTTTGATGCTAATCTAACTAGAACAAAGTTATAGGACTCCTAATCACCTCTTTCTTTGACTAATTTTAGTGAACCAATGAAATAATTAAGAGGTATCCTTTAAATGAAGACTTTTGTGAGATGTAGGCATTATTTTGAACGTGATAGTATGAGATTGCTCTTTTTGACGCTAATCAACTAGAACGAAATTATAGGACTCCTAATCACCTATTTATTTGACAATTTTAGAGAACAATTGAAACATTAAGAATGTCTCCCTAAATGAATACTTGTGTGAGATGTATGTACGCTGCGGTTTTGAACGCGATAGTCATGGGTTTCTCCTTTTGACGCTAATCAAACTAGAACCAAGTAATACAACTATTGATCACCTCATTCTTTGTAAATTTAAACAACCAATGAAACAATATGATGGTCTACCTAAATGAAGATTTGTGTGAGATCTACGCATCGTTTTGGACACGATAGAATGGAATCATTCTTTAGATGATAATTTCAACTTGGAACGAAGTAATAGGACTCAAAATCACAATATTTTGACAATTTGAGAGAACTAATGAAAATAGTAAGAAGGTTTCCCTAATGAAGACTTGTGTGAGATGTACGTATTGTTTTGAAGGCACTAGTGATAGGATTGTTCCTTTTGATGCTAATCAAACTAGAACGAAGTCATAGGACTCATAATCACCTCTTTCTTTGATAATTTGAGAGAACTAATGAAACAATAAGAAGGTCTCCCTAAATCAAGACTTATGTGAGATGTACGCCTTATTTTTAACGCGATAGTCAAGGGATTGTTCATTTTGATGCTAATCAAATTAGAACGAAATAATAGGAATCCTAATCACCTCTTTCTTTGACAATTTAGAGAACCAATGAAACAATAAGTAGGTCTCCTAAAATGAAGACTTGTGCGAGAAGTACGCATCGTTTTGAACGTGATAGTAATGTAATTGTTCCTTTTGATGCTAATTAAATTAGAACAAAGTTATAGGACTCATAATCACCTCTTTTTTGATAATTTTAGAAAACCAAATGAAAAAATAAGAAGGTCTTCCTAAATGAAAACTTGTGTGAGATGTACGGATCTTTTTGAAGGCACTAGTGATATAATTGCTCCTTTTGATGCTAATCAAACTAGAACGAAGTCATAGGACTCATAATCACCTCCTTCTTTGATAATTTGAGAGATTCAATGAAACAATAAGAAAGTCTCCCTAAATTATAAAGACTTGTGTGAGATGTACGCATCGTTTTAAACGCGATAGTCATAGGATTGCTCTTTTTGATGCTAATCAAATTAGAACAAAGTAATAGGACTCCTAACAACCTCTTTCTGATTTAGCAAAAAAAACACCTCTTTCTTTGACAATTTTAGTGAACCAATGAAACAATAAGATGGTCTCCTTAAATGAAGATATATGTGAGATGTACGCATCGTTTTGAACGTGATAGTAATGTGATTGCTCCTTTTGATGCTAATCAAACTAGAACAAAGTTATAGGACTCCTAATCACCTCTTTCTTTGACAATTTTAGTGAACCAATGAAATAATAAGAAGGTCTCCTTAAATGAAGACTTGTGTGAGATGTAGGCATTATTTTGAACAGTGATAGTAATGGGATTGCTCTTTTTGACGCTAATCAAACTAGAACGAAGTTATAGGACTCCTAATCACCTATTTCTTTTACAATTTTAGAGAACCAATGAAACATTAAGAATGTCCCCCTAAATGAAGACTTGTGTGAGATGTATGTACGCTGCGGTTTTGAACGCGATAGTCATGAGTTTCTCCTTTTGACGCTAATCAAACTAGAACTAAGTAATACAACTATTGATCACCTCTTTCTTTGTAAATTTGAAACAACCAATGAAACAATATGATGGTCTACCTAAATGAAGACTTGTGTGAGATCTACGCATCGTTTTGGACGCGATAGTGATGGAATTCCTTCTTTTGATGCTAATTTCAACTTGAACGAAGTAATAGGACTCAAAATCACAATATTTTGACAATTTGAGAGAACTAATGAAACAGTAAGAATGTTTTCCTATATGAAGATTTGTGTGAGATGTACGGATCGTTTTGAAGGCACTAGTGACAGGATTGTTCCTTTTGATGCTAATCAAACTAGAACGAAGTCATAGAACTCATAATCACCTCTTTCTTTGACAATTTGAGAGAACCAATGAAACAATAAGAAGGTCTCCCTAAATCAAGACTTGTGTGAGATGTACACATCATTTTTAACGCGATAGTCATGGGATTGTTCATTTTGATGCTAATCAAATTAGAACGAAATAATAGGACTCCTAATCACCTCTTTCTTTGACAATTTAGAGAACCAATGAAATAATAAGTAGGTCTCCTTAAATAAAGACTTGTGCGAGAAGTACGCATCGTTTTGAACGTGATAGTAATGGGATTGTTCCTTTTGATGGTAATTAAACTAGAACTAAGTTATAGGACTCATAATCACCTCTTTTTTGAGAATTTTAGAAAACCAAATGAAACAATAAGAAGGTTTTCCAAAATGAATACTTGTGTGAGATGTCCGGATCTTTTTGAAGGCACTAGTGAATCAAACTACAACGAAGTCATAGGACTCATAATCACCTCCTTCTTTGACAATTTGAGAGATTCAATGAAACAATAAGAAGGTCTCCCTAAATTATAAAGACTTGTGAGATATGTACGTATCGTTTTAAACGTGATAGTCATAGGATTGCTCTTTTTGATGCTAATCAAATTAGAACCAAGTAATAGGACTCCTAACCATAATCACCTATTTTTTGACAATTTTAGAAAACCAAATGAAACAATAAGAAGATCTTCCTAAATAAATACTTGTGTGAGATATACGGATCTTTTTGAAGTCACTAGTGATAGAATTGTTCCTTTTAATGCTAATCAAACTAGAACGAAGTCATAGGACTCATAATCACCCCCTTCTTTGACAATTTGAGAGATTCATTGAAACAATAAGAAGGTCTCCCTAAATTATAAAGACTTGTGTGAGATGTACGTATCGTTTTAAACGCGATAGTCATAGGATTGCTCTTTTTGATGCTAATCAAATTAGAACGAAGTAATAGGACTCCTAACCACCTCTTTCTGATTTAGCAAAAAAAAACACCTCTTTCTTTGACAATTTTAGTGAACCAATGAAACAATAAGAAGGTCTCCTTAAATGAAGACATATGTGAGATGCACGCATCGTTTTAAACGTGATAGTAATGTGATTGATCCTTTTGATGCTAATCAAACTAGAACAAAGTTATAGGACTCCTAATCACCTCTTTCTGATTTAGCAAAAAAAAATACCTCTTTCTTTGACAATTTTAGTGAACCAATGAAACAATAAGAAGGTCTCCTTAAATGAAGACATGTGTGAGATGTACGCATCGTTTTGAACGTGATAGTAATGTGATTGCTCCTTTTGATGCTAATCAAACTAGAACAAAGTTATAGGACTCCTAATCACCTCTTTCTTTGACAATTTTAGTGAACCAATGAAATAATAAGAAGGTCTCCTTAAATGAAGACATGTGTGAGATGTACGCATCGTTTTGAACGTGATAGTAATGTGATTGCTCCTTTTGATGCTAATCAAACTAGAACAAAGTTATAGGTCTCCTAATCACCTCTTTCTTTGACAATTTTAGTGAACCAATGAAATAATAAGGTCTCCTTAAATGAAGACTTGTGTGAGATGTAGGCATTATTTTGAACGTGATAGTAGTGGGATTGCTCTTTTTGATGCTAATCAAACTATAACGAAGTTATAGGACTCCTAATCATCTATTTCTTTGACAATTTTAGAGAACCAATGAAACATAATGTCTCCCTAAATGAAGACTTGTGTGAGATGTATGTACGCTGCGGTTTTGAACGCGATAGTCATGGGTTTCTCCTTTTGACGCTAATCAAACTAGAACGAAGTAATACAACTATTGATCACCTCTTTCTTTGTAAATTTAAAACAACCATTGAAACAATATGAAGGTCTACCTAAATGAAGACTTGTGTGAGATCTACGCATCGTTTTGGACGTGATAGTGATGGAATTCATTCTTTTGATGATAATTTCGACTTGAACGAAGTAATAGGACCCAAAATCACAATATTTTGACAATTTGAGAGAACTAATGAAACAATAAGAAGGTTTCCCTAAATAAAGACTTGTGTGAGATGTACGGATCGTTTTGAAGGCACTAGTGATAGGATTGTTCCTTTTGATGCTAATCAAACTAGAACGAAGTCATAGGACTCATAATCACCTCTTTCTTTGATAATTTGAGAGAACCAATGAAACAATAAGAAGGTCTCCCTAAATCAAGACTTGTGTGAGATGTACGCATCATTTTTAACGCGATAGTCAAGGGATTGTTCATTTTGATGTTAATCAAATTAGAACGAAATAATAGGACTCCTAATCACCTCTTTCTTTGACAATTTAGAGAACCAATGAAACAATAAGTTGGCCTTCTAAAATGAAGACTTGTTCGAGAAGTACGCATCGTTTTAAACGTGATAGTAATGGAATTGTTCCTTTTGTTGCAAATTAAATTAGAACAAAGTTATAGGACTCATAATCACCTCTTTTTTGATAATTTTAGAAAACCAAATGAAACAATTTGAAGGTCTTCCTAAATGAAAACTTGTGTGAGATGTACGGATCTTTTTGAAGGCACTAGTGATAGAATTGCTCCTTTTGATGCTAATCAAACTAGAACGAAGTCATAGGACTCATAATCACCTCCTCGTTTGACAATTTGAGAGATTCAATGAAACAATAAGAAGGTCTCCCTAAATTATAAAGACTTGTGTGAGATGTACGCATCGTTTTAAACGCGATAGTCATAGGATTGCTCTTTTTGATGCTAATCAAATTAGAACGAAGTAATAGGACTCCTAATCACCTCTTTCTGATTTAGCAAAAAAAAAAATCACCTCTTTCTTTGACAATTTTAGTGAACTAATGCAACAATAAGAAGGTCTCCTTAAATGAAGACATGTGTGAGATGTACGCATCGTTTTGAACGTGATTGTAATGTGATTGCTCCTTTTGATGCTAATCAAACTAGAACAAAGTTATAGGACTCCTAATCACCTCTTTCTTTGACAATTTTAGTGAATCAATGAAATAATAAGAATGTCTCCTTAAATGAATATTTGTGTGAGATGTAGGCATTATTTTGAACGTGATAGTAATGGGATTGCTCTTTTTGATGCTAATCAAACTAGAACGAAGTTATAGGACTCCTAATCACCTATTTCTTTGACAGTTTTAGAGAACCAATGAAACATAATGTCTCCCTAAATAAAGACTTGTGTGAGATGTATGTACGCTGCGGTTTTGAACGCGATAGTCATGGGTTTCTCCTTTTGACGCTAATCAAACTAGAACGAAGTAATACAACTATTGATCACCTCTTTCTTTGTAAATTTGAAACAACCAATGAAACAATTTGAAGGTCTACCTAAATGAAGACTTGTGTGAGATCTACGCATCGTTTTGGACGCGATAGTGTTGAAATTTATTCTTTTGATGATAATTTCAACTTGAACGAAGTAATAGGACTCAAAATCATAATATTTTGACAATTTGAGAGAACTAATGAAACAGTAAGAAGGTTTCCCTAAATGAAGACTTGTGTGTGATGTACGGATCGTTTTGAACGCACTAGTGATAGGATTGTTCCTTTTGATGCTAATTAAACTAGAACGAAGTCATAGGACTCGTAATCACCTCTTTCTTTGATAATTTGAGAGAACCAATGAAACAATGAGAAGGTCTCCCTAAATCAAGACTTGTGTGAGATGTATGCATCATTTTTAACGCGATAGTCAAGGGATTGTTCATTTTGATGTTAATCAAATCAGAACGAAATAATAGGACTCCTAATCACCTCTTTCTTTGACAATTTAGAGAACCAATGAAACAATAAGTAGGTCTCCTAAAATGAAGACTTGTTCGAGAAGTACGCATCGTTTTGAACGTGATAGTAATGAAATTGTTCCTTTTGATGCTAATTAAATTTGAACAAAGTTATAGGACTCATAATCACCTCTTTTTTTGATAATTTAGAAAACCAAATGAAACAATAAGAAGGTCTTCCTAAATGAATACTTGTGTGAGATGTACGGAATTTTTTAAAGTCACTAGTGATAGAATTGCTCCTTTTGATGCTAATCAAACTAGAACGAGGTCATAGGACTCATAATCACCTCCTTGTTTGACAATTCGAGAGATTCAATGAAACAATAAGAAGGTCTCCCTAAATTATAAAGACTTGTGTAAGATGTACGCATCGTTTTAAACGCGATAGTCATAGGATTGCTCTTTTTGATGCTAATCAAATTAGAACGAAGTAATAGGACTCCCAATCACCTCTTTCTGATTTAGCAAAAAAAATACCTCTTTCTTTGACAATTTTAGTGAACCAATGAAACAATAAGGTCTCCTTAAATGAAGACATATGTGAGATGTACGCATCGTTTTGAACATGATAGTAATGAGATTGCTCCTTTTGATGCTAATCAAACTAGAACAGAGTTATAGGACTCCTAATCACCTCTTTCTTTGACAATTTTAGTGAACCAATGAAATAATAAGAAGGTCTCCTTAAATGAAGACTTGTGTGAGATGTAGGCATTATTTTGAACGTGATAGTAATGGGATTGCTCTTTTTGATGCTAATCAAACTAGAACTAAGTTATAGGACTCCTAATCACCTATTTCTTTGACAATTTTAGAGAACCAATGAAACATAATGTCTCCCTAAATGAAGACCTGTGTGAGATGTATGTACGCTGCGGTTTTGAACGCGATAGTCATGGGTTTATCCTTTTGACGCTAATCATACTAGAACGAAATAATACAACTATTGATCACCTCTTTCTTTGTAAATTTGAAACAACCAATGAAACAATATGAAGGTTTACCTAAATGAAGACTTGTGTGAGATCTACGCATCGTTTTGGACGTGATAGTGATGGAATTCATTCTTTTGATGATAATTTCAACTTGAACGAAGTAATAGGACTTAAAATCACAATATTTTGACAATTTGAGAGAACTAATGAAACAGTAAGAAGGTTTCCCTAAATGAAGACTTGTGTGAGATGTACGGATCATTTTGAAGGCACTAGTGATAGGATTGTTCCTTTTGATGCTAATTAAACTAGAACGAAGTCATAGGACTCATAATCACCTCTTTCTTCGATAATTTGAGAGAACCAATGAAACAATAAGAAGGTCTCCCTAAATCAAGACTTGTGTGAGATGTACGCATCATTTTTAACGCGATAGTCATGGGATTGTTCATTTTGATGTTAATCAAATTAGAACGAAATAATAGGACTTCTAATCACCTCTTTCTTTGATAATTTAGAGAACCATTGAAACAATATGTAGGTCTCCTAAAATGAAGACTTGTTCGAGAAGTACGCATCATTTTGAACGTGATAGTAATGGAATTGTTCTTTTTGATGCTAATTAAATTAGAACAAAGTTATAGGACTCATAATCACCTCTTTTTTGATAATTTTAGAAAACCAAATGAAACAATAAGAAGGTCTTCCTAAATGAAAACTTGTGTGAGATGTACGGAACTTTTTGAAGGCACTAGTGATGACTCATAATCACCTCCTTGTTTGAAAATTTGAGAGATTCAATGAAACAGTAAGAAGGTCTCCCTAAATTATAAAGACTTGTGTGAGATGTACGTATCGTTTTAAACGCGATAGTCATAGGATTGCTCTTTTTGATGCTAATCAAATTAGAACGAAGTAATAGGATGATAGTAGTGTGCATACAAGCCAATCATGTATGATGATAAAGAACGTACTTTGTAAACAATCTTATTTTTTTATTAATAAAATATTCATTTATTAAAGGCATTTAATTATCTACATGGTGCTGTTTTTATAATATGTAAATAACCCATAGTTTTAAGCAATGCTTTTAGAATCATGATGATGATCATGCTAATGATATCTAAATTCTTAGAAAGCTCTAAAACTAAAATAGTTCCAAATCGTGGGATTACTAAAAAGGGGATTTGTAAATCCGGATAGATTGGTACATATGTTGCTTGCTCATTGGATGAGGATGATTGATCTCATAATCATTTGTGTGGAGACACTAAAGCAAATATGTAGGTGATTATTGGAGAATAAGTTCACTGAACGTGACTCGCTATGGAATACCTAATGGAGTTTTACTCGCCTGTCAATAGGAATTCCTAATGTGATAGTAGTACAAGTGATCCTTGGACTTGAGATCATCATAATATCTTGTATGTAATGAATTATACTTTGACTTATTCCTTAAAGTCCTTTAGGGTATATAAAAGGGTATGCTTGGGTATAATGAGTTACATATGGAGATAATGAATGATCAATAAAGAATCTACCACCTCTAGTAAAAGAGGAGATATGTCCTATGTGATTCGTTAAATGACAACCCAGGAATCCTTGGCCAAGGTAAAATGAAATTAGAAAGGAGTTTCTAATTTGCATTATTTGGAATTGTGCATTTTCTAATCGAAATATATATAATTAAATAAAATAAGACTTGACAGTAAATTCATGTCTTATATTTAATTGGGACATTGTATGGTGGAAGGATTGAATTGTATGGTAACTATTTACTCACAGGTTCTTTTATGATTAATGTTGAAATCTATATTATCTGAAAAGTCGTTGATTGCTAGGGAGGCTTATCCCTATTGTAGAATAAATATTATTTATTTAAATAGATTATTAGTTTAATTTATTTATTTAAATAAGATTAGAATTGTTCTAATTGATTTATTCACAGCCGATTTAATATAGAGAACCTAAAGGGTCACACCATAAAAGGAAGAATAATTATTTAAGAACGTAATGACATAATCGTAATAATGCATTAAGTGTAATTAATTTAATCAATAGTGATAGAATAAATTAAATAACTTAATGTTTACTATTTAATATTTTGGAAATATTAAATATAAATTAATAAGAGGAGTCTTATTAATATTATTACAATTATTATTATTTTAATTTCTAAAGGAGTTTAGTAATTAATTGAATATTAGTACTCTCATTTATTCCCAATAAGATTAGGAGACAAATTAATTAAATGAGTTTAATTAATTATTCCCCATGTGGTGGGAAACCTAAATTAATTAAAGGAGTTTAATTAATTAAAAGAAATCCCATGTCTAATAGGATTAGAAGGGTTGACCAATATCTATATAAGAGGAATCTTATAATAGATATCAGTTGAGGCAATTCCAATTGTTGGAGAGTACTCCTTTCCTATAGAGGATAGAAAACTAAGCCAACAACCCTCCTTCTTGATAATTCATCTTCCTTGGTGGATCACCTCTAGAGGCCAAACACTTGGGTGGCTAACGTTGATCAAAGGAAGGAATCTAACCCGAAAATTCAAGGAGATCACGAATAACAAGGAGTTGAACTAGTACCTGTGGAAGCTTCGTTCTACAAGAGTATGATTCCATAACTTCTTATTTATCGTTTTAAATTAATAATTTGCATAAAGGATGATCCGGGTAATGGTTTTGTAGAAATTTTTAAACTCTGATATACCATGCTTCCGCTAATTTTTGCAATTTGATTGCGTTACAATTTCGTACAAACCCAACAGTGGCATCAGAGCCAAACCTTTATGCAATTATTAATTTATTTTTGATTTCATATACATATGGGTATGTATTTAAAATAATTTATTGGGCATAATTTTATTGTATAAAATTATTTTTTTTAAGAAAAAAATGACGTTTTTTTTTGGGACAAATCACAATTTATTTATTTTTTTGGGTGCTAATCTTGAATTCTGCAAAGAAAAGGTGTTGTCTCTTTCTTACTCCAAAAAGAAGGTGACCCATCAGGAAAGGACTCTTTTAATAAAAGAAAGTGACTTCTTTTTTAAAAAATAAATGTGAATTTATATTATATATATAACCTGATTCGTTATATAAATATATATAATATATACGGCAATATCAAATATATATATATATATATATATGATATATTTATATATTATATTCTAAATAATTTTATAATTAAAATAAAGAGTTTATTTTAATCTTGAAATTGGATTTCATGCAATTTAAAATTGCCCATTAAATGATACTCATATATATATGAAATATTTTAATTCATGAGATGAATATTTATTTATTAATATATATGGTGATATGTATGATAATAAATGGGGATTGATTATGGACTATTTGACCAATGTGATTGGATTTTATTTTAGTTGAATGCTTGAATGAATGTGTTTTATTAAATGGGGTCTGTGTACCTTGTCTTCTCTAATTTTTTTGTGATATAAAATTCTATCTCCCTCCTATGTACTTCCCCTTGACTGCTGATCAAGGTTTCTATTTAAATTAAATAGTTTAATGTAATAGAAATAGTTAGAATTATCTTGAAGAAATTGGAGACCAAGGAGCAAGGAGCCCGTGAAGACCCGTTTGTATGGAGCCCGGATTTAAATGTAATAGTTATATTTAAATTTAAATTCTTGCACTCCTAGGTTTGACCTTTTGGTTCACTTGGTGGCTCTAGTGAACCAAACTAGAATAAAAGTCCATAATCAATCCGGGTAGAATATAGTATTCTATATTGCATGCTAAATATTATATATATTATATTTTATGCAAACATGTTTCGCATGTTTAATAAAATGACGCGTATTTATATATATATATATATATATATATATATATGTGCATGCGCGCTAAACAAGATGAGATAAATAATAACAAACCCCTCAAAGAAATAATATTAAGTTCGAAGCGTTCAAATGATATTTGGAATATCGAACGTCGCCTTATAGCATGATAAATTAATAGAGTATTAAATATTTAATATGAGCTTGTTGTGCTATCCACAAGGCGAGTATTGCATATTTAAGATGTTAATTAATCACATTTGATGCTTATCAAGAAAATTGAACGATCTAGTCTTGTTGTGCTATCCACAAGGACGAACATTTTTCTTTTTTGAATTTATGAAAGTGCTAGGCTGGACTTAACTTAAATCATTTTAGTTCGGATGTGCACACACTTGACCATTATGATTTAAGAGGCAAATAAAATGAGTTATATAGTGATGTAATTAACAATAGTTGTCTACCTATTTATTTGTATATCGCTTGTTGTGTTATCCACAAGGTTATATACATTTGAAATGGGATCCTTATTCTCACTAGTAAATCTTTAATTAGATGTTGCCGAACTATATAAGTGAGGGTAATATAGTTTGATAAAAATAGTGGGAGATACCAATTTAAAATAAAGACCTGAATTTATTTTGGTATGCAAAATTAATAAAATGAATGTTTGCTAAAATGTTATTTTTCACATGCAGAATTTTAAAAATGTCAAAATCACTAATTTCACTGCGAAGCATACTTGATACTAATAAGCTTACCGGGCCGAATTATACGGACTGGCTAAGAAATCTGAGAATAGTTCTCACTACTGAAAAAATTTCTTATGTCCTAAACTCACCTGTCCCTAGAACTGTTCCAGAAACAGCCTCTGAGGAAGATGATACATCTGTGGCTTAATACATCATGCTCGCATCCATGAATAACGAGCTTCAGCGTCAGCATGAAAACATGGATGCTCCTACTATGTTGATTCACCTCAAGGAGTTGTATGGTGAACAAAGTAGGACTGCTAGATATAAGATATCTAAGGAGCTCTTCCGATCTCGGATGACCAAGGGCAAAGTGAACATAAAGGAACAAAAGAAATATAATCCAGCTAGCAAAGGAATGTGATTCCATTGCAACGAGCCGGGTCATTGGAAGATGAACTGCAAGAAGTTTCTGGTAAAGAAGAAGCTTGGAGAAGCTTCGACTTCCAATCAAGGTTTGTTCATGATTGAAATTAATTTTTCAGAAAGTCAAAATTCTACTTGGGTATTGGATACCGGCTGTGGTTCTCACATATGTACTAATGTGAAGGGACTGGTCAGAAGTAGAAAGCTGAACAATGATGAGGTGATCCTACGAGTGGGGAATGGAGCAAAGGTTGCTGCATTAGCTGTAGGAACTTATTATTTAGCAATGGCTTCGGGCAAGTCCATTTATCTTAATAATTGTTATTATGTTCCGAATATTATTAAAAATATTATTTCAATTTATGTGTTGGATATGGAAGGATTTAACGTTGTTATAAAGAACAATAGTTGTTCTATTTATAAAGACGATGTTTTATATGGTGTTGGAAATTTGCGAAATGGACTTTATACACTTGACTTACAAGAAAATATTTTTCAAATTGAACAAACTAAGAAAAGGAAAAGAGATGATATTAATTATACCTACATGTGGCACTGTAGACTCGGTCATATCAATGAAACAAGATTATCCAAGTTGCATAAAGATGGGCTCCTTGAGTTATCTGATTATGAATCATATCCAACTTGTGAATCTTGTCTCATGGGTAAAATGACTAAATCTCCTTTTAGTGGAAAAGGAGAAAGAGTTACAGAGTTGTTGGCATTGATTCACACAGACGTTTGTGGACCTATGACAACAAGTGAACGGGGTGGGTATTCTTATTTTATTACTTTCACTGATGATCACTCAAGATTTGGATATGCGTATTTAATGAAATACAAGTCAGAATCATTTGAAAAGTTTAAAGAGTTTAGAAGTGAAGTAGAGAAACAAACGGGCAAGAGTATAAAGATACTCCGATCAGATCGAGGTAGAGAATACTTAAGCGGTGAGTTTCTCAATTGTCTCAAAGAAAATGGTATAATCTCACAATGGACTCCTCCAGGTACACCACAGTTAAATGGAGTATCTGAAAGGAGAAATCGAACACTGTTGGACATGGTTCGATCCATGATGAGTTTTACCGACCATCCAATTTCTTTCTGGGGATATGCCCTAGAAACGGCTGCATACCTACTTAACAAGGTACCTACCAAATCCGCCCCAAAGACTCCATATGAGATGTAGAAGGGGAGGAAACCAAATCTTAAGCATGGTAAGACTTGGGGTTGCCCAGCTTATGTCAAAAAGTTTGAAAATGATAAGCTACAGACTAAATCCGATAAGTGTAGATTTGTGGGATACCCTAAAGAAACTTTAGGGTATTATTTCTATCATCCAACTGATCAAAAGGTGTTTGTTGCGAAACATGCTGCCTTCTTGAAAAAGGAGTTTATCCATGAAGGGGTCAGTGGGAGTAAGATATATCTTGAAGAAGTTCAAGAACCACAAATTACCACGGATCAAAATCAGGTACCTGACCAATTAGAAGAACCTACTATACCACACCCTGTTCGTAAAATCTGGAAGAGTACTGAAGATACCTGAGAGGTATGGATTCGTTATAGAGGATGACGATGAGGTACACATCATGAATGATGATGATCCATTGAATTACGAACAGGCTATGAGTAATAAAGACTCAGGAAAATGGCTTGAAGCTATGAAATCCGAAATGGACTCCATGTATGAAAACAAAGTATGGACTTTGGTTTCACCACCTGAAGGCATTAAGCCTATTGGGTGTAAATGGGTCTTTAAAAGAAAGACTGGAGCGGACGGCAAGGTAAAGACCTATAAGGCCCGACTGGTTGCAAAAGGTTTCAAACAAAGACAAGGAGTTGACTATGATGAAACCTTTTCACCAGTAGCTATGCTCAAGTCCATTCGGATTTTGCTTGCGATTGCAGCTTATAACGACTATGAGATCTGGCACATGGACGTGAAAATGGCCTTCCTCAATGGGAAACTTGAGGAGGATGTGTATATGACACAGCCAGAGGGATTTGTTTCAAAGGTTGGAACAAATCAAGTCTGTAAGCTGCAACAATCCATTTATGGATTGAAGCAAGCTTCTCGTAGATGGAACATTCGTTTTGATGAGACAATCAAAGAGTTTGATTTTATCAAAAATGACGATGAACCATGTGTGTACAAGAAGGTTAGTGGGAGCGCAGTTTCATTCCTTGTATTATATGTTGATGATATATTACTGATAGGGAATGACATTCCTATGCTACAATCGATTAAAATCTGGTTATCTAAACACTTCTCCATGAAGGACTTGGGAGAAGCATCCTATATTTTGGGGATAAAGATCCATAGTGATATATCTAAAAGGATGCTTGGTTTATCCTAAAGAACGTACATTGATGCAATGCTAAAGAGATTTAGCATGGAAGATTCCAAAAGAGGTCTCATGCCGATGAGCCATGGAATACATCTCTCCAAGAAACAGGCCCCAAAGACACCGAGGAGAGAGCCCGTATGAGTAAGATCCCTTATGCTTCTGCAATAGGATCTATCATGTACGGTATGATATGTACTAGACCGGATGTTGCTCATGCACTTAGTGTAACGAGCAGATACCAGTCGAATCCAGGAGAAGAGCACTGGAAGGCAGTGAAGAATATCCTAAAGTACTTGAGAAGGACTAAGGATATTTTTCTTGTCTACGGTGGGTCTGAATTAAAACTCGAGGGCTTCACAGACTCAAGTTTTCAAACGGACCAAGATGATAGTAAATCTGTTTCGGGGTATGTTTTTACCTTGAACGGAGGCAGCAGTGAGTTGGAAGAGTTCCAAGCAGCAAACAGTTGCTGATTCAGTGACAGAGGCAGAGTATATAGCTGCAAGTGAAGCTACAAAGGAAGCTGTTTGGATGAAGAAGTTCATAACTGAACTTGGTATGGTTCCTAACATTGGAGAAGCAGTTCCCGTTTACTGTGACAACACAGGAGCAATTGCACAGGCTAAGGAACCAAGGTCTCATCAAAAATCTAAACACGTGTTGCGGCGATTTCACTTGATCAGGGAGATCATTGAAAGAGGAGACGTCACCTTGGAGAGTGTAGACTCTCAAGACATCATTGCAGATCCATTTACTAAAGTTTTAACACAACAGCAGTTTGATCGTCACTTAGAGAAGATGGGTATGAGATACCATGGCGATTGGCTTTAGTGCAAGTGGGAGATTGATAGTATTGTGCATACAAGCCAATCATGTATGATGATAAAGCACGTACTTTGTAAACAATCTTATTTATTTATTAATAAAATATTCATTTATTAAAGACATTTAATTATCTACATGGTGCTGTTTTTATAATATGTAAATAACTCATAGTTTTAAGCAATGCTTTTAGAATCATGATGATGATCATGCTAATGAGATCTAAATTCTTATAAAGCTCTAAAACTAAAATAGTTCCCAATCGTGGGATTACTAAAAAGGGGATTAGTAAATCCGGATAGATTGGTACATATGTTGCTTGCTCATTGGATGAGGATGATTGATCTCATGATCATTTGTGTGGAGACACTAAAGCAAGTATGTAGGTGCTTATTGGAGAATAAGTTCACTGAACGTGACTCGCTATGGAATACCTAATGGAGTTTTACTCGCCTGTCAATAGGAATTCCTAATGTGATAGTAGTATAAGTGATCCTTGGACTTGAGATCATCATAGTATCTTGTATGTAATGAATTATATTTTGACTTATTTCTTAAAGTCCTTTAGGGTATATAAAAGGGTATGCTTGGGTATAATGAGTTACATAATAATGAATGATCAATAAAGAATCTACCACCTCTAGTAAAAGAGGAGATATGTCCTACGTGATTCGTTAAATGACAACCCATAAATCCTTGGCCAAGGTAAAATGAAATTAGAAAGGAGTTTCTAATTTGCATTATTTGGAGTTGTGCATTTTCTAATCGAAATACATATAATTAAATAAAATAAGATTTGACAGTAAATTCATGTCTTATATTTAATTGGGACATTGTATGGTGGAAGGATTGAATTGTATGGTAACTATTTACTCACAGGTTCTTTTATGATTAATGTTGAAATCTATATTATCTGAAAAGTCGTTGATTGCTAGGGAGGCTTATCCCTATTGTAGAATAAATATTATTTATTTAAATAGATTATTAGTTTAATTTATTTATTTAAATAAGATTAGAATTGTTCTAATTGATTTATTCACAGCCGGTTTAATATAGAGAACCTAAAGGGTCACACCATAAAAGGAAGAATAATTATTTAAGAAGGTAATGACATAATCGTAATAATGCATTAAGTGTAATTAATTTAATCTATAGTGATAGAATAAATTAAATAGCTTAATGTTTACTATTTAATATTTTGGAAATATTAAATATAAATTAATAAGAGGAGTCTTATTAATATTATTACAATTATTATTATTTTAATTTCTAAAGGAGTTTAGTAATTAATTGAATATTAGTACTCTCATTTATTCCTAATAAGATTAGGAGACAAATTAATTAAATGAATTTAATTAATTATTTCCCATGTGATGGGAAGCCTAAATTAATTAAAGTAGTTTAATTAATTAAAAGAAATCCCATGTCTAATAGGATTAGAAGGGTTGACCAATATCTATATAAGAGGAGTCTTATAATAGATATCAGTTGAGGCAATTTCAATTGTTGGAGAGTACTCCTTTCCTATAGAGGATAGAAAACTAAGCCAACAACCCTCCTTCTTGATAATTCATCTTCCTTGGTGGATCACCTCTAGAGGCCAAACACTTGGGTGGCTAACGTTGATCAAAGGAAGGAATCTAACCCGGAAATTCAAGGAGATCACGAAGAACAAGGAGTTGAACTAGTACCTGTGCAAGCTTCGTTCTACAAGGGTATGATTCCATAACTTCTTATTTATCGTTTTAAATTAATAATTTGCATAAAGGATGATCCGGGTAATGGTTTTGTAGAAATTTTTAAACTCTGATATACCATGCTTCCGCTAATTTTTGCAATTTGATTGCGTTACAATTTCGTACAAACCCAACATAGGACTCCTAATCACCTCTTTCTGATTTAGCAAAAAAAAATACCTCTTTCTTTGACAATTTTAGTGAACCAATGAAACAATAAGAAGGTCTCCTTAAATGAAGACATGTGTGAGATGTACGCATCGTTCTGAACGTGATAGTAATGTGATTGCTCCTTTTGATGCTAATCATACTAGAACAAAGATATAGGACTCCTAATCACCTCTTTCTTTGACAATTTTAGTGAACCAATAAAATTGTAAGAAGGTCTCCTTAAATGAAGACTTGTGTGAGATGTAGGCATTGTTTTGAACGTGATAGTAATGGGATTGCTCCTTTTGATGCTAATCTAACTAGAACGAAATTATAGGACTCCTAATTACCTGTTTCTTTGACAATTTTAGAGAACTAATGAAACATTAAGAATGTCTCCCTAAATGAAGACTTGTGTGAGATGTATGTACGCATGGTTTTGAACGCGATAGTCATGAGTTTTTTCTTTTGACGCTAATCAAACTAGAACGAAGTAATACAACTATTGATCACCTCTTTCTTTGTAAATTTGAAACAACCAATGAAAAAATATGATGGTCTACCTAAATGAAGACTTGTGTGAGATCTACGCATCGTTTTGGACGCGATAGTGATGGAATTCCTTCTTTTGATGCTAATTTCAACTTGAACGAAGTAATAAGACTCAAAATCACAATATTTGACAATTTGAGAGAACTAATGAAACAGTAAGAAGGTTTTCCTAAATGAAGATTTGTGTGAGATGTACGGATCGTTTTGAAGGCACTTGTGACAGGATTGTTCATTTTGATGCTAATCAAACTAGAACGAAGTCATAGAACTCATAATCACCTCTTTCTTTGACAATTTGAGAGAACCAATGAAATAATAAGAAGGTCTCCCTAAATCAAGACTTGTGTGAGATGTACACATCATTTTTAACGCGATAGTCATGGAATTCTTCATTTTGATGCTAATCAAATTAAAACGAAATAATAGGACTCCTAATCACCTCTTTCTTTGACAATTTAAAGAACCAATGAAACAATAAGTAGGTCTCCTAAAATGAAGACTTGTACGAGAAGTACGCATCGTTTTGAACGTGGTAGTAATGGGATTGTTCCTTTTGATGCTAATTAAATTAGAACGAAGTTATAGGACTCATAATCACCTCTTTTTTGACAATTTTAGAAAACCAAATGAAACAATAAGAAGGTCTTCGTAAATGAATACTTGTGTGAGATGTACGGATCTTTTTGAAGGCACTAGTGATAGAATTGCTCCTTTTGATGCTAATCAAATTAGAACGAAGTCATAGGACTCATAATCACCTCCTTGTTTACCAATTTGAGAGATTCAATGAAACAATAAGAAGGTCTCCCTAAATTATAAAGACTTGTGTGAGTTGTACGCATCGTTTTAAACGCTATAGTCATAGGATTGCTCTTTTTGATGCTAATCAAATTAGAACGAAGTAATAGGACTCCTAACCACCTCTTTCTGATTTAGGAAAAAAACACACCTATTTCTTTGACAATTTTAGTGAAACAATAAGAAGGTCTCCTTTAAATGAAGACATGTGTGAGATGTACACATCGTTTTAAACGTGATAGTAATGTGATCGCTCCTTTTGATGCTAATCAAACTAGAACAAAGTTATAGGACTCATAATCACCTCTTTCCTTGACAATTTTAGTGAACTAATGAAATAATAAGAAGGTCTCCTTAAATGAAGACTTGTGTGAGATATAGACATTGTTTTGAACGTGATAGTAATGGGATTGCTCTTTTTGATGCTAATCAAACTAGAACGAAGTTATAGGACTCCTAATCACCTATTTCTTTGACAATTTTAGAGAACCAATGAAACATTAAGAATGTCTCCCTAAATGAAGACTTGTGTGAGATGTATGTACGCATGGTTTTGAACGCGATAGTCATGGGTTTCTCCTTTTGACGCTAATCAAACTAGAACGAAGTAATACAGCTATTGATCACCTCATTCTTCATAAATTTGAAACAACAAATTAAATAATATGAAGGTCTACCTAAATGAAGACTTGTGTGAGATCTATGCATCGTTTTGGACGCGATAGTGATGAAATTCCTTCTTTTGATGATAATTTCAACTTGAACGAAGTAATAGGACTCAAAATCACAATATTTTGACAATTTGAGAGAACTAATGAAACAGTATGAAGGTTTTCCTAAATTAAGATTTGTGTGAGATGTACGGATCGTTTTGAAGGCACTAGTGATAGGATTGTTCCTTTTGATGCTAATTAAACTAGAACGAAGTCATAAGACTTATAATCACCCCTTTCTTTGATAATTTGAGAGAACCAATGAAACAATAAAAAGGTCTCCCTAAATTAAGACTTGTGTGAGATATACTCATCATTTTTAACACGATAGTCATGGGAATGTTCATTTTGATGCTAACAAGTTTGAACGAAATAATAGGAATCCTAATCACCCCTTTCTTTGACAATTTAGAGAACCAATGAAACAATAAGTAGGTCTCCTTAAATGAAGACTTGTGCGAGAAGTATGCATCGTTTTGAACGTGATAGTAATGGAATTATTCCTTTTGATGCTAATTAAATTAGAACGAAGTTATAGGACTCATAATCACCTCTTTTTTGATAATTTTAGAAAACCAAATGAAACAATAAGAAGGTCTTCCTAAATGAAAACTTGTGTGAGATGTACGGATTTATTTGAAGGCACTAGTGATAGAATTGCTCCTTTTGATGCTAATCAAACTAGAACGAAGTCATAAGACTCATAATCACCTCCTTGTTTGACAATTTGAGAGATTCAATGAAACAATAAGAAGGTCTCCCTAAATTATAAAGACTTGTGTGAGATGTACGCATTGTTTGAAACGCGATAGTCATAGGATTACTCTTTTTGATGCTAATCAAATTAGAACGAAGTAATAGGCCTCCTAATCACCTCTTTCTAATTTAGCAAAAAAAAATCACCTCTTTCTTTGACAATTTTAGTGAACCAATGAAACAATAAGAAGGTCTCCTTAAATGAAGACATGTGGGAGATGTACGCATCGTTTTGAACGTGATAGTAATGTGATTGCTCCATTTGATGTTAATCAATCTAGAACGAAGATATAGGACTCCTAATCATCTTTCTTTGACAATTTTAGTGAACCAATGAAATAATAAGAAGGTCTCTTTAAATGAAGACTTGTGTGAGATGTAGGCATTGTTTTGAACGTGATAGTAATGGGATTGCTCCTTTTGATGCTAATCAAACTAGAACAAAGTTATAGGACTCCTAATCACCTATTTCTTTGACAATTTTATAGAACCAATGAAACATTAAGAATGTCTCCCTAAATGAAGACTTGTGTGAGATGTATGTACGCATGGTTTTGAACGCGATAGTCATGGGTTTCTCCTTTTGATGCTAATCAAACTAGAACAAAGTAATACAACTATTGATCACCTCTTTCTTTGTAAATTTGAAACAACCAATGAAACAATATGATGGTCTACCTAAACTTCACTTGTGCGAGATCTACGCATCGTTTTGGACGCTGATAGTGATGGAATTCCTTTTTTGATGCTAATTTCAACTTGAACGAAGTAATAGGACTCAAAATCACATTATTTTGACAATTTGAGAGAACTAATGAAACAGTAAGAAGGTTTTCCTAAATGAAGGTTTGTGTGAGATGTACGGATCGTTTTGAAGGCACTAGTGATAAGATTGTTCCTTTTGATGCTAATCAAACTAGAACGAAGTCATAGACTCATAATCACCTCTTTCTTTAACAATTTGAGAGAACCAATGAAATAGTAAGAAAGTCTCCCTAAATCAAGACTTGTGTAAAATGTACACATCATTTTTAACGCGATAGTCATGGGATTGTTCATTTTGATGCTAATCAAATTAGAACGAAATAATAGGACTCCTAATCACCTCTTTCTTTGACAATTTAGAGAACCAATGAAACAATAAGTAGGTCTCCTTAAATAAAGACTTGTGCAAGAAGTACGCATCGTTTTGAACGTGATAGTAATGGGATTGTTCCTTTTGATGCTAATTAAACTAGAACGAAGTTATAGGACTCATAATCAACTATTTTTTAACAATTTTAGAAAACCAAATGAAACAATAAGAAGATTTTCCTAAATGAATACTTGTGTGAGATGTACGGATCTTTTGAAGGCACTATTGATAGAATTGCTCCTTTTAATGCTAATCAAACTACTTCTTTGACAATTTGAGAGATTCAATGAAACAATAAGAAGGTCTCCCTAAATTATAAAGACTTGTGTGAGATGTACGCATCGTTTTAAACGCGATAGTCATAGGATTGCTCTTTTTGATGCTAATCAAATTAGAACGAAGTAATAGGACTCCTAGCCACCTCTTTCTGATTTAGCAAAAAAAAACACCTTTTTCTTTGATAATTTTAGTGAACCAATGAAACAATAAGAAGTTCTCCTTAAATGAAGACATGTGTGAGATGTACGCATCGTTTTGAACGTGATAGTAATGTGATTGATCCATTTGATGCTAATCAAACTAGAACAAAGTTATAGGACTCCTAATCACCTCTTTCTTTGACAATTTTAGTGAACCAATGAAATAATAAGAATGTCTCCTTAAATGAAGACTTGTGTGAGATGTAGGCATTATTTTGAACGTGATAGTAATGGGATTGCACTTTTTGATGCTAATCAAACTAGAACGAAGTTATAGGACTCCTAATCACCTATTTCTTTGACAATTTTAGAGAACCAATGAAACATTAAGAATGTCTCCCTAAATGAAGACTTGTGTGAGATGTATGTACGCTGCGGTTTTGAACGCGATAGTCATGGGTTTCTCCTTTTGACGCTAATCAAACTAGAACTAAGTAATACAACTATTAATCACCTCATTCTTTGTAAATTTGAAACAACCAATGAAACAATATGATGGTTTACCTAAATGAAGACTTGTGTGAGATCTACGCATCGTTTTGGACGCGATAGTGATGGAATTCATTCTTTTGATGATAATTTCAACTTGAACGAAGTAATAGGACTCAAAATCACAATATTTTGACAATTTGAGAGAACTAATGAAACAGTAAGAAGGTTTCTCTTAATGAAGACTTGTGTGAGATGTACGGATCGTTTTGAAGGCACTAGTGATACGATTGTTCCTTTTGATGCTAATCAAACTAGAACGAAGTCATAGGACTCATAATCACCTCTTTCTTTGATAATTTGGGAGAACCAATGAAACAATAAGAAGGTCTCCCTAAATCAAGACTTGTGTGAGATGTACGCATCATTTTTAACGCGATAGTTAAGGGATTGTTCATTTTGATGCTAATCAAATTAGAACGAAATAATAGGAATCCTAATCACCTCTTTCTTTGACAATTTAGAGAACCAATGAAACAATAAGTAGGTCTCCTACATGAAGACTTGTGCGAGAAGTACGCATCGTTTTGAACGTGATAGTAATGGAATTGTTCCTTTTAATGCTAATTAAATTAGAACGAAGTTATAGGACTCATAATCACCTCTTTTTTGATAATTTTAGAAAACCAAATGAAACAATAAGAAGGTCTTCCTAAATGAAAACTTGTGTGAGATGTACGGATCTTTTTGAAGGCACTAGTGATAGAATTGCTCCTTTGATGCTAATCAAACTAGAACGAAGTCATAGGACTCATAATCACCTCCTTGTTTGACAATTTGAGAGATTCAATGAAACAATAAAAAGGTCTCCCTAAATTATAAAGACTTGTGTGAGATGTACACATCGTTTTAAACGCGATAGTCATAGGATTGCTCTTTTTGATGCTAATCAGATTAGAACGAAGTAATAGGACTCCTAATCACCTCTTTCTGATTTAGCAAAAACAAAATACCTCTTTCTTTGACAATTTTAGTGAACCAATGAAACAATAAAAAGGTCTCCTTAAATGAAGACATGTGTGAGATGTACGCATCGTTTTGAACGTGATAATAATGTGATTGCTCCTTTTGATGCTAATCAAATTAGAACGAAGTAATAGGACTCCCAACCACCTCTTTCTGATTTAGCAAAAAAAAACACCTCTTTCTTTGACAATTTTAGTGAAACAATAAGAAGGTCTTCTTAAATGAAGACATGTGTGAGATGTACACATCGTTTTAAACGTGATAGTAATGTGATTGCTCCGTTTGATGCTAATCAAACTAGAACAAAGTTATAGGACTCCTAATCATCTCTTTTTTTGACAATTTTAGTGAACCAATGAAATAATAAGGTCTCCTTAAATGAAGACTTGTGTGAGATATAAGCATTGTTTTGAACGTGATAGTAATGGAATTGCTTTTTTTTGATGCTAATCAAACTAGAATGAAGTTATAGGACTCCTAATCACCTATTTCTTTGACAATTTTAGAGAACCAATGAAACATTAAGAATGTCTCCCTAATGAAGACTTGTGTGAGATGTATGTACGCATGGTTTTGAACGCGATAGTCATGGGTTTCTCCTTTTGACGCTAATCAAACTAGAACGAAGTAATACAACTATTGAGCACCTCATTTTCGTAAATTTAAAGCAACAAATAAAACAATATGAAGGTCTACCTAAATGAAGACTTGGGTGAGATCTACGCATCGTTTTGGACGCGATAGTGATGATATTCCTTCTTTGATGATAATTTCAACTTGAACGAAGTAATAGGACTCAAAATCACAATATTTTGACAATTTGAGAGAACTAATGAAACAGTATGAAGGTTTCCCTAAATTAAGAGTTGTGTGAGATGTACGGATCGTTTTGAAGGCACTAGTGATAGGATTGTTCCTTTTGATGCTAATCAAACTAGAACGAAGTCATAGGACTCATAATCACCTCTTTCTTTGATAATCTGAGAGAACCAATGAAACAATAAGAAGATCTCCCTAAATCAAGACTTGTGTGAGATGTACTCATCATTTTTAACGCGATAGTCATGGGAATTGTTCATTTTGATGCTAATCAAATTAGAACGAAATAATAGGAATCCTAATCACCTCTTTCTTGACAATTTAGAGAACCAATGAAACAATAAGTAGGTCTCCTACATGAAGACTTGTGCGAGAAGTACGCATCGTTTTGAACGTGATAGTAATGGAATTGTTCCTTTTAATGCTAATTAAATTAGAACGAAGTTATAGGACTCATAATCACCTCTTTTTTGATAATTTTAGAAAACCAAATGAAACAATAAGAAGGTCTTCCTAAATAAAAACTTGTGTGAGATGTACGGATCTTTTTGAAGGCACTAGTGATAGAATTGCTCCTTTTGATGCTAATCAAACTAGAACGAAGTCATAGGACTCATAATCACCTCCTTGTTTGACAATTTGAGAGATTCAATGAAACAATAAAAAGGTCTCCCTAAATTATAAAGACTTGTGTGAGATGTACACATCGTTTTAAACGCGATAGTCATAGGATTGCTCTTTTTGATGCTAATCAGATTAGAACGAAGTAATAGGACTCCTAATCACCTCTTTCTGATTTAGCAAAAACAAATACCTCTTTCTTTGACAATTTAGTGAACCAATGAAACAATAAAAAGGTCTCCTTAAATGAAGACATGTGTGAGATGTACGCATCGTTTTGAACGTGATAATAATGTGATTGCTCCTTTTGATGCTAATCATATTAGAACAAAGATATAGGACTCCTAATCACCTCATTCTTTGACAATTTTAGTGAACCAATGAAATAATAAGGTCTCCTTAAATAAAGACTTGTGTGAGATGTAGACATTGTTTTGAATGTGATAGTAATGGGATTGCTCCTTTTGATGCTAATCAAACTAGAACGAAGTTATAGGACTCCTAATCACCTATTTCTTTGATAATTTTAGAGAACTAATGAAATATTAAGAATGTCTCCCTAAATGAAGACTTGTGTGAGATGTATGTACGCATGGTTTTGAACGCGATAGTCTTGGGTTTCTCCTTTTGACGCTAATCAAACTAGAACGAAGTAATACAACTATTGATCACCTCTTTCTTTGTAAATTTGAAATATCCAATGAAACAATATGAAGGTCTACCTAAATGAAGACTTGTTTGAGATCTACTCAAGTTTTGGACGCGATAGTATTGGAATTCCTTCTTTTGATGCTAATTTCAACTTGAACGGAGTAATAGGACTCAAAATCACAATATTTTGGCAATTTGATAGAACTAATGAAACAGTAAGAAGGTTTTCCTAAATGAAGATTTGTGTGAGATGTACGGATCGTTTTGAAGGCACTAGTGACAGGATTGTTTCTTTTGATGCTAATCAAACTAGAACGAAGTCATAGAACTCATAATCACCTCTTTCTTTGACAATTTGAGAGAACCAATGAAACAATAAGAAGGTCTCCCTAAATCAAGACTTGTGTGAGATGTATACATCTTTTTTAACGCGATAGTCATGGGATTGTTCATTTTGATGCTAATCAAATTAGAACGAAATATTAGGACTCCTAATCACCTCTTTCTTTGACAATTTAGAGAACCAATGAAACAATAAGTAGGTCTTCTAAAATGAAGACTTGTGCGAGAAGTACGCATCGTTTTGAACGTGATAGTAATGGGATTGTTCCTTTTGATACTAATTAAACTAGATTGAAGTTATAGGACTCATAATCACCTCTTTTTTGAATATTTTAGAAAACCAAATGAAACAATAAGAAGGTCTTCCTAAATGAATACTTGTGTGAGATGTACGGATCTTTTGAAGGCACTAGTGATAGAATTGATCCGTTTGATGCTAATCAAACTAGACCAGATTCATAGGACTCATAACCACCTTCTTCTTTGATAAATTGAGAGATTCAATGAAACAATAAGAAGGTCTCTCTAAACTATAAAGACTTGTGTGAGATGTACGCATCGTTTTAAACGCGATAGTCATAGGATTGCTCTTTTTGATGCTAATCAAATTAGAACGAAGTAATAGGACTCCCAACCACCTCTTTCTGATTTAGCAAAAAAAACACCTCTTTCTTTGATAATTTTAGTAAAACAATAAGAAGGTCTCCTTAAATGAAGACATGTGTGAGATGTACGCATCGTTTTAAACGTGATAGTAATGTGATTGCTCCTTTTGATGCTAATCAAACTAGAACAAAGTTATAGGACTCCTAATCACCTCTTTCTTTTACAATTTTAGTGAACCAATGAAATAATAAGAAGGTGTCCTTAAATGAAGACTTTTGTGAGATATAGGCATTGTTTTGAAAGTGACAGTAATGGGATTGCTTTTTTTGATGCTAATCAAACTAGATCGCAGTTATAGGACTCCTAATCACCTATTTCTTTGACAATTTTAGAGAACCAATGAAACATTAAGAATGTCTCCCTAAATGAAGACTTGTGTGAGATGTATGTACGCATGGTTTTTGAACGCGATAGTCATGGGTTTCTCCTTTTGACGCTAATCAAACTAGAACGAAGTAATACAACTATTGATCACCTCATTCTTCGTAAATTTGAAACAACAAATGAAACAATATGAAGGTCTACCTAAATGAAGACTTGTGTGAGATCTACGCATCGTTTTGGACGCGATAGTGATGGAATTCCTTCTTTTGATGATAATTTCAACTTGAACGAAGTAATAGGACTCAAAGATCATAATATTTTGACAATTTGAGAGAACTAATGAAACAGTGTGAAGGTTTCCTTAAATTAAGACTTGTGTGAGATGTACGGATCGTTTTGAAGGCACTAGTGATAGGATTGTTCCTTTTGATGCTAATCAAACTAGAACGAAGTCATAGGACTCATAATCACCTCTTTCTTTGATAATTTGAGAGAACCAATGAAACAATAAGAAGATCTCCCTAAATCAAGACTTGTGTGAGATGTACTCATCATTTTTAACGCGATAATCATGGGATTGTTCATTTTGATGCTAATCAAGTTTGAACGAAATAATAGGAATCCTAATCACCTCTTTCTTTGACAATTTAGAGAACCAATGAAACAGTAAGTAGGTCTCCTTAAATGAAGACTTGTGCGAGAAGTATGCATCGTTTTGAACGTGATAGTAATGGAATTGTCCCTTTTAATGCTAATTAAATTAGAACGAAGTTATAGGACTCATAATCACCTCTTTTTTGATAATTTTAGAAAACCAAATGAAACAATAAGAAGGTCTTCATAAATAAAACTTGTGTGGGATGTATGGATCTTTTTGAAGGCACTAGTGATAGAATTGCTCCTTTTGATGCTAATCAAACTAGAACGAAGTCATAGGACTTATAATCACCTACTTGTTTGACAATTTGAGAGATTCAATGAAACAATAAGAAGGTCTCCCTAAATTATAAAGACTTGTGTGAGATGTACACATCGTTTTAAACGCGATAGTCATAGGATTGCTCTTTTTGATGCTAATCAAATTAGAACGAAGTAATAGGACTCCTAATCACCTCTTTCTGATTTAGCAAAAAAAATCACCTCTTTCTTTGACAATTTTAGTGAACCAATGAAACAATAAGAAGGTCTCCTTAAATGAAGACATGTGTGAGATGTACGCATCGTTTTGAACGTGATAGTAATGTGATTGCTCCATTTGATGCTAATCAAACTAGAACGAAGATATAAGACTCCTAATCATCTCTTTCTTGACAAGTTTAGTGAACCAATGAAATAATAAGAAGGTCTGTAACGATTGAGATTTTATATTTAATTTTAAATATTTATTGAATTAAATAAATATTTATGTGAATTATTTATTGAGTAAATAATAGATTTAGTAATTTATGGTAATGATTTAATTGAGTGTTACATATTAATTTAATGAATGTTATTTAATTGATATGCATATATATTAATGTTATATTATAGTTCTAATTTAATTGAAATAATTGAATTAGATGAATTATGTGATGAAGTGTTACATGAATTATAATTAGCGAGTAATTATAATTATGTAGAAAATTTTATGTGATTAATGGATGTTAGATTTTAATTGATTAAATTAGATGATTAATATTTAATTGATTAAATTATGAAATTAAAGTATGTGTCAAAATAATTTATTAAAATAAAAAGAAAAGAATTTTTAAATGATTTTTACCAAACAAGGCCCTTGTATTTGTTTTAAACCTATTTCTACCAAACAGGGCCCTAACTATCAAAAAAAACTGTTTTTAAATAAACTATTTACCAAACATGGCCTTAGCATTAATAATCAATTTTGAAAATAACCTTGTTTTGCCAAACAAGGCATTGTGGTTTTTGAACTTTGTAACTTATATAATAAATGTATTTATTATATATATTAAGTAATTAGCAGTTACATATATATCATTAGTATACGTATATTATATCAGTTATAATATATCTATACTACGTTAGATTAGAAGTTAGTTTGTAAAGCTAAGAACAAAAAGAGAAAAGAAGAGCAGAGAAGTTAGAGAAGAGAATGAAGAAGAAACTTGTGAAGGCTAGAATTAGTCATTGTATTCTTCTCCAATCATCAAAAAGGTAATTAATATCTTATAGTTTTACAGAATTGTGATCAGTTGTTCTTCATTGTTTTGAGTTTCTGTAAATTTAGTTTTCTGTGAATTTCATGAAATTATGTAATCATGAATTTTATATATATGTATTGTATCCATGTGTTGATTGTGGTAATTGTATGACATAAGAGGATTTTCAAAAATTAAATTATTGTAGAAATATATTTTTAACAGAAAATTCATGTTTATATGAGTTCATATGGAATTTCATGAGTGTGGTTAATGTTAATTGAGAAATTCATGCAATTGGTATGTGTTAATATGCTTATTAAGTAATTTCTGGATGCTATCTTCAACTTTGTATGTAATGCATGTATATAAGTTCGAATTGATGGAGAAAAATAGTTACAGTGAATTATTTTATGAAAAATATGAGTTTTCATGAAAATGGCCAAATTAGATTTTAAAATTTGTGATTATCATTGTTTAGATGGTTTTGTGTTTTAGAAGCATGTTATATATATGTATTATTGCATAGGTATGATTTACAATGTTTAAGTTACTGTGAATTGCCGATTGTTGGCTTGTATGGGTTAATCAGTGAAGCAGGGTGCCGTTGCTGTCTGCCTCTGTCCGTGTTCCTGCGCAGCTGTGTCGGTAACACAGCCAGAAGCAGCGCAGCTGCGCCGGCTGCCTTTCCCAGAATCCTTCCCTGCGCAGCTGCGCTGGTTATAGGGCAGCTGGCTGCGCAGCTGCGCCGGGCACAGTGCTTAGGAAGTGAAGGTTAGCTAATTGTGCAGTGTTGATTTTGAACCTAGTTTAATTATGCTATGACAGTGAGCATGTATCTAGTTGCTACAACATGTTGTTAACATAAATTTGACAAATTTATATTTAGAAAAGAAAAGAGGTTTGAAAACCTTAACGTATGATTTGAATTATTATTTAAATGTGATATATGATTATAATTTAAATAATTATAATCAAAAGTAAATGTTTATTTTAAATTATAATTAAATTATAATGAATAAAGGTTAATTTATTAGATGTTAATTTAAATTATAATTTATGTAATTATAATTTAATAAATGCATGTTTAATTGTGGATTTTAAATTGATAATTACATAATTAATTATAAATTGTGTAATTATAATGCATGGTATAGTTTAAGTAATAATTACATGATTAATTATAAATGTATGAATGTAGTTTAATTGATTTTAAATTATAATGATTGATAATTTAAATGGTAATTATAATTTGATTAAGTGTTTGAATTATAATTGTTTAATTATAACTTAGTTAAATACATAATTAAGTTAATTATGTGAGTATATGTGTGATGTGATTAACTATGTGATATTTAATTATTATTGTTTATTTAATTAGAGTGAGTTAACCATGAGGGTTAACCACTTATGTGAATTAGTTATGTGTTAACTGATTTAGATTATTATAATTGAATGTGTATAGGAAGTATTAAAGTACGTGAATTGAATTAAGTAGCTTGCGCTTGAGGCAAGTCTTCTAAACCCTAAACTCGTTAATTTTATGCAAGTTTTCTAAACCCTAATCTTATATAATTTCTTGAGTTCATATATTCTTGTTAATAATGTCCTTTTCTATTTTTGTATTGGACAATTGTTTATTTAATTGAAATGATCTTAACTTATTGTTCAAGTAAGATCCAGTTATTATTTTAAATGCTTTAAGTTGATTCTAAAGCATATTTTAATTCATAATTCTTTTATTTATGAATTATTGGAAGTCGATTCAACTAATCCTTAGTTGATGAACGTGAATTCTAAATTACCCTTGTAAGCTTATCCAAACCAACTTTCTTTGGTGCGGACTTGAATTCAAATTATTGAGTTGAACAACCCTATTTACTAGGGGAGGTTACTACGCATAGCGTTAAGATGTTTGTGCACAATACATGGTACGAAGGGCTGATCCCCCTAAGTACGAGTTAAGGTCCATAGTCTTATTGACTGTTAAAGGTTTAAATAGAAATATTTATAACCTAGGATAAGAGTTCAAAGGTCTTATGACCCTCAGATAAATTCTATATTGGAATTTTAATGTTGATAGAGAATTATTATTCAATTCTTTATTATTGAAGCAAGCTAAGTTGTTCAGATTCTTTTAATATATCCTTTCATATCTATGTTATTGTTAAACTCCAGTGAGCTGTGGTTTGCTCACTCTTGCATTAAATAACAATTTCAGTTAAGGTTGATAACGCTGATGCTCCGTCTACGAGTAAGGGCAAGGGAAAGCAAAGCAAGTGAAGACTTGTTTTTTTTTTTAATTTATATTGAGAATGATTGTAATAAGACTTGAATGTTATGTTTTTGTTCCGCACTTTATTATATTCATGTCAGGGTTAGAGTAAATCGAGATTATCTTGAAAAGGTTGTAACCCTTGTTTTAAGGGAGATTTATCTATTCTAATTTAAATTGTAGTTTATTTTACATTATTCATTGGATAGATGTATGTTATATTAGAAAGTGAACACCAAATCATGTGGAAGCGAAAGTACCCGGATTTGGGGGTGTCACAAGGTCTCTTTAAATGAAGACTTGTGTGAGATGTAGGCATTGTTTTGAACGTGATAGTAATGGGATTGCTCCTTTTGATGCTAATCAAACTAGAACGAAGTTATAGGACTCCTAATCACCTATTTCTTTGACAATTTTAGAGAACTAATGAAACATTAAGAATGTCTCCCTAAATGAAGACTTGTGTGAGATGTATGTAGGCATGGTTTTGAACGCGATAGTCATGGGTTTCTCCTTTTGACGCTAATCAAACTAGAACGAAGTAATACAACTATTAATCACCTATTTCTTTGTAAATTTGAAACAACCAATGAAACAATATGAAGGTCTACCTAAATGAAGACTTGTTTGAGATCTACGCATCGTTTTGGACGCGATAGTGATGGAATTCCTTCTTTTGATACTAATTTCAACTTGAACGAAGTAATAGGACTCAAAATCACAATATTTTGACAATTTGAGAGAACTAATGAAACAGTAAGAATGTTTTCCTAAATGAAGATTTGTGTGAGATGTACGGATCGTTGTTCCTTTTGATGCTAATCAAACTAGAACGAAGTCATAGAACTCATAATCACCTCTTTCTTTGACAATTTGAGAAAACCAATGAAACAATAAAAAGGTCTCCCTAAATCAAGACTTATGTGAGATGTACACATCATTTTTAATGCGATAGTCATGGGATTGTTCATTTTGATGCTAATCCAATTAGAACGAAATAATAGGACTCCTAATCACCTCTTTCTTTGACAATTAGAGAACCAATGAAACAATAAGTAGGTCTCCTAAAATGAAGACTTGTGCGAGAAGTACGCATCGTTTTGAACGTGATAGTAATGGGATTGTTCCTTTTGATGCTAATTAAACTAGATTGAAGTTATAGGACTCATAATCACCTCTTTTTTGACAATTTTAGAAAACCAAATGAACAATTAGAAGGTCTTCCTAAATGAATACTTGTGTGAGATGTACGGATCTTTTTGAAGTCACTAGTGATAGAATTGATCCTTTTGATGCTAATCAAACTAGAAACGAAGTCATAGGACTCGTAATCACCTTCTTCTTTGACAATTTGAGAGATTCAATTAAACAATAAGAAGGTCTCCCTAAACTATAAAGACTTGTGTAAGTTGTACGCATCATTTTAAACGCGATAGTCATAGGATTGCTCTTTTTGATGCTAATCAAATTAGAACGAAGTAATAGGACTCCCAACCACCTCTTTCTGATTTAGCAAAAAAAAACACCTCTTTCTTTGACAATTTAGTGAAACAATAAGAAGGTCTTCTTAAATGAAGACATGTGTGAGATGTACGCATCGTTTTAAACGTGATAGTAATGTGATTGCTCCGTTTGATGCTAATCAAACTAGAACAAAGTTATAGGACTCCTAATCACCTCTTTTTTTGACAATTTTAGTGAACCAATGAAATAATAAGGTCTCCTTAAATGAAGACTTGTGTGAGATATAAGCATTGTTTTGAACGTGATAGTAATGGAATTGCTTTTTTTGATGCTAATCAAACTAGAATGAAGTTATAGGACTCCTAATCACCTATTTCTTTGACAATTTTAGAGAACCAATGAAACATTAAGAATGTCTCCCTAAATGAAGACTTGTGTGAGATGTATGTACGCATGGTTTTGAACGCGATAGTCATGGGTTTCTCCTTTTGACGCTAATCAAACTAGAACGAAGTAATACAACTATTGAGCACCTCATTCTTCGTAAATTTAAAGCAACAAATAAAACAATATGAAGGTCTACCTAAATGAAGACTTGGGTGAGATCTACGCATCGTTTTGGACGCGATAGTGATGAAATTCCTTCTTTTGATGATAATTTCAACTTGAACGAAGTAATAGGACTCAAAATCACAATATTTTGACAATTTGAGAGAACTAATGAAACAGTATGAAGGTTTCCCTAAATTAAGAGTTGTGTGAGATGTACGGATCGTTTTGAAGGCACTAGTGATAGGATTGTTCCTTTTGATGCTAATCAAACTAGAACGAAGTCATAGGACTCATAATCACCTCTTTCTTTGATAATCTGAGAGAACCAATGAAACAATAAGAAGATCTCCCTAAATCAAGACTTGTGTGAGATGTACTCATCATTTTTAACGCGATAGTCATGGGAATTGTTCATTTTGATGCTAATCAAGTTTGAACGAAATAATAGGAATTTTAATCACCTCTTTCTTTGACAATTTAGAGAACCAATGAAACAATAAGTAGGTCTCCTTAAATGAAGACTTGTGCGAGAAGTATGCATCGTTTTGAACGTGATAGTAATGGAATTGTTCCTTTTGATGCTAATTAAATTAAACGAAGTTATAGGACTCATAATCACCTCTTTTTTGATAATTTTAGAAAACCAAATGAAACAATAAGAAGGTCTTCCTAAATGAAAACTTGTGTGAGATGTACGGATATTTTTTAAAGGCACTAGTGATAGAATTGCTCCTTTTGATGCTAATGAAACTAGAACGATGTTATAGGACTCATAAAACACCTCCTTGTTTGAAAATTTGAGAGATTCAATGAAACAATAAGAAGGTCTCCTTAAATTATAAAGACTTGTGTGAGATGTACGCATCGTTTTAAAGGCGATAGTCATAGGATTGCTCTTTTTGATGCTAATCAAATTAGAACGAAGTAATAGAACTCCTAATCACCTCTTTCTGATTTAGCAAAAAAAAATCACCTCTTTCTTTGACAATTTTAGTGAACCAATGAAACAATAAGAAGGTCTCCTTAAATGAAGACATGTGTGAGATGTACACATCGTTTTGAACGTGATAGTAATGTGATTGCTCCATTTGATGCTAATCAAACTAGAACGAAGATATAGGACTCCTAATCACCTCTTTTCTTATACAATTTTAGTGAACCAATGAAATAATAAGAAGGTCTCTTTAAATGAAGACTTGTGTGAGATGTAGGCTTTGTTTGAACGTGATAGTAATGGGATTGCTCCTTTTGATGCTAATCAAACTAGAACGAAGTTATAGGACTCCTAATCACCTATTTCTTTGACAATTTTAGAGAGCAATGAAACATTAAGAATGTCTCCCTAAATGAAGACTTGTGTGAGATGTATGTACACATGGTTTTGAACGCGATAGTCATGGGTTTCTCCTTTTGATGCTAATCAAACTAGAACGAAGTAATACAACTATTGATCACCTCTTTCTTTGTAAATTTGAAACAACCAATGAAACAATATGATGGTCTACCTAAACTTCACTTGTGTGAGATCTACGCATCGTTTTGGACGCGATAGTGATGGAATTCCTTCTTTTGATGCTAATTTCAACTTGAACGAAGTAATAGGACTCAAAATCACAATATTCTGACAATTTGAGAGAACTAATGAAACAGTAAGAAGGTTTTCCTAAATGAAGAATTTGTGTGAGATGTACGGATCGTTTTGAAGGCACTAGTGATAGGATTGTTCATTTTGATGCTAATCAAACTAGAACGAAGTCATAGGACTCATAACCACCTCTTTCTTTGACAATTTGAGAGAATCAATAAACAATAAGAAAGTCTCCCTAAATCAAGACTTGTGTGAGATGTACACATCATTTTTAACGCGATAGTCATGGGATTGTTCATTTTGATGCTAATCAATTAGAACGAAATAATAGGACTCCTAATCACCTCTTTCTTGACAATTTGGAGAACCAATGAAACAATAAGTAGGTCTCTTTAAATGAAGACTTGTGCGAGAAGTACGCATCGTTTTGAACGTGATAATAATGAGATTGTTCCCTTTGATGCTAATTAAACTAGAGCGAAGTTATAGGACTCATAATCACCTCTTTTTTGACAATTTTTAGAAAACCAAATGAAACAATAAGAAGGTCTTCTAACTGAATACTTGTGTGAGATGTACGGATCTTTTGAAAGCACTAGTGATAGAATTACTCCTTTTGATGCTAATCAAACTAGAACGAAGTCATAGGACTCATAATCACCTCCTTCTTTGATAAGTTGAGAGATTCAACGAAACAATAAGAAGGTCTCCCTAAATTATAATGACTTGTGTGAGATGTACACATTGTTTTAAACGCGGATAGTCATAGGATTGCTCTTTTTGATGCTAATCAAATTAGAACGAAGTAAAAGTCTCCTAATCACCTCTTTCTGATTTAGCAAAAAAAAAAATCACCTCTTTCTTTGACAATTTTAGTGAACATCAATAAGAATGTCTCGTTAAATGAAGACATGTGTGAGATGTACGCATCGTTTTGACCGTGATAGTAATGTGATTGCTTCTTTGATGCTAATCAAACTAGAACGAAGTTATAGAACTCCTAATCACCTCTTTCTTTGACAATTTTAAGTGAACCAATGAAATAATAAGAAGGTCTCCTTAAATGAAGACTTGTATGAGATGTAGGCATTGTTTTGAACGTGATAGTAATGGGAATGCTACTTTTGATGCTAATCAAACTAGAACGAAGTTATACGACTCCTAATCACCTATTTCTTTGATAATTTTAGAGAACCAACGAAACATTAAGAATGTCTCCCTAAATGAAGACTTGTGTGCGATGTATGTACGCATAGTTTTAAACGCGATAGTCATGTGTTTCTCCTTTTGACGCTAATCAAACTAGAACGAAGTAATACAACTATTGATCACCTATTTCTTTGTAAATTTGAAACAACCAATGAAACAATATGAAGGTCTACCTAAATGAAGATTTGTGTGAGATCTACGCATCGTTTGGACGCGATAGTGCTGGAATTCCTTCTTTCGATGCTAATTTCAACTTGAACGAAGTAATAGGACTCAAAATCACAATATATTGACAATTTGAGAGAACTAAGAAACAATAAGAAGGATTTCCTAAATGAAGACTTGTGTGAGATGTACGGATCGTTTTGAAAGCAGTAGTGATATGATTATTTCTTTTGATGCTAATGAAACAAGAACGAAGTTATAGGACTCATAATCGCCTCTTTCTTTGACAATTTGAGGAGAACCAATGAAACAATAAGAAGGTCTTCCTAAATCAAGACTTGTGTGAGATGTACGCATCATTTTTAACGCGATAGTCATGGGATTGTTCATTTTGATGCTAATCAAATTAGAACAAAATAATAGGACTCCTAATCACCTCTTTCTTTGACAATTTAGAGAACCAATGAACAATAAGTAGGTCTCCTTAAATGAAGACTTGTGCGAGATGTACGCATCGTTTTGAACGTGATAGTAATGGGATTGTTCCTTTTGATGCTAATTAACCTTGAACGAAATTATAGGACTCATAATCATCTATTTTTTGATAATTTAGAAAACCAAATGAAACAATAAGATGGTCTTCCTAAATGAATACTTGTAGAGATGTACAGATCTTTTTGAAGGCACTAGTGATAGAATTGCTCATTTTGATGCAAATCAAACTAGAACGAAGTCATAGGACTCATAATCACCCCCTTCTTTGACAATTTGAGAGATTTAATGAAACAATAAGAAGGTCTCCCTAAATTATAAAGACTTGTGTGAGATGTACACATAGTTTTAAACGCGATAGTTATAGGATTGCTCTTTTTGATGCTAATCAAATTAGAACGAAGTAATAGGACTCCTAATCACCTCTTTCTGATTTAGCAAAAAAAAAATCACCTCTTTCTTTGACAATTTTAGTGAACCAATGTAACAGTAAGAATGTCTCCTTAAATGAAGATATGTGTGAAATGTACGCATCGTTTTGAACGTGATAGTAATGTGATTGCTCATTTTGATGCTAATCAAACTAGAACGAAGTTATAGGACTCCTAATAACCTCTTTCTTTGACAATTTTAGTGACCCAATGAAATAATAAGAAGGTCTCCTTAAATGAAGACTTGTGTGAGATGTAGGCATTGTTTTAAACGTGATAGTAATGGGATTGCTACTTTTGATGCTAATCAAACTAGAACGAAGTTATAGGACTCCTAATCATCTATTTCTTTGACAATTTTAGAGAAACAATGAAACATTAAGAATGTCGATCTAAATGAAGACTTGTGTGAGATGTATGTACGCATGGTTTTGAACGCGATAGTTATTGGTTTCTCCTTTTGACGCTAATCAAACTAGAACGAAGTAATACAACTATTGATCACCTCTTTCTTTGTAAATTTGAAACAACCAATGAAACAATATGATGGTCTACCTAAACTTCACTTGTGTGAGATCTACGGATCGTTTGGACGCGATAGTGATGGAATTCCTTCTTTTGATGCTAATTTCAACTTGAACGAAGTAATAGGACTCAAAATCACAATATTTTGACAATTTGAGAGAACTAATGAAACAGTAAGAAGGTTTTCCTAAATGAAGATTTGTGTGAGATGTACGGATCGTTTTGAAGGCACTAGTGATAGGATTGTTCCTTTTGATGTTAATCAAACTAGAACGAAGTCATAGGACTCATAATCACCTCTTTCTTTGACAATTTGAGGAGAACCAATGAAACAATAAGAAGGTCTCCTTATATCAAGACTTGTGTGAGATGTACACATCATTTTTAACGCGATAGTCATGGGATTGTTCCTTTTGATGCTAATCAAATTAGAACGAAATAATAGGACTCCTAATCACCTCTTTCTTTGACAATTTATAGAACTAATGAAACAATAAGTTTCCTTTATCATCTCTTTCCAAGGTAGAAGTTTGACAAAACTCATTCTCTATCTTACCTTTGCTGCTACCTTCTATAAGGTTTGGGAAGCTAGAAATTTAAAGACACACTCGGACAAGCTTCCCCTCTCTTCCTGTGTTGCTAGGGATATTATCAATATTGTTAAATTAAGGCTGTCTTCATCATCTCGTTTTTTAAAAGCATCTCATACGAATCAGTACTACTGTAAATGGTTACTTCTGTAATCATTACTTCTGGCATCAGTGCTGGCTGCATTGTTTCTAGGTTCTGTTTTTGGGTTGGGTTGGTTGGAGCATTTTTGGGTTTCTGATGCCTTCCTCATCCCTCCTAGTTGTTGATTGATCAAGATGGTTTCTGGCTTGATTCAACTGGGTTCTGTTGTTGGCTTCTGGCTCTGGCTTGTGGCAGCTGCTGGTTTCTGGCTTCTGGCCCCAGCTGGTTTCTGGCTTCTGCTGCTGTTGTGGGTTGGGGAACTGCTGGGTTCTGGTTTCCTGCTTGCTTCAGCTGGGTTTGTGTTTTTTTCTGTTGGCCCTAGCAGGTTCTGTGTCGCTCCGGCTGCTGGGGGTATGCTATCTGCTGCATTCTTCCTTATCGTTGCAGCTTCTTATTTTGGTTCTGGGCCTGTTGCTGGAAGAAGCTGCAGTTTCTGCCAGTAGATTCTTGCTGCCGGTCTGCTTTTCTTCTCTGTGCTCTGGTTTGGTGATCCTTGCTGCTATCTGCTGCTGTTTGTTTGCTCTCTCTATAGTTTCTGCTATGATCTGCAGTTTCTGCTATGTTCTGCAGTTTCTGCAGTTTGCTTGCAGTCGTGCTCGTTTGTCTGGAAATGATGCTACAGGACCATGGTTGCAGTCGTGCTAGTTTTCTGAGCATTGTGCTATGTGGATCCGGTTGGTTTGGGTTGAGGCTTTGGGTTTAGCTTTGGGGTTGCTGTTATGCCGAGGGGGCTGTCCTGTGGCTTGCGGTAGCTTGTTGCAGCTGGTTTAGCCTGCTGCTGATGCTGCCTTCGTGTTTTGCATGGTTTCACATGGTCACCATGAAGCTGATTTTGGGATTGCCTTATTGCTTTTCTTTTACCGTCTGTGCATGCGGTTGTTGCTACAATTCTGTTGTTTGTAGTCTGGTGTCTTGCACTCAGCTTCCATGCATTTCGGATGCCGTCCAACTGGGTCTTCCCTTATTTCATTGAGGTTTTCATCTTAGTGGCTGTTGGGCCTTTTGGGCCGACTGGGCTTTTTTAGTTTTCGGTCTTTTTGTCTATTGCTCCAGGTTTTGGGTCAAATTTCCTTGTAATCTCTTACTGTCTTGACATCATAAGGCATGTCCTAAGATGTTTATGCTTTATCCTGATTGGGTTTCTTCCCATCAGATCTTGTAAATCCATTTTATTTTAATTCAGTTTAATTTAGCAAAAAAAAAAACAATAAGTAGGTCTCCTTAAATGAAGAATTGTGCGAGAAGTATGCATCGTTTTGAACGTGATAGTAATGGAATTGTTCCTTTTGATGCTAATTAAATTAGAACGAAGTTATAGGACTCATAATCACCTCTTTTTTGACAATTTTAGAAAACCAAATGAAACAATAAGAAGGTCTTCCTAAATGAATACTTGTGTGAGATGTACGGATCTTTTTGAAGGTACTTGTGATAGAATTGCTCCTTTTGATGCTAATCAAACTAGAACGAAGTCATAGGACTCATAATCACCTCCTTCTTTGACAATTTAAGATATTCAAAGAAACAATTAAAATGTCTCCCTAAATTATAAAGACTTGTGTGAGTTGTACGCATCGTTTTAAACGCGATAGTCATAGGATTGCTCTTTTTGATGCTAATCAATTAGAACGAAGTAATAGGACTCCTAACCACCTCTTTCTGATTTAGCAAAAAAAACACCTCTTTCTTTAACAATTTTAGTGAACCAATGAAACAATAAGAAGGTCTCCTTAATTGAAGACATGTGTGAGATGTACGCATCGTTTTGAACGTGATAGTAATGTGATTGCTCCTTTTGATGCTAATCAAACTAGAACGAAGTTATAGGACTCCTAATCACCTATTTCGTTGACAATTTTAGTGAACCAATGAAATAATAAGGTCTCCTTAAATGAAGACTTGTGTGAGATGTAGGCATTGTTTTGAACGTGATAGTAATGGGATTGCTACTTTTGATGCTAATCAAACTAGAACGAAGTTATAGTACTCCTAATCACCTATTTCTTTGACAATTTTAGAGAACCAATGAAACATTAAGAATGTCTCTCTAAATGAAGACTTGTGTCAGATGTATGTACGCATGGTTTTGAATGCGATAGTCATGGGTTTCTCCTTTTGACGCTAATCAAACTAGAACGAAGTAATACATCTATTGATCACCTCTTTCTTTGTAAATTTGAAACAACCAATGAAACAATATGATGGTCTACCTAAACTTCACTTGTGTGAGATCTACTCATCGTTTTGGACGTGATAGTGATGGAATTCCTTCTTTTGATGCTAATTTCAACTTGAACGAAGTAATAGGACTCAAAATCACAATATTTTGACAATTTGAGAGAACTAATGAAACATTAAGAAGGCTTTCCTAAATGAAGACTTGTGTGAGATGTACGGATCGTTTTGAAAGCAGTAGTGATATGATTGGTTCTTTTGATGCTAATCAAACAAGAACGAAGTCATAGGACTCATAATCACCTCTTTCTTTGACAATTTGAGAGAACCAATGAAACAATAAGAAGGTCTCCCTAAATCAAGACTTGTGTGAGATGTACGCATCATTTTTAACGCGATAGTCATGGGATTGTTCATTTTGATGCTAATCAAATTAGAACAAAATAATAGGACTCCTAATCACCTCTTTTTTTGACAATTTAGAGAACCAATGAAACAATAAGTAGGTCTCCTTAAATGAAGACTTGTGCGAGAAGTACGCATCGTTTTGAACGTGATAGTAATGGGATTGTTCCTTTTGATGCTAATTAAACTAGATTGAAGTTATAGGACTCATAATCACCTCTTTTTTGACAATTTTAGAAAACCAAATGAAACAATAAGGAAGGTCTTCCTAAATGAATACTTGTGTGAGATGTATAGATCTTTTTGAAGGCACTAGTGATAGAATTGATCCTTTTGATGCTAATAAACTAGAACGAAGTCATAGGACTGTAATCCCCTTCTTCTTTGACAATTTGAGAGATTCAATGAAATAATAAGAAGGTCTCTCTAAACTATAAAGACTTGTGTGAGTAGTACGCATCGTTTTAACTGCGATAGTCATAGGATTGCTCTTTTTGATGCTAATCAAATTAGAACGAAGTAATAGGACTCCTAATCACCTCTTTCTGATTTAGCAAAAAAAAAATCTCCTCTTTTTCTTTAACAATTTTAGTGAACCAATGAAACAATAAGAAGGTCTCCTTAAATGAAGACATGTGTGAGATGTACGCATTGTTTTGAACGTGATAGTAATGTGATTGCTTCTTTTGATGCTAATCAAACTAGAACGAAGTTATAGGACTCCTAATCACCTCTTTCTTTGACAATTTTAGTGAACCAATAAAATAATAAGAAGGTCTCCTTAAATGAAGACTTGTATGAGATGTAGGCATTGTCTGGAACGTGATAGTAATGGGATTGCTACTTTTGATGCTAATCAAACTAGAACGAAGTTATACGACTCCTAATCACCTATTTCTTTGATAATTTTAGAGAACCAACGAAACATTAAGAATGTCTCCCTAAATGAAGACTTGTGTGCGATGTATGTACGCATGGTTTTAAACGCGATAGTCATGTGTTTCTCCTTTTGACGCTAATTAAACTAGAACGAAGTAATACAACTATTGATCACCTATTTCTTTGTAAATTTGAAACAACCAATGAAACAATATGAAGGTCTACCTAAATGAAGACTTGTGTGAGATCTACGCATCGTTTTGGACGTGATAGTGCTGGAATTCCTTCTTTTTATGCTAATTTCAACTTGAACGAAGTGATAGGACTCAAAATCACAATATATTGACAATTTGAGAGAACTAATGAAACAGTAAGAAGGTTTCCCTAAATGAAGACTTGAGTGAGATGTACGGATCGTTTTGAAAGCAGTAGTGATATGATTGTTTCTTTTGATGCTAATCAACAAGAACGAAGTCATAGGACTCATAATCACCTCTTTCTTTGACAATTTGAGAGAACCAATGGAACAATAAGAAGGTCTCCCTAAATCAAGACTTGTGTGAGATGTACGCATCATTTTTAACGCGATAGTCATGGGATTGTTCATTTTGATGCTAATCAAATTAGAACGAAATAATAGGACTCCTAATCACCTCTTTCTTTGACAATTTAGAGAACCAATGAAACAATAAGTAGGTCTACTTAAATGAAGACTTGTGCGAGAAGTACCCATCGTTTTGAACGTGATAGTAATGGGATTGTTCCTTTTGATGCTAATTAAACTAGAACGAAGTTATAGGACTCATAATCATCTCTTTTTCGACAATTTTAGAAAACAAAATGAAACAATAAGAAGGTCTTCCTAAATGAATACTTGTGTGAGATGTACGGATCTTTTTGAAAGCACTAGTGATAAAATTGCTCCTTTTGATGCTAATCAAACTAGAACGAAGTCATAGGACTCATAATCACCCCCTTCTTTGACAATTTGAGAGATTCAATGAAACAATAAGAAGGTCTCCCTAAATTATAAAGACTTGTGTGAGATGTACACATCGTTTTAAACGCGATAGTCATAGGATTGCTCTTTTTGATGTTAATGAAATTAGAACGAAGTAATAGGACTCCTAATCACCTCTTTCTGATTTAGCAAAAAAAAAAATCACCTATTTCGTTGACAATTTTAGTGAACTAATGCAACAATAAGATGTCTCCTTAAATGAAGACATGTGTGAGATGTACGCATCGTTTTGAACGTGATTGTAATGTGATTGCTCCTTTTGATGCTAATCAAACTAGAAAGATGTTATAGGACTCCTAATCACCTCTTTCTTTGACAATTTTAGTGAACCAATGAAATAATAAAGTCTACTTAAATGAAGACTTGTGTGAGATGTAGGCATTGTTTTTGAACGTGATAGTAATGGAATTGCTATTTTTGATGATAATCAAACTAGAACGAAGTATAGGACTCCTAATCACCTATTTCTTGGACAATTTTAGAGAACCAATGAAACATTAAGAATGTCTCTCTAAATGAAGACTTGTGAGAGATGTACGCATGGTTTTGAACGCGATAGTCATGGGTTTCACCTTTTGACGTTAATCAAACTAGAACGAAGTAATACAACAATTGATCACCTCTTTCTTTGTAAATTTGAAACAACTAATGAAACAATATAAGGTCTACCTAAATGAAGACGTGTGTGAGATCTACGCAACGTTTTGGACGCGATAGTGATGGATTCCTTCTTTTGATGCTAATTTCAACTTGAACGAAGTAATAGGACTCAACATCACAATATTTGACAATTTGACAGAACTAATGAAACTGTAAGAAGGTTTCCCTTACTGAAGACTTGTGTGAGATGTACGGATCGTTTTGAAAGCAGTAGTGATAGGATTGTTCCTTTGATGCTAATCAAACTAGAACGAAATAATAGGACTCCTAATCACCTCTTTCTTTGACAATTTGCACGATGAAACAATAAGAAGGTCTCCCTAAATCAAGACTTATGTGAGATGTACGCATTATTTTAACGCGATAGTCATGGAAATTATTCATTTTGATGCTAATCAAATTAGAACGAAATAATAGGACTCCTAATCACCTCTTTCTTTGACAATTTAGAGAACCAATGAAACAATAAGTAGGTCTCTTTAAATGAAGACTTGTACGAGAAGTACGCATCGTTTTGAACGTGATAGTAATGGGATTGTTCCTTTTGATGCTAATTAAACTAGAACGAAGTTATAGAACTCATAATCACCTTTTTTTTGACAATTTAGAAACAACAAATGAAACAATAAAAAGGTCTCCTAAATGAATACTTGTGTGAGATGTACGGATCTTTCTGAAGGCACTAGTTATAGAATTGCTCCTTTTGATGCTAATCAAACTAGAACGAAGCCATAGGACTCATAATCACCTCCTTCTTTGACAATTTGAGAGATTCAATGAAACAATAAGAATGTCTCCCTAAATTATAAAGACTTGTGTGAGATGTACGCATCATTTTAAACGCGATAGTCATAGGATTGCTTTTTGATGCTAATCAAATTAGAACGAAGTAATAGGACTCCTAATCACCTCTTTCTTTGACAATTTTAGTGAACCAATGAAACAATAAGAAGGTCTCCTTAAATGAAGACATGTGTGAGATGTACGCATCGTTTTGAACGTGATAGTAATGTTTTTGCTCCATTTGATGCTAATCAAACTAGAACGAAGTTATAGGACTCCTAATCACCTCTTTCTTTGACAATTTTAGTGAACCAATGAAATAATAAGAAGGTCTCCTTAAATGAAGACTTGTGTGAGATGTAGGCATTGTTTTGAACGTGATCGTAATGGGATTGCTCTTTTTGATGCTAATCAAACTGGAACGAAGTTATAGGACTCCTAATCACCTATTTTTTTTGACAATTTTAGAGAACCAATGAAACATTAAGAATGTCTCCCTAAATGAAGACTTGTGTGAGATATATGTACGCATAGTTTTTAACGCGATAGTCATGGTTTCTCCTTTTGACGGTAATCAAACTAGAACGAAGTAATACAACTATTGATCACCTCTTTCTTTGCAAATTTGAAACAACCAACGAAAGAATATGAATGTCTACCTAAATGAAGTCTTGTGTGAGATCTACGCATCGTTGTGGACGCGATAGTGATGGAATTCCTTCTTTTGATGCTAATTTCAACTTGAACGAAGTAATAGGACTCAAAATCACAATTTTTGACAATTTGAGAGAAGTAATGAAACAATAAGAAGGTTTTCCTAAATGAAGACTTGTGTGAGATGTACGGATCGTTTTGAAAGCAGTAGTGATAGGATTGTTCCTTTTGATGCTAATCAAACTAGAACAAAGTCATAGGACTCATAATCACCTCTCTTTTTGACAATTTGAGAGAACCAATGAAACAATAAGAAGGTCTCCTAAATCAGGACTTGTGTGAGATGTACGCATCATTTTTAACGATAGTCATGGATTATCATTTTGATGCTAATCAAATTAGAACGAAATAATAGGATTCCTAATCCTCTTTCTTTGACAATTTAGAGAACCAATGAACAATAAGTAGGTGGAGACTTGTGCGAGAAGTACGCATCGTTTTGAACGTGATTTGGGATTGTTCCTTTTGATGCTAATTAAACTAGAACGAAGTTTAGGACTCATAATATCTCTTTTTGACAATTTTAGAGAACCAAATGACATAATAAGAAGGTCTTCCTAAATGAATATTGTGTGAGATGTACGGATCTTTTGAAGGTACTAGTGATAGAATTGCTCATTTGATGCTATCAACTAGAACAAAGTCATAGGACTATAATCACCCCCTTCTTTGACAATTTGAGAGATTCAATGAAACAATAAGAAGGTCTCCCAAAATTATAAAGACTTGTGTGAGATGTACACCGTTTTAAACGCGATAGTATAGGATGCTCTTTTGATGTTAATCAAATTAGAACGAAGTAATAGGACTCCTAATCACCTCTTCTGATTTAGCAAAAAAAAAATCACCTCTTTCTTTGACAATTTTAGTGAACCAATGCA
>JAINUT010003037.1:0-14417 GCA_020205555.1 Panax stipuleanatus
CAAACTGTCAAAGAAAGATGTGATTAAGAGTCCTATGACTTTGTTCTAGTTTGATTAGCCTCAAAAGGAGCAATCCTATCACTAGTGCCTTCAAAACGATCCGTACATCTAACACAAGTCTTCGTTAAGAGACACCTTCTTTTTTCATTAGTTCTCTCAAATTGTCAAAATATACCTGATTATTAGTCCTATTACTTGTTCTAGTTGAAATTAGCGTCAAAAGGAGCAATCCATCACTATCGTGTCCAAAACGATGCGCAGATCTCACACAAGTCTTTATTTAGGGAGACATTCATATTGTTTCATTGGTTGTTTCAAATTTACAAAGAAAAGGTGATTAAAAGTTGTATTATTTCGTTCTAGTTTGATTAGCGTCAAAAGAGAAACCCATGACTATCGCGTTCAAAACCATGCGTACATCTACACAAGTCATCATTTAGGGAGACCTTCTTGTTGTTTCATTGATTCTCTAAAATTGTCAAAGAAAGAGGTGATTAGGAGTCCTATAACTTCATTCTAGTTTGATTATTATCAAAGGAGCAATACCATGACTATCACGTTCAAAATGATGCGTACATCTCACACAAGTCTTCATTTAAGAAAATCTTGTTATTTCATTGATTCTCTAAAATAGTCAAAGAAAAGGTGATTAGGAGTCCTATAACTTCGTTCTAGTTTGATTAGCATCAAAAGTAGCAATCCCGTGACTATCGCGTTAAAAACGATGCGTACATAGCACAAGTCTTCATTTAAGGAGACATCATTATTGTTTCATTGGTTCTCTAAAATTGTCAAAGAAAGAGGTGATTAGGAGTCCTATTACTTCGTTCTAATTTGATTAGCATCAAAAGGAGCAATCCCATGACTATGCGCTTAAAAACGATGCGTACATCGTACACAAATTTTGATTTATGGAAACCTTCTTATTGTTTCATTGGTTCTCTCAAATTGTCAAAGAAAGATGTGATTATGAGTCCTACGACTTCGTTCTAGTTTGATTAGCATCAAAGGAGCAATCCTATCACTAGTATCTTCAAAACGATTCGTACTTCTTATTGTTTCATTAGTTCTCTCAAATTGTCAAAATATAGGTGATTACGAGTCCTATTACTTCGTTCTAGTTAAAATTAGCATCAAAAGGAGCAATCTCACCACTATCGCATCCAAAACGATGCGTAGACCTCACACAAGTCTTCATTTAGGAAGACCTTCTTATTGTTTCATTGGTTCCCTAAAATTGTCAAAGAAAGAGGTGATTAGGAGTCCTATAACTTCGTTCTAGTTTGATTAGCATCAGAAGAAACAACCCATGACTATCGCGTTCAAAACGATGTGTACATCTTATTTAAGGAGGCCTTCTTATTATTTCATTGGTTCTCTAGAATTGTCATAGAAAGGTGATTAGGAGTCCTTTTACTTCGTTCTAATTTGATTAGCATCAAAAGGAGCTATCCCATGACTATCGCGTTAAAACGATGCGTACATCTCACACAAGTCTTGATTTAGGGAGACTTTCGTATTATTTCATTGGTTCTCTCAAACTGTAAAGAAAGATGTGATTAAGAGTCCTATGACTTTGTTCTAGTTTGATTAGCCTCAAAAGGAGCAATCCTATCACTAGTGCCTTCAAAACGATCCGTACATCTAACACAAGTCTTCGTTAAGAGACACCTTCTTATTTTTTTCATTAGTTCTCTCAATTGTCAAAATACCTGATTATTAGTCCTATTACTTGTTCTAGTTGAAATTAACGTCAAAAGGAGCAATTCCATCACTATCGTGTCCAAAACGATGCGCAGATCTCACACAAGTCTTTATTTAGGGAGACATTCATATTGTTTCATTGGTTGTTTCAAATTTACAAGAAAGAGGTGATTAAAAGTTGTATTATTTCGTTCTAGTTTGATTAGCGTCAAAAAGAGAAACCCATGACTATCGCGTTAAAACATGCGTACATCTCACAAGTTCATTTAGGAGACATCATTATTGTTTCATTGTTCTCTAAAATTGTCAAAGAAAGAGGTGATTAGGAGTCCTATTACTCGTTCTAATTTAATTAGATCAAAATGAGCAATCCCATGACTATCGCATTAAAAACGATGCGTACATCGCACACAAATTTTGATTTATGAAAACCTTCTTATTGTTTCATTGGTTCTCTCAAATTGTCAAAGAAAGATGTGATTATGAGTCCTATGACTTCGTTCTTGTTGATTAGCATCAAAGGAGCAATCCTATCACTAGTATCTTCAAAACGATTCGTACTTCTCACGCAAGTTTCATTTGGTAAACCTTCTTATTGTTTCATTAGTTCTCTCAAATTGTCAAAATATAGGTGATTACGAGTCCTATTACTTCGTTCTAGTTAAAATTAGCATCAAAAGGAGCAATCTATCACTATCGCATCCAAAACGATGCGTAGACCTCACACAAGTCTTCATTTAGGAAGACCTTCTTATTGTTTCATTGGTTCCTAAAATTGTCAAAGAAAGAGGTGATTATGAGTCCTATAACTTCGTTCTATTTGATTAGCATCCACAAAACAATCCCATGACTATCGCGTTCAAAACGATTGTACATCTTATTTAAGGAGGCCTTCTTTTATTTCATTGGTTCTCTAGAATTTCATAGAAAGAGGTGATTAGGAGTCCTTTTACTTCGTTCTAATTTGATTAGCAAAAGGAGCTATCCATGACTATCGCGTTAAAACGATGCGTACATCTCACACAAGTCTTGATTTAGGGAGACTTTCGTATTATTTCATTGGTTCTCTCAAACTGTCAAAGAAAGATGTGATTAGAGTCCTAACTTTGTTCTAGTTTGATTAGCCTCAAAAGGAGCAATCCTATCACTAGTGCCTTCAAAACGATCCGTAATCTAACACAAGTCTTCGTTAGAGACACCTTCTTATTTTTTTCATTAGTTCTCTCAAATTGTCAAAATATACCTGATTATCCTTACTTGTTCTAGTTGAAATTAGCGTCAAAGGAGCAATTCCATCACTATCGTGCCAAAACGATGCGCAGATCTCACACAAGTCTTATTTAGGGAGACATTCATATTGTTTCATTGGTTGTTTCAAATTTACAAAGAAAGAGGTGATTAAAAGTTGTATATTTCGTTCTAGGTTTGATTAGCGTCAAAAGAGAAACCCATGACTATCGCGTTCAAAACCATGCGTACATCTCACACAAGTCATCATTTAGGAGACCTTCTTGTTTTTCATTGATTCTCTAAAATTGTCAAAGAAAGAGTGATTAGAGTCCTATAACTTCATTAGTTTGATTATTATCAAAAGGAGCAATACAGACTATCGTTCAAATGATGCGTACATCTCACACAGTCTTCATTTAAGAAAATCTGTTATTCATTTGATTCTCTAAAATAGTCAAAGAAAAGGTGATTAGGAGTCCTTAACTTCGTTCTAGTTTGATTAGCATCAAAAGTAGCAATCCGTGACTATCGCGTTAAAAACGATGCGTACATCTCACACAAGTCTTCATTTCAGGAGACATCATTATTGTTTCATTGGTTCTCTAAAATTGTCAAAGAAAAGAGGTGATTAGGAGTCCTATTACTTCGTTCTAATTTATTAGCATCAAAGGAGCAATCCCATGACTATGCCGTAAAACGATGCGTACATCGTACACAAATTTTGATTTATGGAAACCTTCTTATTGTTTCATTGGTTCTCTCAAATTGTCAAAGAAAGATGTGATTATGAGTCCTATGACTTCGTTCTAGTTTGATTAGCATCAAAGGAGCAATCCTATCACTATCTTCAAAACGATTCGTACTTCTCACGCAAGTTTTCATTTAGGTAAACCTTCTTATTGTTTCATTAGTTCTCTCAAATTGTCAAAATATAGGGTGATTACGAGTCCTATTACTTCGTTCTAGTTAAAATTAGCATCAAAAGGAGCAATCTCCACTATCGCATCCAAAACGATGCGTAGACCTCACACAAGTCTTCATTTAGGAAGACCTTCTTATTGTTTCATTGGTTTCCCTAAAATTGTCAAGAAGAGGTGATTAGGAGTCCATAACTTCGTTCTAGTTGATTAGCATCAGAAGAAAACAATCCCATGACTATGCGTTCAAAACGATGTGTACATCTTCATTTAAGGAGGCCTTCTATTATTCTATTGGTTCTCTAGAATTGTCAAGAAGAGGTTGATAGGAGGTCCTTTTACTTCGTTCTAATTTGATTAGCATCAAAGGAGCTATCCATGACTATCGCGTGTAAAAACGATGCGCTACATCTACACACAGTCTTGATTTAGGGAGACTTTCGTATTATTTCATTGGTTCTTCTCAAACTGTCAAAGAAGATGTGATTAAGGAGTCCTATGACTTTGTTCTAGTTTGATTAGCCTCAAAAGGAAGCAATCCTATCACTAGTGTCCTTCAAACGATCGTACATCTAACACAAGTCTTCGTTAAGAGACCCCTTCTTATTTTTTTCATTAGTTCTCTCAAATTGTCAAAATATACTGATTATTAGTCCTATTACTTCGTTCTCAGTTGAAATTAGCATCAAAAGGAGCAATCCCAGTCACCTATCGGTCCAAAACGATGCGGCAGATCTTCAACACAAGTCTTTATTTAGGGAGGAACTTCATATGGTTTCATTGGTTGTTTCAAATTTACAAAGAAAGAGGTGATTAAAAGTTGTATTATTTCGTTCTGTTTGATTAGCGTCAAAAAAGAGAACCCATGACTATCGCGTTCAAAACCATGCGTACATCTCACACAAGTCATCATTTAGGGAGACCTTCTTGTTATTTCATTGATTCTCTAAAATTGTCAAAGAAAGAGGTGATTAGGAGTCCTATAACTTCATTCTAGTTTGATTATATCAAAAGGAGCAATACCATGACTATCACGTTCAAAATGTATGTACATCTCACACAAGTCTTCATTAAGAAATCTTGTTATTTCATTGATTCTCTAAAATAGTCAAAGAAAGGTGATTAGGAGTCCTATAACTTCGTTCTAGTTTGATTAGCATCAAAAGTAGCAATCCCGTGACTATCGCGTTAAAAACGATGCGTACATCTCACACAAGTCTTCATTTCAGGAGACATCATTATGTTTCATTGGTCTCTAAAATTGTCAAAGAAGGAGTGATTAGAGTCCTATTACTTCGTTCAATTTTATAGCATCAAAAGGAGCAATCCCATGACTATTGCCTTAAAAACGATGCGTACATCGTACACAAATTTGATTTATGGAAACCTCTTATTGTTTTCATTGGTTCTGCTCAAATTGTCAAAGAAGAAGATTGGATTATGAGTCCTATGACTTCGTTCTAGTTGATTAGCATCAAAGGAGCAATCCTATCACTAATATCTTCAAACGATTCGTACTTCTCACGCAAGTTTCATTTAGGTAAACCTTCTTATTGTTCATTAGTTCTCTCAAATTGTCAAAATATAGGTGATTACGAGTCCTATTACTTCGTTCTAGTTAAAATTAGCATCAAAAGCGCAATCTCACCACTATCGCATCCAAAACGATGCGTAGACCTCACACAAGTCTTCATTTAGGAAGACTTCTTATTGTTTCATTGGTTCCCTAAATTGTCAAAGAAAGAGGTGATTAGAGTCCTATAACTTCGTTCTAGTTTGATTAGCAAGAAGAAACAATCCATGACTATCGCGTTCAAAACGATGGTACATCTCATTTAAGGAGGCCTTCTTATTATTCATTGGTTCTCTAGAATTGTATCAAAGAAACAGGTGATTAGGAGTCCTTTTACTTCGTTCTAATTTGATTAGCATCAAAAGGAGCTATCCCATGACTATCGCGTTATAAAACGATGTGTACATCCACACAGTCGTTGATTAGGGAGACTTTCGTATTATTTCATTGGTTCTCTCAAATGTCAAAGAAAGATGTGATTAAGAGTCCTATGACTTTGTTCTAGTTTGATTAGCCTCAAAGGAGCATCCTATCACTAGCCTTCAAAACGATCCGTACATCTAACACAAGTCTTCGTTAAGAGACACCTTCTTATTTTTTCATTAGTTCTCTCAAATGTCAAAATAACCTGATTATTAGTCCTTTACTTTGTTCTAGTTTGAAATTAACGTCAAAAGGAGCAATTCCATCACTATCGTGTCCAAAACGATGCGCAGAATCTCACACAAGTCTTATTTAGGGAGACATTCATATTGTTTCATTGGTTGTTTTCAAATTTACAAAGAAAGAGGTGATTAAAGTTGTATTATTTCGTTCTAGTTTGATTAGCGTCAAAAAGAGAAACCCATGACTATCGCGTTAAAAACGATGCGTACATCTCACACAAGTTTTCATTTAAGGAGACATCATTATTGTTTCATTGGTTCTCTAAATGTCAAAGAAAGAGGTGATTAGGAGTCCTATTACTTCGTTCTAATTTAATTAGCATCAAAATGAGCAATCCCATGACTATCGCATTAAAACGATGCGTACATCGCACACAATTTTGATTTATGAAAACCTTCTTATGTCATTGGTTCTCTCAAATTGTCAAAGAAAGATGTGATAGAGTCCTATGACTTCGTTCGTTTGATTAGCATCAAAGGAGCAATCCACACTAGTATCTTCAAAACGATTCGTACTTCTCACGCAAGTTTTTCATTTGGTAACCTTTCTTATTGTTTCATTAGTTCTCTCAAATTGTCAAAATATAGGTGATTACGAGTCCTATTACTTCGTTCTAGTTAAAAATTAGCATCAAAAGGAGCAATCTCATCACTATCGCATCCAAAACGATGCGTAGACCTCACACGTCTTCATTAGGAAGACCTTCTTATTTTTCATTGGTTCCCTAAAATTGCCAAAGAAAGAGGGATTAGGAGTCCTATAACTTCGTTCTAATTTGATTAGCATCACAAGAAACAATCCCATGACTATCGCGTTCAAAAACGATGTGTACATCTTATTTAAGGAGGCCTTCTTTTATTTCATTGGTTCTCTAGAATTTGTCATAGAAAGAGGTGATTAGGAGTCCTTTTACTTCGTTCTAATTTGATTAGCATCAAAAGGAGCTATCCCATGACTATCGCGTTAAAAACGATGCGTACATCTCACACAAGTCTTGATTTAGGGAGACTTTCGTATTATTTCATTGGTTCTCTCAACTGTCAAGAAATATGTGATTAAGAGTCCTATGACTTTGTTCTAGTTTGATTACCTCAAAAGGAGCAATCCTATCACTAGTGCCTTCAAAACGTCCGTACATCTAACACAAGTCTTCGTTAAGAGACACCTTCTTATTTTTTTCATTAGTTCTCTCAAATTGTCAAATATACTGATTATTAGTCCTTACTTTGTTCTAGTTGAAATTAGCATCAAAAGGAGCAATCCATCACTATCGTGTCCAAAACGATGCGCAGATCTCACACAGTCTTTATTAGGGAGACATTCATATTGTTTCATTGGTTGTTTCAAATTACAAGAAAGAGGTGATTAAAGTTGTATTATTTCGTTCTAGTTGATTAGCGTCAAAAAGAGAAACCCATGACTACGCGTTCAAAACCATGCGTACATCTCAAACAAGTCATCATTTAGGGAGACCTTCTTGTTATTTCATGATTCTCTAAAATTGTCAAAGAAAGAGGTGATTAGGAGTCCTATAACTTCATTTAGTTGATATTATCAAAAGGAGCAATACCATGACTATCACGTTCAAAATGATGCGTACATCTCACACAAGTCTTCATTTAAGAAAATCTTGTTATTTCCTTGATTCTCTAAAATAGTCAAAGAAAAAGGTGATTAGGAGCCTATACTTCGTTCTAGTTTGATTAGCATCAAAAGTAGCAATCCCGTGACTATCGCGTTAAAAACGATGCGTACATCTCACACAAGTCTTCATTTCAGGAGACATCATTATTGTTTTCATTGGTCCTAAAATTGTCAAAGAAGGAGGTGATTGGAGTCCTATTACTTCGTCTAATTTTATTAGCATCAAAGGAGCAATCCCATGGACTATTGCCTTTAAAAACGATGCGTACACGTACACAACTTTGATTTATGGAACCCTTCTTATTGTTCATTGGTTCTCTCAAATTGTCAAAGAAAGATGTGATTATGAGTCCTATGACTTCGTTCTAGTTTGATTAGCATCAAAGGAGCAATCCTATCACTAGTATCTTCAAAACGATTCGTACTTCTCACGCAAGTTTTCATTTAGGTAAACTTCTTATTGTTCATTAGTTCTTCAAATTGTCAAAATATAGGTGATTACGAGTCCTATTACTTCGTTCTAGTTAAAATTAGCATCAAAAGGAGCCAATCTCACCACTATCGCATCCAAAACGATGCGTAGACCTCCCACAAGTCTTCATTTAGGAAGACCTTCTTATTGTTTCATTGGTTCCCTAAAATTGTCAAAGAGAAGAGGTGATTAGGAGTCCTATAACTTCGTTCTAGTTGATTAGCATCAGAAGAAACAATCCCATGACTATCGCGTTCAAAACGCTGTGTACATCTTCATTAAGGAGGCCTTCTTATTATTTCATTGGTTCTCTAGAATTGTCATAGAAACAGGTGATTAGGACTTTTACTCGTTCTAATTTGTAGCATCAAAAGGAGCTATCCCATGACTATCGGTTATAAACGATGTGTACATCTCACACAAGTTTGATTTAGGGAGACTTTCGTATTATTTCATTGGTTCTCTCAAACTGTCAAAGAAAGATGTGATAGAGTCCTATGACTTTGTTCTAGTTTGGATTAGCCTCAAAAGGAGCAATCCTATCACTAGTGCCTTCAAAACGATCCGTACATCTAACCAAGTCTTCGTAAGAGACACCTTCTTGTTTTTTCATTAGTTCTCTAAAATTGTCAAAATATACCTGATTATTAGTCCTATACTTGTTCTAGTTGAAATTAACGTCAAAAGGAGCAATTCCATCACTATCGTGTCCAAAACGATGCGCAGATCTCACAAGTCTTTATTTAGGGAGACATATGTTTCATTGGTTGTTTCAAATTTACAAAGAAACAAGAGGTGATTAAAAGTGTATTATTTCGTTCTAGTTTGATTAGCGTCAAAAAAGAGAAACCCATGAACTATCGCTGTTAAAAACGATGCGTACATCTCACACAAGTTTTCATTTAAGGAGACATATTATTGTTTCATTGGTTCTCTAAAATTGTCAAAGAAATAGGTGATTAGGAGTCCTATTACTTCGTTCTAATTAATTAGCATCAAAATGAGCAATCCCATGACTATCGCATTAAAAACGATGCGTACATCGCACACAAATTTTGATTTATGAAAACCTTCTTATTGTTTCATTGGTTCTCTCAAATTGTCAAAGAAAGATGTGATTATGAGTCCTATGACTTCGTCTTGTTTGATTAGCATCAAAGGAGCAATCCTATCACTAGTATCTTCAAAACGATTCGTACTTCTCACGCAAGTTTTCATTTGGGTAAACCTTCTTATTGTTTCATTAGTTCTCTCAAATTGTCAAAATATAGGTGATTACGAGTCCTTACTTCGTTCTAGTTAAAATTAGCATCAAAAGGAGCAATCTCATCACTATCGCACATCCAAAACGATGCGTAGACCTCACACAAGTCTTCATTTAGGAAGACCTTCTTATTGTTTCATTGGTTCCCTAAAATTGCCAAAGAAAGAGGTGATTAGGAGTCCTATAACTTCGTTCTAATTTGATTAGCATCACAGAAACAACATCCCATGACTATCGCGTTCAAAACGATGTGTACATCTTTATTTAAGGAGGCCTTCTTTTTATTTCATTGGTTCTCTAGAATTGTCATAGAAAGAGGTGATTAGGAGTCCTTTTACTTCGTTCTAATTTGATTAGCATCAAAAGGAGCTATCCCATGACTATCGCGTTAAAAAACGATGCGTACATCTCACACAAGTCTTGATTTAGGGAGACTTTCGTATATTTCATTGGTTCTCTCAAACTGTCAAAGAAAGATGTGATTAAGAGTCCTATGACTTTGTTCTAGTTTGATTAGCCTCAAAAGGAGCAATCCTATCACTAGTGCCTTCAAAACGATCCGTACATCTAAACAAGTCTTCGTTAAGAGACGCCTTCTTATTTTTTCATTAGTTCTCTCAAATTGTCAAAATATACCTGATTATTAGTCCTATTACTTCGTTCTAGTTGAAATTAGCGTCAAAAGGAGCAATCCCATCACTATCGTGTCCAAAACGATGCGCAGATCTCACACAAGTCTTTATTTAGGGGGACTTCATATTGTTCATTGGTTGTTTCAAATTTACAAAGAAAGAGGTGATTAAAGTTGTATTATTTCGTTCTAGTTTGATTAGCGTCAAAAGAGAAACCCATGACTATCGCGTTCAAAACCATGCGTACATCTCACACAAGTCATCATTTAGGGAGACCTTCTTGTTGTTTCATTGATTCTCTAAAATTGTCAAAGAAAGAGGTGATTAGGAGTGACCTATAACTTCATTCTAGTTTGATTATTATCAAAAGGAGCAATACCGGAATCACGTTCAAAATGATGCGTACATCTCACACAAGTCTTCATTTAAGAAAACCTTATTATTTCATTGATTCTCTAAAATAGTCAAAGAAGAGGTGATTAGAGAGTCCTATAACTTCGTTCTAGTTTGATTAGCATCAAAAGTAAATCCCGTGACTATCGCGTTAAAAACGATGCGTACATTCACACAAGTCTTCATTTAAGAGACATCATTATTGTTTCATTGGTTCTCTACAATTGTCAAAGAAAGAGGTGATTAGGAGTCCTATTACTTCGTTCTAATTTGATTAGCATCAAAAGGAGCAATCCCATGACTATTGCATTAAAAACGATGCGTACATCGCACACAAATTTTGATTTATGGAAACCTTCTTATTGTTTCATTGGTTCTCTCAAATTGTCAAAGAAAGATGTGATTATGAGTCCTATGACTTCGTTCTAGTTTGATTAGCATCAAAGGAGCAATCCTATCACTAGTATCTTCAAAACGATTCGTTACTTCTCACGCAAGTTTTCATTTAGGTAAACCTTCTTATTGTTTCATTAGTTCTCTCAAATTGTCAAAATATAGGTGATTACGAGTCCTATTACTTCGTTCTAGTTAAAATTAGCATCAAAAGGAGCAATCTCACCACTATCGCATCCAAACGATGCGTAGACCTCACACAAGTCTTCATTTAGGAAGACCTTCTTATTGTTTCATTGGTTCCCTAAAATTGTCAAGAAAGAGGATGATTAGGAGTCCTATAACTTCGTTCTAGTTTGATTAGCATCAGAAGAAACAATCCCATGACTATCGCGTTCAAAACGATGTGTACATCTTCATTAAGAGGCCTTTTATTTCATTGGTTCTCTAGAATTGTCATAGAAAGAGGTGATTAGGAGTCCTTTACTTCGTTCTAATTTGATTAGCATCAAAAGGAGCTATCCCATGACTATCGCGTTATAAACGATGCGTACATCTCACACAAGTCTGATTTAGGGAGACTTTCGTATTATTTCATTGGTTCTCTCAAACTGTCAAAGAAAGATGTGATTAAGAGTCCTATGACTTTGTCTAGTTTGATTAGCCTCAAAAGGAGCAATCCTATCACTAGTGCCTTCAAAACGATCCGTACATCTAACACAAGTCTTCGTTAAGAGACACCTTCTTATTTTTTTCATTAGTTCTCTCAAATTGTCAAAATATACCTGATTATTAGTCCTATTACTTTGTTCTAGTTGAAATTAGCGTCAAAAGGAGCAATTCCATCACTATCGTGTCCAAAACGATGCGCAGATCTCACACAAGTCTTTATTTAGGGAGACATTCATATTGTTTCATTGGTTGTTTCAAATTTACAAAGAAAGAGGTGATTAAAAGTTGTATTATTTTGTTCTATTGATTAGCGTCAAAAAGAGAAACCCATGACTATCGCGTTAAAAATGATGCGTACATCTCACACAAGTTTTCATTTAGGAGACATCATTATTGTTTCATTGGTTCTCTAAAATTGTCAAAGAAAGAGGTGATTAGGAGTCCTATTACTTCGTTCTAATTTGATTAGCATCAAAATGAGCAATCCCATGACTATCGCATTAAAAACGATGCGTACATCGCACACAAATTTGATTTATGAAAACTCTTATTGTTTCATTGGTTTCTCAAATTGTCAAAGAAAGATGTGATTATGAGTCCTATGACTTCGTTCTGTTTGATTAGCATCAAAGGAGCAATCCTATCACTAGTATCTTCAAAACGATTCGTACTTCTCACGCAAGTTTCATTTGGGTAAACCTTCTTATTGTTTCATTAGTTCTCTCAAATTGTCAAAATATAGGTGATTACGAGTCCTATTACTTCGTTCTAGTTAAAATTAGCATCAAAAGGAGCAATCTCATCACTATCGCATCCAAAACGATGCGTAGACCTCACACAAGTCATTTAGAAAGGAGACTCTTATTGTTCATTGGTTCCCTAAAATTGCCAAAGAAAGAGGTGATTAGGAGTCCTATAACTTCGTTTAATTTGATTAGCATCACAATAAACAATCCCATGACTATCGCGTTCAAAACGATGTGTACATCTTTATTTAAGGAGCCTTCTTTTTTTCATTGGTTCTCTAATTGTCATAGAAAGAGGTGATTAGGAGTCCTTTACTTCGTTCTAATTGATTAGCATCAAAAGGAGCTATCCCATGACTATCGCGTTAAAAACGATGCGTACATCTCACAAGTCTTGATTTAGGGAGACTTTTAGTATTTCATTGGTTCTCTCAAACTGTCAAGAAATATGTGATTAGAGTCCTATGACTTTGTTCTAGTTTGATTAGCCTCAAAAGGAGCAATCCTATCACTAGTGCCTTCAAAACGATCCGTACATCTAACACAAGTCTTCGTTAAGAGACACCTTCTTATTTTTTTCATTAGTTCTCTCAAATGTCAAAATATACCTGATTATTAGTCCTATTACTTGTTCTAGTTGAAATTAGCGTCAAAAGGAGCAATTCCCATCACTATCGTGTCCAAAACGATGCGCAGATCTCCACAAGTCTTTATTTAGGGAGACCTTCATATTGTTTCATTGGTTGTTTCAAATTTACAAAGAAAGAGGTGATTAAAAGTTGTATTATTTCGTTCTAGTGATTAGCGTCAAAAGAGAAACCCATGACTATCGCGTTCAAAACCATGCGTACATCACACAAGTCATCATTTAGGGAGACCTTCTTGTTGTTTCATTGATTCTTAAATTGTCAAAGAAAGAGGTGATTAGGAGTCCTATAACTTCATTCTAGTTGATTATTATCAAAAGGAGCAAACCGTGACTATCACGTTCAAAATGATGCGTACATCTCACACAAGTTTCATTTAAGAAAATCTTATTATTTCATTGATTCTCTAAAATAGTCAAAGAAAGAGGTGATTAGGAGTCCTATAACTTCGTTCTAGTTTGATTAGCATCAAAAGTAGCAATCCCGTGACTATCGCGTTAAAAACGATGCGTACATCTCACACAAGTCTTCATTTCAGGAGACATCATTATTGTTCATTGGTTCTCTAAAATTGTCAAAGAAGAGGTGATTAGGAGTCCTATTACTTCGTTCTAATTTGATTAGCATCAAAAGGAGCAATCCCATGATAGCCTAAAAACGATGCGTACATCGACACAAATTTTGATTTATGGAAACCTTCTTATTGTTTCATTGGTTCTCTCAAATTGTCAAAGAAAGATGTATTATGAGTCCTATGACTTCGTTCTAGTTTGATTAGCATCAAAGGAGCAATCCTATCACTAGTATCTTCAAACGTCGTACTTCTCACGCAAGTTTTCATTTAGGTAAACCTTCTTATTGTTTCATTAGTTCTCTCAAATTGTCAAAATATAGGTGATTACGAGTCCTATTACTTCGTTCTAGTTAAAATTAGCATCAAAGGAGCAATCTCCACTATCGCATCCAAACGATGCGTAGACCTCACACAAGTCTTCATTTAGGAAGACCTTATTATTTCATTGGTTCCCTAAAATTGTCAAAGAAAGAGGTGATTAGGAGTCCTATAACTTCGTTCTAGTTTGATTAGCATCAGAGAAGAAACAATCCCATGACTATCGGCGTTCAAAACGATGTGTACATCTTCATTTAAGGAGGCCTTCTTATATTTCATGGTTCTCTAGAATTGTCAAGAAAGAGGTGATTAGGAGTCCTTTTACTTCGTTCTAATTTGATTAGCATCAAAGGAGCTATCCCATGACTATCGCGTTATAAACGATGTACATCTCACAAAGTCTTGATTTAGGAGACTTTCGTATTATTTCATTGGTCTCTCAAACTGTCAAAGAAAGATGTGATTAAGAGTCCTATGACTTGTGTTCTAGTTTGATTAGCCTCAAAAGGAGCAACCTATCACTAGTGCCTTTCAAAACGATCCGTACATCTAACACAAGTCTTCGTTAAGAG
>JAINUT010002196.1:0-199802 GCA_020205555.1 Panax stipuleanatus
CTCTTAACGCTTTAGCATATATATCATCAAAATAATTTCTCAAAGAAAACCACAAAGAGCTTTTGATGAAAAATAAAGCGATTCGGGGTAGATCACTTAATGAATGTAAAGAAAAGGAAGTATCGAAGTCCTCGATTCCTAGTCGGGCAAAGGATTTGTAAATCTATTTTCCAAACCTCATTTAATTTGCATATCTTGTAAAATTGAATCTTTCGCTAAATCAAATCCTTCGTACCTAGGCACAAAAGAGGTACAGCACTACTTTCAAGTCACCAAAAAGACTTAGAAACCAACTAATAAAGCTTTCAAAAATTATACACACACACACACACACACACACACACACTTTTGCATAGAAAATTAATAAGATGCTCCCGGTACGTGCTTGCACGGGAGTCGGGGGGTGCCTAACACCTTTCCCTCGCTTAACCTAGCCCCCGGATTCCACGAATCTCGGGTTTCAAGACCAAATCAAAGAGTCACGCATTGGACCATCTTGCGAAAACTATTAAAACCCGGATGAGTTGGTACATCCATTTCCAAAATACTAACTAACGACTCTGTCTCAATCGGTCTAAATCAATAAAATCAATCTTTTAAAATCATCGACACATATGTCCGGTACCGGTTTCCTACGAAAATTCACCCTTTTAAAACGGAACCCCAAAGACAAAGCAAAAAGCGAAAGGGAAAAGAATAAAATAGGGAATAGAGGCACTCCTCTCTCATCCCACGGATAAGAGACGAGGGCAAACAACTCCAAAAGAGGAAAAAAAGAGACCTCCTCCTTCAACAAAAGGGAGACCGAGGACTTGATTTTTCACCTGGCGTTGACAGGAGTTGGTGAAGAGTTGTTCACCTAATAAAGTAAGTAATCATTACTTACATTCCCCCTCCTTTTCCTTCATTATAACCAGCCATGTGGCCTCTTCTCCCAACTTTTGTTTTGTTTTTTATTACAATATTTAACTTTACTAAAGGTCCAAAATACCCCTCTTTAATTGGCTAAAAGATTAGGCTCCAATCTAATTATTTTGGGCTTGCTAATAAAATAATTGGGCCATGTAAATTACATAGTCCACTAAATTTAAATTATATCCTACCCTAATCATTTAATTAGGATTTCTATTCACCAAATTTGAAATCAAATCCTTAATCATGTACATTTAATTACTTAACCCAATTAGACTTGCTTTAATTAGGTTATAAAATTAATAAATTGAGATAATAAAATTAATCTCTTAGGTTAGTAAATGTTTTAAATACTAACATCCTTACATATTATAACCCTTAAGTTATTTAATTTCCATACCTAATATGTATATTAGGTTACAAGACTTTATTCTTAATTATCTTTATATGTTAAATAAATATATAAACAATACACAAAACCATATAAGTCCTTAACAAAATTTTTAAATCCATACTCTATTTCTAGTCTAGGTCTTATTATTTAACCTTTACTTAATTATTTAAAATTTTATAAATTCTCGGGTTGTCACATCAGCGAAGCGTGCCAGAGCAGAGAATGCTTGGATGAGGGCTTCATGACGTGCATATCTTGCCGAGGATAACGATCGTGCAAAGAAGGCTAAGATTGAGGAGACAGACCATACGTTTTAGACTGTGATTGATAATGTCCAGGATCGGGTTATGTGCTATCTAGTTCAGTTCTAGGATCTACCTTGGTATATGTTGGATCGCAGGATGATGTTCCGCGTTATGGAGGAAGAGCGCAGCAAAGCTGTTCGACTCCTTAGTAGACCGTGATAGGAATAATATGATTATATGAATATTTCATGTTTGCTAAATAATGTAAATTCCGATGTGATTATAAACAAAGGAATATTTTGATGATTTAAATCCTGAAGATTCTTTATCTCGGGACAGTGGATGTAAATAACAGTAATGCTATCTTCGTATGTTTAAAACTTTTGATTAAATAAAATATCAAAGTTTATTTGAGATGATATGTGTTATGTGATTGTTTTAAAATGTTTAAGTTAAATCTTAAATATTTAAGAGGATTGAATAAAGATCTAATAAGCGTATATCTTAACAGAAATATGCTGCCGAGAAGACACCCTAACCGTCAACCAACCCAAGAAGAGTCGACTAATGATAACGACGCCAATGCTAACGCCAACCCCATCCAGCAGTTGGTGAATCTTTTGATTGGAGCTCTAAACAACCAACCACAAGCTCCATCGAACACGACGTTCAAGGACTTTAAGGCGATGGACCGCCAGAGTTCAAGGGATCCTTGAACCTGATTGAAGCACATACTTGGGTCATAGAAATGGAGAAAGTTTTTGATGTCGCTAGGGTTGGTGAAGACTAGAAGACCGCCTATGCAATGTTCATGCTAAAGTTAAAGGCCAGCTATTGGTGGAAGATAAATAAAGTTAGGGGAGGAGAAGGTGTGATCACCTGGGAGAGGTTCAAAGAAATGTTTTTTGAGATGTACTTCCCTACAAGCTTACAGAACCAAATGGAGGTTCAGTTTCTAGAGCTGAAGTAGGAAAATATGTCTGTACCAGACTATGCGGCGAGATTCAATGAGTTGGCTAGGTTTTCCACGTATCAAGTACATACCAACGAGAGGAAAGCAAGGAGGTTTAAACATGGACTAAAACCCTGGTTGTATAGTAAGGTGTCAATGTTCCAGCTGAGCACCTTTACTGGGGTATTGGAGAAGGCTATCCTCGCTGAAGGTGGGAGCGATGCTATGACCAAGTACAACCAGGAGCAGACGAAGAAGAAGAAGAGTTAAGAAGAAAGTAACAACAAGGTTAGTGGTAGCAACACTGGGGGAAGCAACAGTCAGAAGCGAATGTGGAATGACAGCACACCAACTGGAAGTTAGCAATGGAGCCAGAAGAAAAGGATAGAAGCATGTCTGACCTGCGGGAAGAATCACCTGGAGGTCTGTATGAAAGAAAAGCGGGTATGCTACAATTGTGGCCAGGAAGGCCACATAGCACCTAACTGCCTTAACCCTAAGAAAGGCGCCTGCTTCACGTGAGGGTCGAATGACCACTTGGCAAGAGACTGTCTCAAGAAGGTATCTGGAGGGGCAGGAGCAGGAGGGAACAGGGGAAATCGCGGTGGCAACGCTCTGACGATTACAGGACCAACCGCAACAAACTTACCTACTGCCAGGACATTCAACATGATAGTGCAGGATGTTGTACGGTCTTGCGATGTGGTGTCAGGTATCAATCCTATCAATAAAGCCAATGCTTATATATTATTTAATTCGGGTGCTACTTGATCATTTATAGCCGATAACTTTGCTAAGAACTTAGAATTGCCTAAGGACGAGTTAGAATACCCTATGAACATATAAATTGCAAACAGGGAAGTGATTCATGTTAAGTATGTACACAAGAATTGTAGGGTGGATATTAAGGGTAATGTGATGAACGTAGATCTTATTCCGATTAGACTTGGTGAATTCGACGTTATCTTGGGAATGGATTGGCTATTCAATTATGGAGCGATAATTGATTGCTAAAGGAAGTGTATTAACCTTATGACTCCGTCAAAGGTTGTGTTTTATAACAGCAAGTCGCCTAGATAAGCGAATTGTCTGACGATGATGCAAGCCAAGAAGTTGTTGTGACAAGGTTGTGTAGGATATTTAGCCTACATAGTTGATAGTCGTAAAGAGAGCCCGAAGTTGGGGGAAATACCAGTTGTCAGAGACTTCGTGAATGTATTTCTGGACGATTTTCTAGGACTTCCGCCAGATAGGGAAGTAGAGTTCATGATCAATTTGGCACCAGAAACTACTCTAATATCGAAAGCTCCGTACCGGATGGCTCTGGTAGAGATGAAAGAATTGATGGTGCAGCTATAAGAGCTTTTGGACAAGAAATATATACAGCCGAGTGTATCGCCGTGGGGAGCGTCGGTATTATTCGTAAGAAGAAGGATGGGACAATGAGGCTCTGCATCGACTACAGAGAGTTAAACAAGGTCACGATTAAGTATAAGTATCCATTGACAAGGATTGACTACTTGTTTGACCAATTAAAGGGTGCGAGATACTTCTCGAAGATAGATCTGAGAAGTGGTTACCATCGGTTGAAGGTGAGGACAGAAGATGTTCCGAAGAAAGTGTTTAGGACTCAGTATGGTCACTACAAATTTTTAGTAATGTTATTTAGTCTAACGATTGCTCTTGCAGCATCTATGGGCCTAATGAACGGAGTGTTTAAGCCATTTTTGGACAAATTTATAGTGGTGTTTATCGGCGATATTTTGGTGTATTCGAGACCAAGGAGGAACACGTTGAACATCTGAAGGTGACACTGGAGGCGTTGAGGAGAGAGAAGTTGTACGCCAAGTTTTTAAAATGCGAATTTTGGATTGAGGAGGTGCAATTTCTTGGATATATAATTGATAAGGACGGAATTTCGGTAGATCCCTCCAAGGTCGAAGCTGTGATGAACTGGGATCAGCCGAAGACATCGTCAAAAGTTAGAAGTTTTCTTGGATTGGCGGGATATTATAGAAGATTCATTCGGGACTTTTCCAAGATCGCAACTCCGCTGACAAATTTGACTAAGAAATCGGTGAAATTCGTCTGGACAGAGAAGTGTGAGGAAAGCTTCCTAGAGCTTATGAAGAGGTTAAGTACGGCATCTGTGTTATCACTCTCGGATAGCACAGGAAATTTTGTGGTTTATAGTGATGCGTCGCATAAAGGACTTGGCTGTGTGATTACGTAAAACGGCAAAGTCATTGCGTATGCATCACGACAGCTGAAGGATTACGAGAAGGGGTATCTGACCCATGACTTGGAGTTAGCCACGGTGGTATTTACTTTGAAGATCTAGAGGCACTATCTCTATGGTGAGAAGTGTGAAATATATACAGACCACAAAAGTCTGAAATATATTTTTACACAGAAGGATCTGAATATACACCAGAGAGGGTGGTTGGAATTGATCAAGGATTATGATTGCAAAATTTTATACCATCCGGGTAAAGTAAATATGGTTGCCGACGCCTTATGGAGAAGTTGATGACGTTGACTTCCCAGAAGGAGCTAATTTCAGCAATGGAGAAGCTGGAATTGGAAGTGAAATATCCGATGGAGAATGACAAAAAGTTGTTTCAGATACAAGCTGGTACGACTTTGCTGGACAAGGTTAAGGAAACATAACTTCAAGATGAGGACTAATGTAAGATAAGGAAGAAGATATCGATTACAAACTTGTGATTGAATATAAAACCCTGCAATTTGTGAAAGACTTATCCTATGAAGAAGTTCTTGTTCAGATTGTTGACAAGAAAGAGCAAGTTCTCAAAAATAAAGTAATACCTTCTATTAAGGTTATGTGGAGGAACCACAACGCTGAAGAAGCTACGTGGGAACTCGAATAACATATGTTGAAAACTTACCCATATTTATTTTCTTAATCTATGTGTAAGCGATTCTGGGGATAAAATCTTTGTAAGGGGGGAGAATGTAACGGGATGAATTTACGGATTTAATTGAACCATGTTTCTGGGGATAGAATCCTTTTAAGGGGGGAAAGATGTGACGAACGAGAATTTTGTAATTTAATTTGAATATTTATTGAATTAAATAAATATTTTGATGATTTATTTATTGAGTTATCAATGTTTTAATTACTGAGTTAAATAATTATTTGATGGAATTGTGGTAGATGAATTTAATTATATGTGTTACATTGATTAAATTAATGTGTAGTAATTTTAGAGTTCAAATTATGTATTTAATTGAGTTTATTCGATTAAATGAATTATTTAATAAGTATAATGTTATTCTTATTAATTTAATAATTAATTAGAGATTTAATGATTTGACATAATTAATAAATGAGAATTTTAATTATGTGATAATGTAATTTAATGTGGATTATTATATTTTATTTAATTAAATTTAAGTAAGATTATTTGATTATTTAAAAGTGTGACAAATAAACTATATACTTAATAAGTTAATTAAATTAAATGGGAAAGAAACTCTTTTGTGACTAACCAAACAATGCCTAAGGAACATGGGAGCAAGTAAGGCCAGATGCGCTTAACTGCTACCCATGACTTCACCGGTTACTTTTATACATAAACACTATATCTATATCTCTTTCATATATTGTATTATCAAAACAAGTTATCAGAGAAAAGTTAGAGAGAAATTTAGAGAGAATTGTGAAGGAAGAGAGAAAAATTGAAGAATTAAAAGTCTTTCATCATCAAACAGAGTTAGCAAGGGTATGATCCTTCAACCCAAGTTTAAATTCACGATTCTTATATTTCTCCATTAAAACCAATTTTGAGTTCTCTGTAACATAATTTATTTACGATTGCTGACTATATGATTATAGGTATGTTAATATATGGTCATAACATGTTTTCTATCATCTATGTATGTTTTAAAATAATCAATTTCATGTAGTTATGCTTTAATCAATGTTTCATGAATTACAGAGTATGAAAAGTATGAAGAACACGTATATGGCCCTTACATACAAAATATCATGCTTTAATTGGTTAGTTAACATGAAATTGATAGTTGATTATGATCATGCATGTTTAAACGAACAAAACAAAATTTAAACGGACAGATTCAGAGTTATAACGAATCTGTTGAATTTCATGAATTGTCCTGAAACTTTTCAAAATACCAAAAACAGTGAATTTATATGATTTAATTTGAGTAATTACGTGATCTAAAGTGTTAAAAGCATGTTAGAATCATTGTATGATGTTTCTGTGAAGTTTATACTTCATGGGAATCACTGTATTAGTTTAATTTGGATTTATTTGGCCTTTTCTAAAAAAAATTGCGAACTGCAACTGAATCAGCCGAGGCCCCCCCGCCCTAGTGGGCTCTAGAGCCGCCCCAGCTGGCCACCTACCGAACCTATGCCAACCCCAGCGGGGGTGGTGCTAAGAAAAAGTAATTTTTGGCCTTTTTTAGTATTTTTAAGCCATAACTTGATGAGTTAACCTAACCTAATGAACTTGATAACATGATGAACATGTAATACAACACTATAACATGTTGTTGACATGTATAATATAATTTGAAGTTTTATGTTAATAAACTATTTGTGAACTTGGATATTAATGTCGTAAGACTTCATTACGATTGTCTAAAAGTTCATATTATGTGGTATACATGTTGTGATTCAAATTCACATTATGTGGTTAGTTAACAAGTTAAGATATGTGAATCAAGTTGTTAAGTTGAACCTAAGTGAGAAGTTCAACGGTTAAACGTAGTAGTAATCGAACTAATCGATATTATAAATGTAATGTAATGTGTAGGACGTTGGGGAAGTGAATTGTAATAGTAATTGTAGCTTGTGCATGAGGCAAGTGTTCTAAACTTAAACTTTACTTTTAATGAGCAAGTTTTCTTATCTATATTCTCTAAATTGAGCAAGTTTCTAAACCTTACATTTATGTTGAGCAAGTATCCAATTCCTAAACTTTACTTTATTGAGCAAGATTTTTATCCTTGAAATACTGTCATGATGCAAGTTCTTATTCTTGTTTATTCAAGTTGAGATTCCATATGAGATATTATAATTCCTTTAAAGCATGATTCCAGTTATATAATACTTATTTGATTGTATACTCTCGAGAACTATTATTCAATTTGAATATCAATTATTGTTTAACCTTGTAAGACTAGCGAACCCTTATTGATTCGACTAGTCCATAGTTGATGAACGTTCTAAATTCTAGAACTATTATTGAGCTTATCCAAATCAAACTTCCTTTGTTGCGGACTCTGATGTCAAACTGAGATGAACAACCCTGTTATAGGGGATTATTTACGCTTTAGCGTTGAGCTATTGTGCGCAATATAGTACTAAGGGCTGATCCCCCTAAGTACGAGTAGTAGAGTCCATATAGTCTAATGACTGTTAAAGGTTTAAAGTAGAAATACTTGACAACCTAGGACATAGTTCAAGGTCTTATGACCCTCAGACATACTTGTGATTCTTGTTATTCATTCTTGATTCAAAAGCCGAGCTTTCTATTATTCAGACTTCTTTGACTTATTCTCATGTTATTATATTGTCATATTGTTATACCTGTGGGCAATCGAGCTCACTCTTGCATAATAATATTGCAGTTACGAACGAAAGGTCTGACGAGCCTTTTGTAATACCCAAGAATTTCCATATATTATTAAGTGAATATATTAATGGAAATAAATATTTATTTGAACATAAATGATTTTGTGTTATGAGGTGAGTTAACTCAATTATATTAGATTGAATTAATAATAATTGAGAAAGAATGTGGAGTTTATTATTAGCCCGATGAATGCCTTGTGTGGCACAGTAATGGGAAGTATGTAATTTAATTCATTAAAGAAAGAATTGATGAATGCATAATTAATTAATAATATATTAATTAATGATTATTATGAGTAATGACATGTAAAGTAATGTTTGAGATTAATGTGTGTTTAATTAAATGCTTAATGTAAAGTTGTGTAATCATATATCATATAGTAACTACAGCTATATAATATAAAATATAATGTGACAATTTGGAATAACTATGTAATAGAGAAACTATATTATAAGAAAAAGTGAGCCACATTGGTGGACTTATAAGAATATATATTATATGTACATGGTACAATGTGAAACCAAACTATACTATATAAAGTGTATTGTGACAATACAAGAAACTATATAATATATAAAGTGTAGTGTGGCACTTTAATAAGGTTATGTAAAATATATTATATGGTATATTAAAGCATGTGAATAAGGAATAACAATTATTTCAATAAGTGACATGGATGAAATAATGAGCTTTATGATAATGTGATGTGTTACAACCTAATTATGTAATAATTTGGTAATATTAAAATGTACATGTATTATATATCAATATGTATACATGTACCCCAATGTGCTACCATGTAATGTTGTTGTGACACTTTGAGTCCATATATACCCTAAGTGAATATAAGCTAAGGTGTAGATATGTGTACTAAGTATATATAATATATAGTAGTTCATTCCCAATTGCAATTGCTGGGTTCTCATTATTTATCCCACAAAGGGAGTCACACCTCCCATTTCTCATTCACGTGTAAACCTCAAAGGCTAGAGTCTACTTCCTCATTCCTCTCCCAAGCTCCATCCTAGCTAATGATCACGAGGGGAGTGGTTTTGATGATTTGATTCGCCAACCATTTACCTACCACTCCTTAACCTCCATGTAATTCACAAATCCCATTGGTTTAATTTGTTGAGCAATTGTATAGTCTGGATAATGGTTTTGCTATATATATAGCCCCCTTCTCTTCATATTTTCATTATCTGAGAATTGTTAAGTTTGGAATTAAGAGCATATACATATATCAGTGTGAGCATTCTAGATTTAGCAGCATTAGCAAGCTTACTCCATTTACAGAAGTATAATCCACATTTCTCGTTTTTCATTCGTATTTCTCTGTCAAAACTCCATTTCTTGTTTATGTCAAAATTCAAATTCTTGATCATGTGGAATTGAAGTATGATTGAATTATAGAAAGCTTGTGTAGTGTATTATGGACTTACATACCTGTTGGAACTACAATTTAACTTCCTTTCTCATCATCTTTATTTTTTGTTTTGATTTCTGAAATTTCTGTAAAATCTTCAATTCTTGAATTGTGTTGAAATTCTTGAATTGGTGATTTGATGATGACGATTGATGGTTATATAAGCTATATATGCGTTAGGAAGGTAACCTAGTTGGTTTAATATCAATTTCGTAAGAAATTTCTGCGTTTGGGTTTGTGAACTGTCGAGTCTGGCTGTTGTCTGGCCTCGAACGGGAGATGCGCGGCAGTGCGTCTCCCTAGTATAACCAGTGGGCGGCCGCGCCAATCTGCAGTTCCAGTTTTCTTCATCCTGTTAAAATCTGCTAAGTGCTAGTATGTTTTCATGGCTTAGATGAGCATGCTAATAGGTTGGACATGCTTGTATAAGTATATGGAGATAACGTAAACATGATTTGACTATGGTTGCACATACGATTGATGAAATGACCTATAGCTTTCAAAATAAACTTAAAGTTTCAAAAAGGGACATTGACTCGTTTTATTCGTTTTAGATATTCTTACTTTTGAGATATATTTTTATGACCTAGGAACACATGATATGAATGTCGACTTGCGTATCTAAGCTTCATAATGTAACTTGAGCATGTGAACCTCAATTGAACCTTTTTAACGAAAACACAGCTTGAAACATGGACTCTAACATGTTGTATTAGGGTTTTAGGTTCTTATTTTATGAGCATATTTAAATGACTTAAAAATGCATGAAAGACATGTTGACTTACTTATATATGTTTCATAGTATGACATGAGCATATGGGCTTCATTTGTGAACTTTACTAGGTGAAAGTGTAAGTTTAAAACATAAATCTTGAAATGTTATATCGAAGCCTAGATTCTAAAAATTTTGGACATGTTTGGTAGTGCTCATAACCTCATTAAAATGTCATAAACATACATATGCCATGTTAGATGCCATGAGAACTAGTTAGGCACAAGTGAAGCATGAATTAAGTTGTAACGGTGCTAGTTATATGTGTATAATATAGATTCTTGCAAGCATGCTTAAAACAAGTTATGTGATCACCTCGTATAACAAAGCATGATAGCTAATGTAATTTCATAACCTTGAATGGCTTTAAGTTATTGAAAGTATTGACTTAGAATCTATATCATGTATGTTCGGGATGAGGAAAGGTTGTATAAACATAAAAGTGTCCTTTAATATGTATACATGCTATGTGATATCATATGTTGTTACTTGAATCTGATTTGACGGTTAACTTATAGTAATGCTATAACTCGCTAATTTGAATATGTTTACTATTTGTGGTAGTCTCACATGATAGTAATGATGTATGAAGATGATTAACTTGAGAAAAGAGGAAAGTTCAGGATAGAAATTATATTAATATAATACTATATAACTGTGTCGCTAGGTCAAGACTTAGCTTATGTGATTATCGTATATACGAGATGAGATATAATGTTAAACTATATGACTAATGAATATCATATATACATAACTATATTATGATAGGATTCGAAAAGTGTTGATTAATTTACGAGGATAAACTACGCTTAAGGCAAGTTTCCTAACTTACACTCTTTTACGGTGCAAGTATTCTATCCTTGTATATTGCGAGCTTGTTTCTTTACTTACTCGTTTGAATTGAATTAGCATACTTGAACTCTTAATTCATTAAAGCTAGTATTCATGTTGAACTTGGTAATGTTCTTGAATATTGTGAAAGTGTCTATGCCATTTGATTCGGCTAGACTTATATTATTGAAAAGCGACCCAGAACCAATTGATTGGTGCGGGATCTTGTATTTGACTGAGAATAACAACCTTCTTTGAAGGAAAAATATAATTGTCAGAAAACCGACGTGCGCACTTGAGTATGATTGATTGTTATGCATAACGTAGGGTACTTTAGGCTGATCACCTTTTGTACTTGTTTTGATTTGGGTTATCAGTTTAACACTGTTAATTCTAGTAGACGTTCATAGTCCTTAGTGACTGCTCAGTATTCAGTTATCTTGAAATCTTGAATTGATTTATTATTGAATCACATTGATATTATTATGTCCTTAGCGACTGTTATTGAGAACTGTTGATATTCTTGTTATCCTTGAATTATCAAACCTTGCTATTCCCTTTCGAGAATTGAGAATTATATTACTCACCCTTATTGTATATTACTTGCTGGGCAATTTGTGCTCATTCTTGCTTTCCCTAAAACTTTTTAGTGAAGGCAGAGTAGGGCGAACCTTCAAGTGTTGATAAGGGCAAGGGCAAGGCTACCAACTAGCTTGTTCCTTTATGTTTAAAATTGTTATGTGTATTAAAACTGTCTTCAGACTATGTTTAAGCTTAAGAAGGATTATGTAATAAGTCTTTATTCGATATTATTATGTAATCTATTAAGTACTGTAGGTTGCGAGACTTGGGGGAATAATTATAATAAATCATTGTAAATTATTCTAAATTAGATTTTTCGCTGTGAATCTGTGATTTTAGTTATTATGGTATTACCATGAGAACGTGACGAACTGAATTCGAGAGACCAAGTGGAGGTCCGAATTTGGGGGCGTCACACCTTCCATTAGCAAAGGCAAGGGGAAAGTCAACAACTGATGAAGACTTGTTGTTTATTTGATAATATTTGTTTAAGACTCATTTAATTGTTTACGTTTTCGCATTTGAGATTTAAGGTTAGTGTGACCTGGGATTTAATTATGTATTTATTATTCTGATGTTATAACCACATAAGGGGAGATGATGGAGATGTTTTTATCTATTTCATGGTTTGCTTTTATTATGGGTAGATAGATATATGATATTTGTACAGTGAACACCAAATCCCGTGGAAATTGAAGTACCCTGATTTGTGGGTGTCGCAGTGTCATTGTGAGAGAATACCATTATCCTTGAGATGATTGAGAAACTCATTGCCTAAGTATTCACCTCCTCGATCAGATCGAAGAATCTTAATACTTTTTCCAATTTGTTTCTCAACTTCACTTATGAATTCTTTGAACCTTTTAAATGATTCGGATTTGTATTTCATCAAATACATATTTCCAAATCTCGAATGATCATTAGTGAAAGTAATGAAATGTGAATACCCTCCTCGTGCATTAATTGTCATAGGTCCACATACATCTATGTGTACCAACTCTAACAATCCTGAAACTCTCTCTCCATGTCCACTAAATGGAGATTTAGTCATATTTCCCATGAGACAAGATTCACAAGTTGCAAATGATTCAAAATTAAATGGCTTTAAAAGCCCGTATTTATGTAACTTGTTTGGTCTTGTTTTATTGATATGACCGAGTCTGCAATCCCATACGAAAGTATGATTCACATCATCCATTTTCCTTTTATTTGTTTATTCTTATTATAATATATTTTTAGGTAAGTCAAGCACATACAATCCATCAATTAATCTACCAGTTCCATACAAAACATTATCATTATAAATAGAACAACTATTGTTCTTTATTATAATATTTAAACCTTCCTTGTCCAATAATGGAATAGAAATAATGTTTCTCATAAGAACTGGAACATATTAACAATATATTAAATTAATTGATTTTCCAAATTATAGTGCCAAATAATAAGTCCCTACGGCTAATGCAGCAACCTTTGCTCCATTCCGCACGCGCATTGTGACTTCTCCTTTGTTCAGCTTTCTACTTCTGCTTAGTCCCTGCACAGTATTACATACGTGAGAACCAAAGTCAGTATCTAATACCCAAGTAGAATTTTGACTTACAAAAAGATTTATTTCAATCATGAACAAACTTGTATCTCTAGCTTAAGTTGAAGCTTCCCCAAGCTTCTTTTGCTTCTCCTCGGCAATATACTCCTTACAATTTCTCTTTCAATATCCCGACTTGTTGCAGTGAAAGCAAACCCATTTGCTATCGGTTTCAATCTTTTTCCTGTCCTTTGGCTTCGCCTTTCCTTTTGCCTTCTTGGGATTTTTCTTCTTTTTAGAAGATCCTTTGGCCCTCTTCCTCTTCTTAGAAGAGTCATCTACAACCAACACATGGTCTTTCTTTAATGGAAAGTGACTCTCAGCTGTTTTCAACATGTTAAGCAATTCAGGTAAACTAACATCCAGCTTATTCATGTGAAAGTTCACAAAAAATTGTGAAAAGGAGTCGGGAAGTGATTGCAAGATCAAATCATGACTCAACTCACCATTCATGATAAAACCTAGCTGTCCTTGTGACACCCCCAAATTTGGCTACCTTCAAACCCTGGATATGGTACTACACTGTGCTACTGTCTACTCATACATTCAATTGAATATTTCAAGAACATGCATAAGCTTATTAAATGATACATTATAATAATCCCTTCCCAAGTTCTTTATAACCTTTACATTCGTTCGGTGTCATAATATCATTCATTACAACAATAATACTATGCTATTACAAAGATAGCTAAGTATCCATCTTAGACTTGCCCTTGTCCTTACCGGATCCTTTGGTCCGATAGCTCTTAGCTGAAATCATATAATTTTAAGCAAGAATGAACATAACTAGCTCAACAAGTTTAACATTTACTTTGCAACCACAAAATCAAGAATCACATGACTTCATCTTCCATAACTGTACAAGAGTTATGAAGTAGTAGGAATAATCAAAATAGCATTTTGAATTCCTTTACAATCATTCTCAGGGACATATAGTCACTTAAGAATCTAAGCTGGTCAAAGACCATGAACATTCTTTTCCATTTCCATTCATAAAAGGACAACTCGGTACAAGACCGTAAGCCCGATATATCTTACGAGCACGTCCAGGTAATCAGCCTGTAGTACTCTATGTTGATCAACACTCCATCCTTAAACATTTTCACGTTTAAGCTTTTTGGCAACTCCCAGTGCCCGTCGAATTAACGACGTTAAAACCTTTGTTTATTCATACTCAGGTTTAACTCTAAATCCGAACCAAAGCAATTGGCATAGGATAGCATCATCAAGAATACTTTGAAAGATTTGTGAAAAATCAATCAAAATACTTTATATATACGTCTAGCTGAATCAAATGACATCGACTATTCAATAACAGTTCATACATAGGCAACTACGCATCTTGACCACTTGTCCAACATAAAGTATTGACAAGAGTTTAGAAAACTTGCATCAAGCAAAACTTGAACAAGGTTAGAAAACTTGCCTTTGCGTCTTTAAACCTTTTGAGTGTACGCTACTTGGTCTTTACAACCTCTACAAGATATAAACGCATAGCATACCAATTAGGTTATTATAACAGATATACATTGTGTAACTATCTTCTCCTTCTTGTATAACTTAGCTGAATTGTTAAACTAATAACATCCGTTAAGTTATTTATCATTTGTCATGGCTTGATAACATTCATTAGTCATAAGCCGAGTCTCGTCGATCATCGTTATGCACAACGACTGATGAAACCCTAATCAGTTCGCTACGTCAAACACATTCCCATCGTATTCCCGTCATCGGACTACGTATGGAAATTAAGTAAGTTTTAACTTCACTTGATATCATTCAATTACCACGCACCTCTATAACATATTATGTAACCTTAAGGGAGGCTCACAACTCGATTACGATTCACAGTTCACATTATCGAATTTCGAGTTTTTAATTTAAATACGTTTTGTCAACGTTTAATTCTTAAAATCATTCTTAAACATGTTGTTTAAGTGATTTCTCTTCATGAATATTAACCATATACTTGCACCATAATTACCATGTAGCAAGCTAGGTTAATAAACATTCACATCGAAAAAATTTCACTTAAGGGCGTTGCAGCGCTAGCCATAGGCTTAAAGCCAGCGCTATGGCGCTGGCTCGCAGTAAATTTTTCTCTGTCCTTATGTTGCAGCGCTGGAACACAAGGTTTGGGCGGCACTGCTGCGCCGGCCTCTCGCCTCATAAAAATATTTTAAAAGTTGAATTTCACGAACTCGTAACACGATCGTTACAACTCGAAATTGACTCGTTCCAAAGTCATTAGTTAATATATTCCATGTGCTACGATCCCATCTAGTTGGAATTCATTTTTGAATCCGTTAGCGAGAAATTCACCGATTAGTCTATTTTTACGCGTTCGTCAACGTTCGTGAACGTTTGATGTTCAATTCTTCGTTTTAAGTCCGAATTAGTTCGTTTTTGTTCCCGTAAGTTTTATTTACCTAATTACACGTTACGCCATCAAAAACCAAGGTTTCCAAATCAGACGGTGACTTTTGACTTCTATTCTGAAAAAATTCACGATTTCGACGCTTAATGTCTAATCACGTAACTTTCGTCGAATCTTCGTTATTCAATATTTTTACTTTGAACCAAATGGAATCAATCCATTGGTCATTCATTAGTGATTCTAACCATTACAAACTTCTATATTTTAATAGTTTCACATATCATGCAAACTCTTAAGAATTTGATAAGTTCTTTATTGAGTTTTTAATCAATTAATATGATTTTACTTATTCATGGCTTATTAGTGTTTTAAGTCCACTACTAGGCCAACCTTATCACTTCTTATCGATCATGCTCCACCAATTCACTTCTCTATGAATTATATATTGAAGGAAGTTAAAATTTAAGGTTTGAATGGTATACTTCTTGTGTTCTTGAGTACTTGGTTGATTGATAACAAGACTAGTGAACTTCTTACTCCTTGTTTGCTTGATTCTTATCAATGGAATAAGCTAGCTTCTCTTTCTCTCTCTCTCTCTCTCAATATGTTATCAACTTGTTAAACCAACAAATGAACACCCAAGCCCCTTATTTATGGACTTTGCAAGGCTTAGGGCAATTTGGTCATTAATACCAAACCTCCTTTGCCATGTGAAGCCCATGTGCTAGCACATGCACCCCCACATGTCCACATATGCCTCCCATGTGCCCATGGGTTGCCTCATGGGTTGCCCCATGGGTTTTACCCACCTGTTTACCTATCGATTCGACCCACGGGTTTGGTTATTAAATTAATTCAAATTGAATGTATTTACTTTGTATAAATTTGTATTATACGTCTTATAAATTCTCATATTATACTTGTATTTATTCCGTATAATAATCATTGATTATTATACTTAACCAATTATTATTAGGTTTTAATCTTCCTAACCCTCAGGGTTTTAAGTCCTCACGCGAAAACTTCATAAGTCAAAACTAGAATATTATTAGATATTCTATCCCGTCTTTAAATCCTATCATTACGCGTTTCTCGAAAATTCAAATATAATTCACGGGCAGAAACGGATGAATAGTGATTTTACAAAAATTTCTCGAAAAGCTTTTATTTTCATCTTGGAAATTCATATGATTTATTTCTAGCACGTAGCCAGAACACTAACCATATTCACATCTTCTAGGTCATAGAACGACCTTGAAATAGCTTACTCACTTTAATAAACATTTATTATAATTTTATTCAATAAAATCAAATAAAGTTTATTTACATAAACGTTCGATTTTCTCGGGCGTTACTGTCCTAACTGTTCAATCAAATTGATCATTTTTAGGATATGTGCTTGCATTGTAGTGCCATCGGTCATCCTAGATCGGAAGAGCTCTTTAGATATCTCATATCTGGCCGATCTACTTTGCTCACCATATAAATCCTTAAGGTGGAAAAGTATAGTCTGTGCATCCATTTTCTCATGTTGACGCTGTAACTCGTTACTCATGGATGCTAACATGGTGCACTGAGCCACCTGTGCATCATCCTACCACTTTTTAAAACTGGCTTGCTTTTCCTCGGAGGCATTTTCTGCAACAGTTGCAGGTGCAGGCGAGTTAAGGACAAAAGTTAGCTTTTCAGCTGTGAGAACAGTTCTCAAGTTCCTTAACCAGTCCAAGTAATTTGGTCTGGTTAATTTGTTTGCATCAAGTATGCTTCGCAGTGATAGTGAATTAGTCATTTGTAAAATTCTGCAAGTAAATTTAAATTTAACAACATTAGCATGCATTCTTTTATTAATCACCAGATTAATTTAGGCCTTTATTAAAATGGTGTCTCCTACTATTTCTTTAAACTATATAACCCTTTTTTATATATAGCCTGTAACGACCCCAAAATCGGGTTTATTTCTCTTCCCGATCTTGTGCGTTCATATTATCTTGTTCTAGCTTTTAAAACATTATTTAATGTTAAAATAGCTAAAAATGCAGAATAAATTTTTTTTTCTTTTATTCCATTCATTCGTTCCCTGAATCTCAACCTTTACAATTCTCTTTTATAATGAAATCGTATTTATTTAATGATTTCTCTTATCAAAGTTATATTAATATATATAACTCAATATTAATTCTTTCTTATATAGTAATGTCACTATATTCCTTTATTTAAATAAAATATTCATTGCAATACATCTAACACGAATATTCTTTTTATAAAATATTTTAAACTATACATAGTTGCTGATTACATATATCAAAACTATCAAACATAGGTTTCTACCATTTCTAAGGTAAGGAAATGTATCCATTTCGCACATCCATCAATCTTCTTCATCCGAATAGCAAGTAATATTGCATAACATCATTAACCTGCAAAATATTTATGTTTGCGAGATTGAGCTCGACGGCCCAGCAAATTTAACAGTCTATCATTTTTCACATAACACACAACTCTATATGCAACATACTTTCTTTACTATGCATATTCTACATGCATCAATAAATCTTCTACTAGACATATCACAGTTCTATAATTTCATGCAATACATTTATACATGCCTTTTTACGTCTTACATTCTCATACAACACATGCTATCACAGATCACATATAGCAATTGAGTTCCATAACCCAATTGACTTAGTCATATTTTGACTTTAACAATTTAATAAACATGGTATACAACTCACCATATAATTACATACAATCCACAAACATAACAGAACTGAAAAACTTGCCTTGATTGGAGATTACCGCTAAAATTTAACTTTAGTTCCTCCACAATTCCTACACAATCGTGTTTACATATACACACATATTAGGTAACCATTTATGTAACAAAACATGCATGTATATTTATTAATAATAATTATTAGTTTACACAACTAATATTATTTATTCTAACTCAAAAAGAATAGTAGTTTATTTAAAAACTTAATTCTTTTCTCTTCTTTTTTTTTTAACCTTTTTATGCTAAATAAAGGTCCCTCACACTGTCATATGTAAATATATTACATACCGAATCTTAAATCATTTATATTCCACGTTAGGAATATCTTTTACCATTATTTGTGAATTCAGGTTTTAAACAGATATTATATATCTTTTATAGTAAAAATTCAATTTACTATATTTTTTCTTGATTTAAATAATTTTTATAACTTTTTGTCCACTCATGAGTTAACTCAGATCATTAACTCATTTAAAAATATTTTATCATGTCCGCACATTTGCTTCATTTCTCGTTTTACGAATATTCGCATTTTCACTATATATATTTATATTAAATATATATTCATTAGGAATTCTTTATTCAAAATCTTCGTTTCGAATTTCGAAAACATTCGTTTCATTACTCTTAGGACCATTATATTACTTTTAAAGTTCCACGCTTTTTGTTTCACATTTTCACTATATGTATATATAAATTAAATATACATATATATATACCGCTATATAAATTTTAGCTCAAAAATCTCATTTTGAACTCCGAAAATCTCAAAATATCATTTTTATGATTAATACAAATTTGTACAGGTCTCTCGCTCTTCATTGCACCACAAAATAATTTTATAGGCAACCTTGGCTTTTATTTCGCTTAAATATGTAAATTTATATTTATTACATATTTTTATTGCATTATTTATGCCCGAAAGAATGTTTCTCGGCATAAAATATCATTTATAGTCAAATCTTGTCCCGTAGGACTTTATTAGATTTATTATGACTTATTATTTCGCCGGAACGCGATTCGAAACGTCGAACGTCAAGATCGCTCAGCGCGTCGACGCTCGGCGTCGCCCAAATTTTAAGTTCTGACATGCATATTCGCTCATTTTTAATTTTCAAATCATAAGTCGTATAACAGAAATTTTTCGGGCATGTTATATACCACATGTCATAGTATTTTAGAAAAATTTCAAACTTTGAAAACGGATCATGAAAACTCATCAAAATCGCGCTTAAAAATGATGTCAGAACACATTTCCAGCCCAACGCCGCGCTAGCGCGCGCGAGCAGGCGCTGCCGCGCACGGCGGCGTGCTGAAATCTGCTCGACTTCTTATCAACGCAGCCACTTCGCGATTTTCGTACGCGCTGCTCGTTTATCGGATTAATCTGATTTTTGGATATGTTATACTTGGCATATCAAAGTATTTTTAAAAAATATCACCACTGATATTTGGTTATTTTAAGCTGTTCAAATAATGCGTCCAAAAAGGCTGTTTGCACTAGTTTTTCAACTTTGCAATTAACGTTCAAAACTCGCCTCGCTCCGTTCTAACCCGACTTCCTTTACAAATAAATCTCTATTAACATAATAAGACTTGTTCCAAGTGTCGGCTTCGTTAAATTCTTTATTTTAGCCGCGTTGGTTCTTTAAGGTCATTTATCGAACATATAACGTGCGTTATTTGTTCGACTCGATTTCTTATCAATTTGTTAGCGATTATAACATAATTCATATACATAAATCAAATATGGATTAGCTACAAGGAAATTCCATAAATAATTTCATTATAAGCCACAAAACTACCAAAAATCTCATGTTTAGCATTAAAATTATATATTCTGTAATTTCAATTTAACTAAAAGTTAAATAAGGAATTTATACCTTAAGCTCCATAACTCCATTATTCCAAGCTAGTAATCTTCTCTAGTTATCTATATCTTGATTCCACTTTGCTCAAGCTCTCTCTAACTCTCCATTTCTTCACTTAGCCATTTTTGAACTTACAAAATTTCCAAGAAATTTGGGAGAGGAAAGGCTTCGGTTTGGGAGAGAAGATGGGAGACTTTCTACAGTTTTCTCAAGTCAAAAACTTGGTGCCCAAGATGAATTATGGAGTATGCTATACTCCTCTCTTCCTCCTTCTCATTCACGGTTTGGAAAAAAATAAAACCAAGCTTGGGAACTAAGCTTGCAATAGTAACCTTGTTAATTAAGAATTAAACCAACTTACTTACTTAAATAATTAAACCAATTATTCTCTTTAAGTCTTTATTAAGTAACTTAATTACCCAATACTTGGTAACTTAATTTTATTTATTAAGTTACTACATAACTCACTCATAAAATATTTACACCCTCTTGAAAGTATATAAACTATATATCATCATTAATATATAAACTATATATTCCATAAATAAAACATAATATAAGATATATTTTTTTATTACATTTTCACCTTATATATGCAAAAATAATTGTGTTGCTTATAATTTTCTATATAAAGAAAATTACTCAATTACTTAAGATATTATAATAAATATAATATTCTTTTCTCATTAAAATAATTTCATGCAACAATTAACTTTAATGCTCTTGGGTAAAGTATAAAAATATTATATACCTACCATCTCCTTGCTTCATTACACAAATTTCTCAACAATATCATTTTCTCACATAATGAATATATATAAATATTATAAATATATTTATTACAATTACTCCAAGTAATACTCATATACTTCCATCACATCTAGAAAATAATTAATAAATTTATTCCCTCACATTATAAATTGAATTATGTCAATTTATTTACATATATTATTAAAATAATATTCTCTCTTTATTAAAATAATTCAATGATAGAATTTAATTTTAATATCTTTTAATTAAAGTATACCATAATATTTGTATACTTAAACTAATTATTTCCTTTTCCTTTCTATAAATTATTTTCAACAATTTAACTGCAGTAAATATTATAATATATTCACTACATTAAAACATGCATACATTATACTCAATAATGTAATATATGATTTCTTTAATAAGATTATGGTTATACATTAAGTATATCTAATGCCACCAATTATCACATTAAAATAAATTATTTTAATTTTTAGCCATCTCATTACCTTTAATAAATTGCTCCTACAATTTATTTACAAGTAATAAATATATACTTCTAATATATTTATTAACATAAACATCACATATTGCATAGTACTTACTCACATATGCAATAATATCACTCAACATATCATTTAATAAGAATTTTATTTATTAAATTCTTATTTTAATAATTCTCAAAAATTCGGGTTCTTACATTCTTCCCCCCTTATAAGGATTCCGTCCCCGGAATCACAATACCGAATCCTTCTTAATTGGTTTAGATCTCATTCTTTCTCATTACCTTATCGTTGAATTATTTCAACGTACATTTCTTTAGGTCTTATATCACTTATCTCCTTCCTTTCCTTAGTCCATTCTTATAGGTTCCATTTCTTAACTACTGTTTAAACTCGATTATGTTATGAGTATTATTTACTTCTCAATGTTTTCCCTTTTTTTTCTAAGGGTATTTCTGAACCATTACATTCTTCATATTCTTATAAAAGTCCTATAATTCTCGGACTTACTTTTTCATTCTTTCACGTTTCAAATTTTCACGTGACTTTTACTTATCAATTTCCATTATTCGAATTTTTTTTCCTCATAACTCTGTCTTTTTCCTTCTTCATGGATTCATAAACCATTTTCGTATTCCGCGACTTACTTCCTCTTAAGAAATTTCATTCTTTCTATACCCAACCTTCGGAAAATAGAAATTCTCCACAATTGATCGATAATTGTGAAGCAATATGAATAATTCATGATTCCAAAAGATTCGCTTACAAAAACTTTCTGTATTATAATAAAGTCATAAAGACCATAAACTTATTTCTAAAAAGGTTTCAACAGACATTTTATTTGTAAACCGACATATCTTACGGACATATAGGTGGTTAGCCTGTTATGTCCTGTGTTGATCCATATTAGAACGTTATTTGCATTCCTCGTCACTGCCATTCGGCACAATTTGAACAACATTTGTGTTCATCGTCACCGTCCCCAGGACGCAATATAAATTTGAACGACATTTACGTTCATCGTCACCGCTATAAAGCGCAAACAGAATTTTCCATTTTGGATGTTCTGTGTCGATCAACACTATCTATGCGGAACAATTATTTCAGTTCCTCTTTGCCGTCCCCAGGATGCAATATAAAATAATTCCATTATAAGGAAGTTCTTACTCAATCTGGAGTCCATACTCAATCAATTTAGTTGGACAGTTCAAAATCTTAATGTAAAAGAAATATATGATTCTGTGTCTAGCCGATTCAAATGGCTTTTGACACTTCTTTATTTACTAAAGTATTGAAAATCATTTTATGACGCATAGTACCGCACTGTTTTTAACAATCCGTTGAGAATGTCGTCATTTGTCATATCTACATCATATTAATGATGGATTAATAAAATTCTTTTGATATTTTTCAAGTCATTTGTCTAGCCGAAACAATTAGCATAGACATAAGAAATCACCGAACTTTTTTTTTTTTTTAAAAAAAACTTATTGGTTCAACAATTTGACCCAATATATTTTTCAAAAATACAATAGTGCGATTGTTAGCACGATTCCAATAAATTTTGAGATCTAGCATAGCTAGTAGATTTGAGAATATTCATTTCTTCTTCATCCACTTTAACTATTTCCAAAAACTTCACCATACAATTCTATTCATCTCTAACACCATTAACTCCCACTATATTAAACTAACCCTATACCCTGAGATAGTTCATCAAACATACCACACGTTATAAGTTCAGGAACTTACCACAATCATATGGGTTTAGGAACTTATCCTAGTCAGACCAAAGTCGTCCATTCGCTGAGGGGTTCCACCATACGATTATGAGTCATGAACTTACCATAAGTGTGAGTTTTAAGAACTCATACCTAATATTATATTCTCTAACTATCAAATATAATTATGAGAAAAGAATCACCTTCTCGTCATAGGTATATCAATAGCGCGATACCAACATTTCAATGAAGTGCAAGCACAAAACCCCCGCCCATACAAAGGATTGTACAACTCAGCTACCACATGAGTTCTCAATTGAAATCTCACCTAATCTCATTAAATCTTATCTTGTTCTTTGCTCAATACAAATTTTATTTAATTTGTATTTCATCATTCATAACTCTTTTCGAGTTTTATTCTTGTACTATTTCATAGTATCATTTCCATATAGCCATTCTGCTATAAATTTTCAATCATTTAATTGATTATCAGTCCTTCTTTGACTTAACCAGATCATGTTGTGATCTTATCTTATAATCGTGTTATATTACGATTCTTTCTCATTCTATGATCGTTTAATTTTTTTACGATCTTCTTTCTTTCTTCACTAATCATATTATTTATGATTATTTGAATCAGGTGTCCCCTGATCCTTTACTTCTTACCTTTTAAGAATTTTCTTTGAATCTTCTTGTATTTCTAGGACTTAACCCATCCTATACATCTACATATGTGAAAAGAATCATCATTTTCATAATACGTATTCATAACTCTATACTCGGTACACATCAAGTCTCTAACAGCGTTCAATATAGTAAGCTGAGTGGTTTTCCACAAACAACCAACAAACTAGTTTCCCGTCTCGTCTACACTGTATTTCACAACGAGTTAGATCGGTTGCTAGTTCGTATTAACTGTCACTCTCTAACGGAATCGTTTAGCCCAGATACTATACATCAACCATTAAAAAGTACGACTGTACCACTACTTAAACTTAACTTTTTTTTTCATCTACCTTGCTTACGATTATAGCCTAAGGTTCACTTACCTAAGGTTTATAATCCTTAGCTCTGATACCAACTGTAACGACCCCAAAATCGGGTTTATTTCTCTTCCCGATCTTGTGCGTTCATATTATCTTGTTCTAGCTTTTAAAACATTATTTAATGTTAAAATAGCTAAAAATGCAGAATAAATTTTTTTTTCTTTTATTCCATTCATTCGTTCCCTGAATCTCAACCTTTACAATTCTCTTTTATAATGAAATCGTATTTATTTAATGATTTCTCTTATCAAAGTTATATTAATATATATAACTCAATATTAATTCTTTCTTATATAGTAATGTCACTATATTCCTTTATTTAAATAAAATATTCATTGCAATACATCTAACACGAATATTCTTTTTATAAAATATTTTAAACTATACATAGTTGCTGATTACATATATCAAAACTATCAAACATAGGTTTCTACCATTTCTAAGGTAAGGAAATGTATCCATTTCGCACATCCATCAATCTTCTTCATCCGAATAGCAAGTAATATTGCATAACATCATTAACCTGCAAAATATTTATGTTTGCAAGATTGAGCTCGACGGCCCAGCAAATTTAACAGTCTATCATTTTTCACATAACACACAACTCTATATGCAACATACTTTCTTTACTATGCATATTCTACATGCATCAATAAATCTTCTACTAGACATATCACAGTTCTATAATTTCATGCAATACATTTATACATGCCTTTTTACGTCTTACATTCTCATACAACACATGCTATCACAGATCACATATAGCAATTGAGTTCCATAACCCAATTGACTTAGTCATATTTTGACTTTAACAATTTAATAAACATGGTATACAACTCACCATATAATTACATACAATCCACAAACATAACAGAACTGAAAAACTTGCCTTGATTGGAGATTACCGCTAAAATTTAACTTTAGTTCCTCCACAATTCCTACACAATCGTGTTTACATATACACACATATTAGGTAACCATTTATGTAACAAAACATGCATGTATATTTATTAATAATAATTATTAGTTTACACAACTAATATTATTTATTCTAACTCAAAAAGAATAGTAGTTTATTTAAAAACTTAATTCTTTTCTCTTTTTTTTTTTTAACCTTTTTATGCTAAATAAAGGTCCCTCACACTGTCATATGTAAATATATTACATACCGAAGCTTAAATCATTTATATTCCACGTTAGGAATATCTTTTACCTTTATTTGTGAATTCAGGTTTTAAACAGATATTATATATCTTTTATAGTAAAAATTCAATTTACTATATTTTTTCTTGATTTAAATAATTTTTATAACTTTTTGTCCACTCATGAGTTAACTCAGATCATTAACTCATTTAAAAACATTTTATCATGTCCGCACATTTGCTTCATTTCTCGTTTTACGAATATTCGCATTTTCACTATATATATTTATATTAAATATATATTCATTAGGAATTCTTTATTCAAAATCTTCGTTTTGAATTTCGAAAACATTCGTTTCATTACTCTTAGGACCATTATATTACTTTTAACGGTTCCACGCTTTTTGTTTCACATTTTCACTATATGTATATATAAATTAAATATACATATATATATACCGCTATATAAATTTTAGCTCAAAAATCTCATTTTGAACTCCGAAAATCTCAAAATATCATTTTTATGATTAATACAAATTTGTACAGGTCTCTCGCTCTTCATTGCACCACAAAATAATTTTATAGGCAACCTTGGCTTTTATTTCGCTTAAATATGTAAATTTATATTTATTACATATTTTTATTGCATTATTTATGCCCGAAAGAATGTTTCTCGGCATAAAATATCATTTATAGTCAAATATTGTCCCGTAGGACTTTATTAGATTTATTATGACTTATTATTTCGCCGGAACGCGATTCGAAACGTCGAACGTCAAGATCGCTCGGCGCGTCGACGCTCGGCGTCGCCCAAATTTTAAGTTCTGACATGCATATTCGCTCATTTTTAATTTTCAAATCATAAGTCGTATAACAGAAATTTTTCGGGCATGTTATAGACCACATGTCATAGTATTTTAGAAAAATTTCAAACTTTGAAAACGGATCATGAAAACTCATCAAAATCGCGCTTAAAAATGATGTCAGAACACATTTCCAGCCCAACGCCGCGCTGCCGCCGGCGGGCGCGCGCGAGCAGGCGCTGCCGCGCACGGCGGCGTGCTGAAATCTGCTCGACTTCTTATCAACGCAGCCAGTTCGCGATTTTCGTACGCGCTGCTCGTTTATCGGATTAATCTGATTTTTGGATATGTTATACTTGGCATATCAAAGTATTTTTAAAAAATATCACCACTGATATTTGGTTATTTTAAGCTGTTCAAATAATGCGTCCAAAAAGGCTGTTTGCACTAGTTTTTCAACTTTGCAATTAACGTTCAAAACTCGCCTCGCTCCGTTCTAACCCGACTTCCTTTACAAATAAATCTCTATTAACATAATAAGACTTGTTCCAAGTGTCAGCTTCGTTAAATTCTTTATTTTAGCCGCGTTGGTTCGTTAAGGTCATTTATCGAACATATAACGTGCGTTATTTGTTCGACTCGATTTCTTATCAATTTGTTAGCGATTATAACATAATTCATATACATAAATCAAATATGGATTAGCTACAAGGAAATTCCATAAATAATTTCATTATAAGCCACAAAACTACCAAAAATCTCATGTTTAGCATTAAAATTATATATTCTGTAATTTCAATTTAACTAAAAGTTAAATAAGGAATTTATACCTTAAGCTCCATAACTCCATTATTCCAAGCTAGTAATCTTCTCTAGTTATCTATATCTTGATTCCACTTTGCTCAAGCTCTCTCTAACTCTCCATTTCTTCACTTAGCCATTTTTGAACTTACAAAATTTCCAAGAAATTTGGGAGAGGAAAGGCTTCGGTTTGGGAGAGAAGATGGGAGACTTTCTACAATTTTCTCAAGTCAAAAACTTGGTGCCCAAGATGAATTATGGAGTATGCTATACTCCTCTCTTCCTCCTTCTCATTCACGGTTTGGAAAAAAATAAAACCAAGCTTGGGAACTAAGCTTGCAATAGTAACCTTGTTAATTAAGAATTAAACCAACTTACTTACTTAAATAATTAAACCAATTATTCTCTTTAAGTCTTTATTAAGTAACTTAATTACCCAATACTTGGTAACTTAATTTTATTTATTAAGTTACTACATAACTCACTCATAAAATATTTACACACTCTTGAAAGTATATAAACTATATATCATCATTAATATATAAACTATATATTCCATAAATAAAACATAATATAAGATATTTTTTTTATTACATTTTCACCTTATATATGCAAAAATAATTGTGTTGCTTATAATTTTCTATATAAAGAAAATTACTCAATTACTTAAGATATTATAATAAATATAATATTCTTTTCTCATTAAAATAATTTCATGCAACAATTAACTTTAATGCTCTTGGGTAAAGTATAAAAATATTATATACCTACCATCTCCTTGCTTCATTACACAAATTTCTCAACAATATCATTTTCTCACATAATGAATATATATAAATATTATAAATATATTTATTACAATTACTCCAAGTAATACTCATATACTTCCATCACATCTAGAAAATAATTAATAAATTTATTCCCTCACATTATAAATTGAATTATGTCAATTTATTTACATATATTATTAAAATAATATTCTCTCTTTATTAAAATAATTCAATGATAGAATTTAATTTTAATATCTTTTAATTAAAGTATACCATAATATTTGTATACTTAAACTAATTATTTCCTTTTCCTTTCTATAAATTATTTTCAACAATTTAACTGCAGTAAATATTATAATATATTCACTACATTAAAACATGCATACATTATACTCAATAATGTAATATATGATTTCTTTAATAAGATTATGGTTATACATTAAGTATATCTAATGCCACCAATTATCACATTAAAATAAATTATTTTAATTTTTAGCCATCTCATTACCTTTAATAAATTGCTCCTACAATTTATTTACAAGTAATAAATATATACTTCTAATATATTTATTAACATAAACATCACATATTGCATAGTACTTACTCACATATGCAATAATATCACTCAACATATCATTTAATAAGAATTTTATTTATTAAATTCTTATTTTAATAATTCTCAAAAATTCGGGTTCTTACAGCTTCGGCAGACTTCTAAGCCAAATCACAGAAATTCTTCATGAAATCATTTCTAATCAACCACATTGCTTTCTTATCATATTATAAGACTATATATCAACTCATTAACATTATTAAACCACCAATTTTGTGAATTCCAACTTAATTCAAGAATTGAACATTTTTACCGAATATTTCTGAAATAGAAACATAAAATGAAAATGAAGAATCAAGGAAGCTATATTGATATTCCAACATGCATATAAGTCCATACTACACTACACAGGCTTTCTATAATCCAATTATACTTTAATTCCGCATGATGAAGAATTTCAAGAAAACTCAGAGAACAACAATGGAGTTTTTGACAGAAAATGAAAATGAAGACACGAAGAGGATTATACCTCTGCTACGGAGTAAGCTAGTTCCAATTTGAATTTTCAACTCTCTGTAAACTACCTTGCTATCAACTCACAATGTACTCTCAATTCAATCCTTAAACACAATCTCAGCAAAGAAAAATGCAAAGGGATGAGGCTATATTTATAGAGCTTCAAATATACAGACAATGCAATTGCCTACCATTTCAAACCAACGGAAATTTGAATTACAGGGAGGTTATGAGATGGTAGGTAATTGGCTGGTAAATGTAATCATAATTCCCACTCCCTTGTTCATCATGATAGCTAAGCTTGGGAGAAGAATGGGGAGAATAAGCCTTAGCCTTATGTCAAGCACGTGAAGGAGAATGAGGCTAACATTTAGGGACAAGGCACAATACTAACTCAGCATTTGCAACATACTGCACTTAAATCATTATACACATATGTATTAAATACTTAGGCTATCTACACACATATATATATTTTATACACGTCTTTAATTGAAATGTCACACTATAATTCACATAATGTAGTAAGTGTGACTTGTACACATATAATCCATGTACATTTTTATCATACTGGTATAATTTACTCGGATATAATCACATCACATTATTTCCTTTATTATTAAAGTCTACTAATTCAATAATTGTTTACAATATATATATACACATGATGTATTCATAACACATAGCTTTAATATGTACAATCATATAGTATAATTTAAATATACTTGCACATAATAATTAATATAATCTTATTATATTAATAACTTACTTATTTATTTCATTATTCGTAAAGTCAAATAAATAAATTATTCATCTTATCAATTAATTAATAATATTAATTAATCCATTTCTCGTAATTATTAATAATACTTAATTAATAATCATAGGATTAATTATCATATTAACAAATGTAAATCTCAGCATCTTCATAACCAAGTGTTTTATTATTATTATTATTATATTTCTTGCATTAATAATAATCACATATTATAACTTAACCAAAATTAACAATTAATATAAATTAATTGTTCACTTAATAATTCTTTCATCGATTAATATCATTATTAATATTACTGTGCCACACAAGGCATTCGACGAGTTTATTATAAACTCCACATTTTCTACAATTATTTTTATAATTATTCAATTTTATATAATTGAATCAACTCATCTCATAACACAAAATCATTTATATTCAAATAAATTCTTATTTTTATTAATATATTTATTTAATAATATTAAAAATTTCTCGGGTATTGCAATAAGTCTAGCCGAATCAAATGGCATAGACACTTTCACAATATTCAAGAACAATAACAAGTTCAACATGAATAATAGCTTTAATGAAATAAGAGTTCAAGTATGCTAATTCAATTCAAATGATTAAGTAAAGAAATTAGCTCGCAATATACAAGGATAGAATACTTGCATAAAGTAAATGTGTCGGTTAGGATACTTGCATAAAGTAAATGCGTCGGTTAGGATACTTGCCTTAAGCGTAGTTTATCCCCGTAATTTAATCAATACTTTTCAAATCCTATCGTAATATAGTTACGTATATATGATATCCATTAGTTATATAGTTTAACATTAAACCTCATCTCGTATATACGATTAACACATAAGCTAAGTTTTAACCTAGCTACACAGTTATATAGAATAAAATTTCTATCCTTAACATTCCTCCTTTTGAGTTTAAATACATACTCATATCATTTAAGATCGCAACAATTAGCAAAAATGCTCTCATATTATTAATATCACATAAAACCACAATCAATTTTAGCAAGTTATGGCATTCCCATAAGTAATCCGTCAAAATCAGGTTCAAGTAACATCATATAATATCACGTAGCATGTATACATTTTAAAGAATACTTCCCTCGTTCCAAACATATGTGATATAGTTTCTAAGTTAACACTTTTAATAATTTAAAACCATTCAAGGTCATGATGTTACAAAATCTAGCATGCTCACCTTGTAAACACATAAGGTGTTCATATACTTATATTAAGTATGTTCATGATTATTCATATCGTATACATGCAACTATCATTGTCATTAGTTTGAAAACATGCTTCGTTTATGCAAATTTTGAATCACGGCAACTAATCATGGTATATATACATGCATGACACATGAATGAGTCTAAGAGTACTATCACATGTGTCCATAAATATCAGAATACGAAACTTACAATAACATGTTAAGGTTCACAATCAAAGCTCATATTTTCATTAGTAAGTCTTACTAACATGTTCGTGTTACATTATGAAATCCGTATACATAAGTTAATAGGTCCGGCACACATTTCAAGGCAATATAAACATGCTTGAAAAATCAGAACTCATATATGGTACGTACATATCAAAGTTCGTTTGTAAAAACTTACATTTCCGTTACTAATGAGGTTTGCATATTCGTATTTCGTTATGAAACTTATCTACACAAGTGAACATACATTTCATGTGTTTCTAGGTCATACCAACATGTCTCAAAAGTCAGAATGTCTAGACAGATAAAACAAGTCAATGTCCATTTTGAAACTCTAAGTTCATTGTAAAATCTATAACTTCACCATTCAAGCATGCGATCCTAATATCACATACTCATATTAGTTTAACATGTTCATATATACACATAACACGTGCTTGAATGCTCATTTAGGTTATAATAATAAGCTAACACTTGATAGATTTTAGAAGATTGCAGAAATCAGCAGCAGGACACAGAGGCCGGCGCAGCTGAGCTGCGCCTCAGTATATTACCGGCGCAGCTGCGCCACGCCTGGTTTATGCCAAAAACGGCTTGCTTTGGTAGGATTCCAGCCCAACCACAAAATCACTTCACGAAATCAGTCCTAAGCAGTCACATTATGGTTTAAACATACTACTAAGGCTATATAACATTCAATCAAGTATTCTAACCTCCAATCGTCATCCAATTAAATCATGCTCAAGAATTGGAATTTGACAGAGAATTCAAAAATTTCAAGAATTTGATAAAACTCAAGATTAAGAACAAGAGTTAGAATTTATACCTCTTAGGGCTTAATAAACTTAGTTTCTTCCTTCTGAATTTGCTAGCCTCTTCTTTGAACAACAACTCACTCACCCTCAAGTTATCAGTGTTTCAATAAGCAAAACAAAGCAAACGTAAACTGAAAATTGGTCTACTATTTATAGAGAAAACTTGGATTGGGCATTTGCATTGCACTGAGGTTGGAGTCCATGGTGTAATGGAAGAAAACATTGGCTGATTGAGAGTGGTTTAACAACCCACCACCAGCCATCTCCATAGCCATTGGCTTAGAAATCATTACCTATGCTTAGCCATTGATATAAGCTTGGAAGTTACGTAATTTAGCCTTAGGCTACTGTTCATGTACTGTGAGTGTAACTGATGAGCTTAGATTTCTAGCAACGTGATTAATTAGTTCAATTCAGTTACTATACTTTCCAAAAATGGGTTTTAATGTACAATTATTACTATATTAGAAAAAATTAGGGATTACCTATGTACTCACATCATATAATCTATGTACATTCTATCTTACCGGTATAATTTACTCGGATGTTATCACATTATTAAATTCTACAATCAACAATTGATTACTATACTTGTGATGTATTATTTTAATGTTCACACACTTACCTTGATACATACACATTTCATGTAATTCTTATAACTCCATAAACTTTACTATATAGTTTATGTATATAATATAGTCACATGATGCTTCATATAATATATGGTTAGCTACCATACATTCGCATACTTGCACATAACAATCAATATAATCTCATCATATTAATAACTTACTTATTTATTTTATTATTCATATTGTCAAATAAATAAATTATTTATCTCATTGATTAATTAACGATAATATTAATTAATCCATTCCTCATTGATTATTAATTTTTATAATAATCGATTAACATTTATATGATTAAATATCACATTAAATGAATATAAATCTTATTATATTTATAAACACATTGCTTATTATTACTATATTTCTTGCAATAATAATAATCACGTATTATCAATCAATCACAGTTAATATTCCATAACCATTAATTAATATTCTACAATAATAATTAACAATTAATTGTTCACTTAATAATTCCTTCGTTAATTACTATAATCATTAATATTTCTCATCACTGTGCCACACAAGGCTTCCAACGAGTTTATCGCAAACTCCATATATTCTTAATTATTATAATTATTCAATTTTATAAAATTGAATTAATTCATCTCATAACACAAAATCATTTATATATAAATAAATTCTCATTTCTATTAATATATTTATTTAATAATATATGGAAATTCTCGGGTATTACAGCATGACAGCCATCAAAATGACTCTAGTACTACAAGCCATATTTCACAATGTTTGAGACCTTAAAATCTGGATAACCGTTTTAAGGTCCCTCAGATGTACATTTTACAGAAAAACTGGCAGGATATGTTTACAATATGGAGTTTATCTATCGTGGGAATCAGATTTAGATTAGTTTGATCATCAATCCCACGATTCCTAGGCTCACAGAAAATGGCCAAGAAAACCTGCACAACACAGATATTCACAGGAAATAGAAATTGTACTCTAGACGTCGCAAAAACAAATGATTCATCTGTCAATTCCTTGTATACGCGTAGCCAAAGCTTCTTGTTTTCGCTAGATATGGATCTAGGGTCGCGAGGTCGCTTTAATATTTACAAAACTAAAATAACTAGATTTAAATAAATCTTGACCATTCTAGATTTCCGGTTCCGATTGGACCTATTTTGAACCTTTTGAAAGTTAGAAAGGGCTAGATTAAAATAAATCTAATTTTCCAAATTTACATTAAAATAAATGCATATAAAATGAACATTTAAAACAGATATTTAATCAATGTGAGCAAAGAATATATATATATATATATATATATATATATATATATATATAAAAGCGGTAAAGAGTCACGAATTATTCCAGGCTCGACAAAAAAGTAAATATATATATATATATATAAAAGCGGTAAAGAGCCACGAATTACTTCAGGCATGATATATATATATATATATATATATATATATATATATATATATATATATATATATATATATATATATATATATATAGGGTTCTCATCCGTGGCAACCGGTTGCCACAGACACTGTTGAACAACCATAATCCTACCCCTTGATTTGAATATTGAATGACCCATATTAATTACATTTCTCCCCCTGCCGCTACACCTTGTAGCGGCATTAATATTTCTTTTAATAGCAAGATTAAATACCAAAATACCCTCCCTCATGCCACTGCCTATCGCTACAAGCTCTTGCGACAATGGCATGTATTTTTTTGAAGGTGCCGCTCATGTGCCAACTTCCAATGTCTTTTTGTTCATTTTTTAAATGGGTTAATATGACCAGCTGGTGAAACATATTAATTAATTTTGTGGTTATATAAACATTAATTTGCATAAACTAGAAGGCATAGAAGCATCCTAATTAAACACAATATTAAGTACTCCCACCGATTCTAAATTATAACATCATTATTAATTTTTGAAAGTTAATTTGAAACATTTTTAAATTTAAAATTGAGATAATTTATTTAAATTATGAAACAGCAAAACTTACAGTAAGGCTTATTACATATTTTATAATTTTTATCATTATATTTTTAAAATTAAAAAAATTTATGTCAATTTTAAGTTTAAAAATATTTTAAATTAACTTCAAAAGAGATCTTTTATTTTGAAACGAATGAAGTATTAATTATTCTGAAAATATTTTAAATTAACTTCAACAGAGATCTTATATTTATAGTTTAAAAATATTTTAAATTAACTTTAAAAGAAATCTTATATTTTGAAACGAATGAAGTATTAATTACTCTGAAAATATTTTAAATTAATTTCAAATTAACTTTTGTTGTTTCAAATTACCTTCAAGAGAGAGTAATTAATTAAAAATATTTTAAATTAACTTCAAATTAACTTTTGTTTTTAATTAATTACTCTCTTTTGAAGTTAATTTGAAACAACACAAGTTAATTTGAAGTTAATTTAAAATATTTTCATAGTAATTAATACTTCATTCGTTTCAAAATATAAGATTTCTTTTGAAGTTAATTGAAAATATTTTAAATTAACTTTTGTTTTTAATTAATTACTCTCTCTTGAAGTTAATTTGAAACAACAAAAGTTAATTTAAAATATTTTCAGAGTAATTAATACTTCATTCGTTTCAAAATATAAGATTTCTTTTGAAGCTAATTTAAAATATTTTTAAACTATAAATATAAGATCTCTGTTGAAGTTAATTTAAAATATTTTCAGAGTAACTAATACTTCATTCGTTTCAAAATAAAAGATCTCTTTTGAAGTTAATTTAAAATATTTTTAAACTTAAAATTGACATAAATTTTTTTAATTTGAAAAATATAATGATGAAAATTATAAGATATGTAATAAGCCTTACTGTAAGTTTTGCTGTTTCATAATTTAAATAAATTATCTCAATTTTAAATTCAAAAATATTTCAAGTTAACTTTCAAAAATTAATAATGATGTTCTAATTTAGAATCGGAGGGAGTACTTAATATTGGTCGTTTAATTAGGATGCTTCTATACCTTATAGTTTATGCAAATTAATGTTTATATAACCACAAAATTAATTAATATGTTGCACCAGCTGGTCATATTAATCCAATTACAAAATGAATAAAAAGACATTGGAAGTTGGCACATGAGCGACACCTTCAAAAAAATACATGCCACTGCCGCAAGAGCTTGTAGCGGCAGGCAGTGGCATGAGGGAGGGAATTTTGGTATTTAATCTTGCTGTTAAAAGAAATATTACTTCCGCTACAAGGTGTAGCGGCAGGGGGAGAAATGCAATTAATATGGGCCATTCAATATTCAAATCAAGGGCTAGGATTATGATTGTTGAACAGTGTTCGTGGCAACCGGTTGCCACGGATAGGAACGCATATATATATATATATATATATATATATATATATATATATATATATATATATACGATAAGGGTCTCAGGCTCATCCAAATAAAAGCTCACCCAACTCACCCACCTTTAGCGACGGACCGGACGACGGTTTGGTCCGTCGCTATATATACAACCGTCGTCTATATGTTGTCTGTCGCTATATGTTGTCCATCGCTAAAAGCTAAGACGACGGTTGGGTGTGCTAAAGATCCGAACCGTATATATATATTTATATAAAAGCAATAAAATGCCACAAATTTTTAATCCAGGCAAAACGAAGTTAGAAAATTTATATATATACAAAAGCAGTAAATGCCACGAATTTGCCATCCAGGCTTGACGGAATTGAAAATTAGTATATATATAGTCAGTTATATATATAATAAAGTTAAAAAGGCCACGAATTAGCGATCCAAGCCGGACAAGTTAGTATATATATATACATATAAGCGAGTAAAAGCCACGGATCGACGATCTAGGCTGTGCAAACGAAGAAAAATGTATATATATACTAAAACGTAGGCTAAAAAGGCCATAGAACTAAGTTCTGGGAAAAACCAATAGATGAAAATTTATATGCACGTTCACATACACGTAATGAAGTAAGAAATGATTTCTGATCGTAAAAAAACTTACAATGGGCTGCTCCACGGGCTTTTTGCCACTCGGTGGGATTCAAATGGATGTTTCCACCGGTTTATTTTTTATATGTCATAAAATATACGTATACAAACGTATTGGAAGAATAAAATTGAAGTTTGGAGTACGAAAAGTAGGGCTAAGGGTCGAAAAAGGCGGAGTTTCAGACGTTTTTATATTTTTTCTCTCTTTTTTTGCAAGGGTGGGGGGTCTCATTTATAGACCAAAATGGTAATGGGTCTACCCGCGGCTGCCGCGAGTAGAGCTGCGACTCCTCGTGGTGGGCCCCATCTGGTGGGTCCCGTCCTCTCGAAGTACTTGCACTCCTAACAACGCGATGTCAGGTTCGAACCTTTATAACTTTTGAGGCGTGCTATACCCTTCTTGAAAGCCCTTTCTGAGAGCGACACATTGACATGGGATTTGACCATTTTCGAATCCAAGAAGACGGGTAGATGACCATATCTTCGTTTTTTTGCGGTCTGTCCGTGTGACACCCCCAAATCCGGGTACTTCGCTTTCACATGATTTGGTGTTCACTTTCTAACTATAACAAACATCTACCCAATATATCTCAAAATAAATTACAATCTTTATATAAAATCTCCCTTAAAACAAGGGTTACAACCTTAAAAAAATAATCCTAGGGTTACTCTAACCTTGACATAAACAATAAAGTGCGAAACAAAAATATGACATAAAAGTCTTATTACAATCATTTCAAAATAATTAAACAAGTCTTCACTTGTTCATCTTTCCCTTGCCTTTACTCGTAGATGGGGCATCAACGTTATCAACCTTAACTGCAATTGTTATTTAATGCAAGAGTGAGCAAACAACAGCTCACAGGAGTTTAACAATAATATATACATGAAAGGATATCTTCAAAAGAATCTGAATAATATGATTCGCTTCAACAATAAATAATTAAATAATAATTCTTTCATCGCAATTACAATTCGAAAATAGAATTTATTTGAGGGTCGTAAGACCTTTAAACTCTTATCCTAGGTTATAAATATTTCTATTTAAACCTTTAACAGTCAATAAGACTATGGACCTTAACTCGTACTTAGGGGGATCAACCCTTCGTACCATGTATTGTGCACAAACATCTTAACGCTATGCGTAATAACCTCCCATAATAATTAGGGTTGTTCAACTCAGTAATTTGAATTCAAGTCCGCACCAAAGAAAGTTTGGTTTGGATAAGCTTACAAGGGTAATTTAGAATTCACGTTCATCAACTAAGGATTAGTTGAATCGACTTTCAATAATTCATAAATAAAAGAATTATGAATTAACATATGCTTTAGAAGTAAACTTAAAGCATTTAAAATAATAAACTGGATCTTACTTGAACAATAAGTCAAGATCTCTTCGGTTAAGTAAATAATTGTCCAGTACAGAAATGAAAAGGACATTCTCAACAATGAATATATGAACTCAAAGAAACTTGCGTAGAAATAACGAGTTTAGGGTTTAGAAGATTTGCCTTAAGCGCAAGCTACTTAACTCAATCACGTTCTTAACACTTCCTACACATATATATTTAATCACAATAACCTAAATTAGTTAACACATAACTAACTCACATAATTGGTCAACCTCATGGTTAACTCATTCTAATTAAATAACAATTAAGCATCACATATGCATGCTCACATAACTAAATCAATTATGTGTTTAACTAAATTATAATTAAACAATTATAATTTAAATACTTAATCTAATTATAATTACTTAAATTATAATTACCTTTTAAATTATCAACAATTATAATTTAAAATCAATTAAACTACATCATGCATTATAATTACTCAAATTATAATTAATCATGCAATTATCAAATATAATATATAATTAAGCATGCATTTATTAAATTATAATTACATAAATTATAATTTAAATTAACATCTAATAAATCAACCTTTATTCATTATAATTTAACCAAATTAACATTTAATCATAATTATAATTATTCAAATTATAATTAAGTAATTCATATTCCAATTAAACAATTAAAATTCAAAAATTAAATACTATATACAATTTGTCAAATTTATATTAACGAAATGTTATAGCAATTGGATGCATACACATTATCATGGAACAATTAAACTAAGGCTTAAAATAAACTGCACAAGAAACTAAAGTCACTGCCCCTGTTCTGAACATGGCGCAGCAGCGCAGCCAGCTGCCCTGAAACCAGCGCAGCTATGCAGGGAAAGGATCTGGGAAGGGCAAGCGGCGCAGCTGCGTGCTCCTGGCCTTGCTGCCGGCGCAGCTGCGCAGCAACTCGGCCAGACGCAGACAGCCACAGCTCTCTGCTTTACCGAACAACCCATACAATCCAACAAACAGAAAATTACAGTAACGTAGCCACTGTAACTCCATACACATGCAATAATAAATAACATAACATGTTTCTACAATATAACAACCATCTAAATAATGATAATCACAAGTTTTAAAAATCCAATTTGGTCATTTTCATGAAAACTCATATTTTTCCAAAATAATCCACTGTAAGAAATTTTCTCCATCAATTCCACTTTATATACATACATTATATACGTAATTGAATATAATCATCATAACCAATTCTAATTAGGCATAATAACACATATAAATTCCTAAATTTTCCATTCTAAAACCAATCAATATACATAAAACCATATGAACAAAACTTTTTCCATGAAACTTGTTTTAACAGTAGTTTAATTCTTGAAAATCCTCTTATGTCATGCAATTACCACAATCAACACATAGATACAATACCTATATATATAATTCATGATTTTTACAATTTCATAAAATTCACAGAAAACTAAAATTTACAAAAACTTAAAACAATGAAGAACAACTACTTAACGTTTTTAAAACTATGAGATAGTAATTACCTTTATGCTTAGAGATTGAAGAAGAATATGAAGATGATTTCTCTAGCCTTCTCAAGCTTTTCTCTTCCTTTTTCCTTCTTTTTGTTCCTCTCTAACACGCTGTATAGTTCTAACTTTCTCTGCTCTTTTCTCTCTTCTTTCTTTAGCTTAGACTAACTTAGCGTAAACTAAACTAACGTATAATATAATGCGTAGTAATAGCTATAGGATTAATTATATAATATAACTGACAAAATATTATAACTATATTAAGTCTAATACTAGTTACAAAATTTTGAATTTAAAACTTAAGGTCATGTTTGGCAAACCCTTTATTTAAAAACAGATTATTAGCTAAGGCCTTGTTTTTTTTATTTTAAAAAATCATGTAAAATCCTTTTTCTTTTATTTTAACAAATCATTTTAACACATACTTTAATGTCATATTTTAATTAATTAAATATTAAAAAACTAATTTAATCAATTAAAATCTAACATCAATAAATCACATAAAATTTTACCACATAATTATAATTACTCGCTAATTATAATTCATGTAACACTTCATCACATAATTCATCTAATTCAATTATCTCAATTAAATTAGAACTATAATATAGAATTAATATACACATTCATTTAATTAATATTCATTAAATTAATATGTAACACTTAATTAAATCACTTTCATAAATCACATAATTTATTTATTTCATTCTATAAATAATTCACATAAAATATTTATTTAACTCAATAAATATTTAAAATTAAATATAAAATCTCAATCGTTATAATCTTCCCTCCTTAAAAGGATTTTGTCCCCAAAATCACACATAAAAAAATTCTCGTCTATTACATTCTTCCCTTCTTAAAAGGATTCTGCCCCCAGAATCAGTACATAAGGGGTTACACAAAACTAAGCAAATAAATGCGGATAAGATTTCATCATAACATCTTCGAGTTCCCACGTAGCTTCTTCAGCACTGTGGTTCCACCAGATTACCTTAACAGAAGGTATCACTTTATTCCTAAGTACTTGTTCCTTTCTATCAACTATTTGAACAGGCACTTCTTCATATGTTAAGTCCTTATCAAATTGTAAAGGTTCATATTCTATTACATGTTTATAATCATTCTTGTAAGGTCTTAACACAGAAATATGGAAGACATTATGTATATTCTTGAGCTCCGGAGGTAATGCAATCTCGTAAGCTACCTCGCCAACTTTTCGCAACACCTCAAAAGGTCCAATAAATCTGGGACTCAGCTTTCCCTTCTTACCAAATCGAATCTTCCCTTTCCAGGGAGATACTTTCAGGAACACGAAACTTCCTGGTAAGAATTCTCTGTTTTGTCGATGAAGATCGGCATACTTTTTCTGTCTGTCTTGATCAGCAACTAATCTCGTTCTGATCAGCTTCACAATTTCGGCGGTTTGTTGTACCAATTCTGGTCCCAACAATTGACGTTCACCGACTTCATCCCAGCACAAAGGAGTTCTGCATTTTCTGCCGTATAATGCTTCGTAAGGCCGCATGCCAATACTGGCATGATGACTATTGTTGTAGGGGAACTCCACCAACGGTAGATGATCATCCCAGCTTCCCTTGAAGTCCATCACACAAGCTCTCAGCATGTCCTCAAGCGTCTGAATTTTTCTCGCTCTGTCCATCAGTCTGAGGATGATACGCTGTACTCATTCGCAATTGCGTTCCCAGACATTCTTGCAATCGCTTCCAGAAATTAGACGTAAAACGTGGATCTCTGTCGGACACAATTGACACCGGAACACCATGTCTAGAAATAATTTCCTTCACGTATAGCTTCGCTAGCTTATCTAGGTTGTACTTAACCCTGATCGGCAGAAAGTGGGCTGACTTTGTCAGTCTATCCACTATAACCCATATCGCATCAAATCCCTTCTGAGTTGTTGGAAGACCTACCACAAAATCCATCGTGATGTGCTCCCACTTCCACTCTAGAATCTCTAACGGTTGTAGCAAACCACCCGGTCTTTGGTGTTCTGCTTTAACGTTCTGGCACGTAAAGTATTTCACAACGCATTCAGCCACATCCCTCTTCATATTCGGCCACCAGAAATGATGCCTGAGATCCTGGTACATCTTTGTACTCCCAGGGTGAATAGAATATCTAGAACTATGAGCTTTGCTCAGAATCTCCTTTTTAACCTCAGGTACTGGCGGTACCCAGATTCTACTTTCAAACCGTAACAGAGCTTCATTATCGATATTGAACTTGAACTCTTCGCCATCGGTTATCCTCCTCTAAATCTTCTTACATTCTTCATCGAGAAGTTGTGCTTCTTTCACTTAGTCTACTAGAGTAGAACCAGTGGTTACTTGAAATAATATCTCATCCGATTCCTACAGAAGCTTCACCTCCAACTCCAACCTAGCCATCTGTTCTATTAACCGATCCTAATCAATTAACACGTTCATCTTCTCCCGACCTTTCCTGCTCAAAGCATCGGCGACAACGTTAGCTTTACCCGGATGGAAAAGTATCTCGCAATTGTAGTCTTTAATCAGTTCCAACCATCTTCTTTGGTGCATGTTTAAATCCTTTTGGGTAATATATACTTCAGACTCTTGTGATCTGTGTATAGTTCACACTTTTCTCCATATAAGTAGTGCCTCCAAATCTTTAGGGCAAACACTACTGCCGCCAATTCTAGATCATGGGTCGGATACCCCTTCTCATAATCCCTTTAGCTGACGTGACGCATAGGCAATGACTTTGTCGCTCTGCATCAACACACAGCCTAATCCTTTATGTGAGGCATCGCTATATACTACGAAATTCCCCGAACTATCCGGTAAAGATAATACAGGTGCAGTACTCAGCCACTTCTTCAGCTCTTGAAAACTTTCCTCATATTTCTCTGTCCAAACAAATTTAACCGTTTTACGAGTCAAATTCGTCAACGGAGTTGCGATTCTAGAAAAGTTTTGGATAAATCTTCAGTAATAACCTGCCAATCCCAAGAAATTCCTCATTTCAGACGGCGTCTTCGGCTGATCCCAATTCATAATATCTTTAACCTTCGACGGATCCACCGAAATACCATCCTTGTCGATCACGTGGCCAAGAAATTGCAAACGTTCCAACTAGAATTCGCATTTCGAGAATTTAGCGTAAAGCTTCTCTCGTCTCAGGGCTTCTAAAGTTAGTCGTAAGTGTTCAGCATGTTCCTCTCGGTCTTGGAATAAACCAGGATGTCATCTATGAACACTACCATGAACTTGTCCAGAAATGGCTTGAACACCTTGTTCATTAAGTCCATAAATGCAGTTGGGGCATTCGTGAGACCAAATGACATCACCAAGAACTCGTAATGACCATATCGAGTCCTAAAAGCCATTTTAGGTATATATTCCTTCCTCACCTTCAATTGATGATACCCGCTTCTTAAATTAATTTTTGAGAAGTACTTCGCACCCGTCAGTTGATCAAACAAGTCATCGATCCTAGGTAAAGGATACCTATTCTTGATCGTAACTTTATTCAACTTCCTATTATCAATGCAAAGACGCATCGATCCATCCTTCTTCTTCACAAACAAAATTGGCTCTCCCCACAGTGAAACGCTTGGTTGAATATACTTCTTGTCTAGTAATTCTTGTAGTTGAACCATCAGTTCCTTCATCTCAACTGGAGCCATTCTATATGGAGCCTTCAAAATCAGAGCAGTTCCCGGCGCTAGATCGATCACGAACTCTATTTCCCTATCTAGAGGAAGTCCTGGCAAATAGCTCAGAAAAACGTCCTTAAACTCCTTAACTACCGATATCTCCCCCACCTTCGGGCTTTCCTTATGCGTATCTACTATGTAGGCTAGATATCCCACACAGCCTTGCGTCAGAAGTTTCTTGGCTTGCATAACCGTCAGACAACTCATTTATCTAGGCAATTTGCTACCATAGAACACTAACTTCGACGAAGTCGTAAGGTTTACCGACTTCTTCTGACAGTCGATTATCGCCCCATGGTTGAACAACCAATCCATACCCAGTATGACGTCGAATTCCCCAAGTTTTATCAGAATCAAATCTACTCTCAGCTCCTAACCCTTAATGTCCAGTCTACAGTTCTTATAAACACACCTAACAGGAATAACTTCCCTATTCGCAATCTCTATGTTCAAGGGGTAAACTAACTCTTCTACAGGTAAGTCTAGGGTTTTAGCAAAATTATCAGATATGAATGAACAAGTAGCACCCGAATTAAATAATACATATGCATTTATACTATTGATCAGAATAATACCTGACACCACGTATTTTGATTGCACAGCATCCTGCACCGTCATATTGAATATCCGTGCAGTGGGTCGAACAGCTTGCAAAGGTGCAACGATAGTAACGGTACTGCCCCTTCCATTCCCTCCGCTCCCTGTTGACCCTGCCATCAGCTTCTTAGGGCAGTTGCGAGCCATGTGATCCTTGGATCCACATGTAAAGCAAGCTCCCTTCTTTGGTTTTGGGCAATTAGGCGCGATGTGGCCTTCTTGACCACAGTTGAAGCACACCCGCTTCCCCTTCATGCACATGCCAGTGTGATTCTTACCGCATGTAGCACATGCTTCGAACTTCCTCTTCTGCTGGCTTCCTTGCTGACTCCCAGTAGAGGTGTTGTCATTCCATTTCCTCTTTTGGTTCACAGCGCTGCTACCCCCAATCTTGGTTTCTACCTCATTCTTCTTCTTCTTATCTTGGTTGAACTTCGTCACCGCGTCGCTTCCTCCTTCAGCGAGTATGGCTTTCTCCAGCATAGCTGCAAATGTGTTCAGCTGAAATATGGAAACCTTGCTGTAAAGCCAGGGCCACCGTCCCCGCTTAAACCTTCTCGCCTTCCTAGCGTCAGTGCTGACCTGGTAAGTAGCGAACCTGGCCAGTTCGTTGAACTTAGCGGCATAATCGGACACCGTCATCCCTCCCTACTTAAGCTCTAGGAACTGGACCTCCATCTGGTCCTGGGAACTCACTGGGAAGTACATTTCGTAGAACATTTCCTTGAAACGTTCCCACGTTATGACTCCTTCTCCCTCCCGGGACTTATTAGCCTGCCACCAGAAGCTAGCATCTGACTTCAACATGAAAGTCACGAATGCTGTCTTCTGGTCTTCACCTACTCGGGCTACGTCAAATACCTTCTCCATTTTCATAACCCACGTCTGAGCCTCAATAGGGTTGGTCGATCCTTTGAATTCAGGCGGTCCTACTGCCTTGAATTCCTTGAACATAGTACCCTGCACTTGCGGCTGATTCGCAAGAGCTCCTGTCAACAGGTTCACCAACTGCTGAATCGAGTTGGGATTCGTCCCATCGTTATTGTTGTTGTTCGTCGAACCCTAGGGGTTTTGACGTGTTGGTCTTCTTCTAGGAGGCATTTTCTTTTAAGAAAATATTAGATCCTTTATTCAATTTTTTTAAATATTCAAGTTCATACTTAAACATTTTAAACAATTCAGTTCACATAGAACACATAGCACGTCAATAAACTTCTTTTATTCATTAGTCATAGTTTAAAAACATCAATCAGATATCATTTCTGCCATTTACATCATCCTTCCTGAACTGGAAAAGTTACAGGATTACATTATTCACTTATCCCATTCTTATCTCAAATTATGGGATTTACTTTATTTACTACGAAAAGCAACACATAAACAAAAGCTCTACTACTACTGCTACTGCCTAGGCATATTAATACGTCGCACAGCCTCTTTGCGTTCCTCTTCTATTACCTGGAACGTCGTTCTTCGGTCCACCACATACCACAATAAACCTTGGAACTGAGCTGGGTAGTAGAAAACACGGTCCTGAGCTCTTTCTATAGCTGTATGAAAAGCATATTCTGTTTCCCTCAGCTTGGCCCTCTTGGCTTCAGCTTCACCTTCAGCTCGATCGGCTCGTTGATTAGCCCTCAAACTTATCTCTTCAGCTCTGGCTCGCTTTCTCGACTCCTCCTGGATGTCTTGCTTTAGCTTTGCCAGTTCAAATCGAGCAGCATCTCTATCAACCTCCATATGTATCAGGTTCCACTATGCATCTCCTAGGTCACTTGCCATTTCCTCGATCGTCTCGTCTCGTTGCTGAATGGTTTCTTCGAGCTCCCCGACTCGACCATGAAGCTCCACGTTGCTGTCGTAGACTGCCTCGTACATCTCAGCACTAGTAGAGTGAGGTGGGAGTTCCTCTTCGGGATCCTCTTCCTCCTCCTCCTCCTCTTCAGACTCTTCCTCGTCCTCTTTTTCTGGAATAGGTGTCAGCTCATGCTCCCGACCAGCTACGGTGTTCACTGGAGATGGCTCTCTCCTAACCAGTTGCTCCCAGACAATATGTATGTCACGGGGCTCCTCATTTCTAGACACCTGAGGTACATCCTCTCTAGCCTGACTAGGTTCTTCAACGTTCGACATCCTGACAAAAGAATTTTAAAGTTCATTATTCCGTGACATCGAATCGACACTCTTCGAATACTAAAACGTACACACATAGGCACATAAGGTAGTTTATTATCTTTACCTAGCATCACTATCTTTTCAATCTTACCATAAGGCTACTACCTAAGGTTTTTCTCCACCTAAGGTTTCATAACCTACAGCTCTGATACCAACCTGTGACACCCCCAAATTCGGGTACTTCTCTTCCACATGATTTGGTGTTCACTTTCTAACTATAACAAACATCTACCCAATATATCTCAAAATAAATTACAATCTTTATATAAAATCTCCCTTAAAACAAGGGTTACAACCTTAAAAAAATAATCCCAGGGTTACTCTAACCTTGACATAAATAATAAAGTGCGGAACAAAAACATGACATAAAAGTCTTATTACAATCATTTCAAAATAATTAAACAAGTCTTCACTTGTTCATCTTTCCCTTACCTTTACTCGTAGACGGGGCATCAACATCGTCAACCTTAACTGCAATTGTTATTTAATGCAAGAGTGAGCAAACAACAGCTCACAGGAGTTTAACAATAATATATACATGAAAGGATATCTTTAAAAGAATCTGAATAATATGATTCGCATCAACAATAAAGAATTGAATAATAATTCTTTCATCGCAATTATAATTCAAAAATAGAATTTATCTGAGGGTAATAAGACCTTTGAACTCTTGTCCTAGGTTATAAATTTTTTTATTTAAACCTTTAACAGTCAATAAGACTATGGACCTTAACTCGTACTTAGGGGGATCAGCCCTTCGTACCATATATTGTGCACAAACATCTTAACGCTATGCGTAATAACCTCCCATAATAATTAGGGTTGTTCAACTCAGTAATTTGAATTCAAGTCCGTACCAAAGAAAGTTTGGTTTGGATAAGCTTACAAGGGTAATTTAGAATTCACGTTCATCAACTAAGGATTAGTTGAATCCACTTTCAATAATTCATAAATAAAAGAATTATGAATTAACATATGCTTTAGAAGTAAATTTAAAGCATTTAAAATAATAAACTGGATCTTACTTGAACAATAAGTCAAGATCTCTTCGGTTAAGTAAATAATTTTCCAGTACAGAAATGAAAAGGACATTCTCAACAATGAATATATGAACTCAAAGAAACTTGCGTAGAAATAGCGAGTTTAGGGTTTAGAAGACTTGCCTTAAGCACAAGCTACTTAACTCAATCACGTTCTTAACACTTTCTACACATATATATTTAATCACATAACCTAAATTAGTTAACACATAACTAACTCACATAATTGGTCAACCCTCATGGTTAACTCATTCTAATTAAATAACAATTAAGCATCACATATGCATGCTCACATAACTAAATCAATTATGTGTTTAACTAAATTATAATTAAACAATTATAATTTAAACACTTAATCTAATTATAATTACTTAAATTATAATTACCTTTTAAATTATCAACAATTATAATTTAAAATCAATTAAACTACATCATGCATTATAATTACTCAAATTATAATTAATCATGCAATTATAAAATATAATCTATAATTAAGCATGCATTTATTAAATTACAATTACATAAATTATAATTTAAATTAACATCTAATAAATCAACCTTTATTCATTATAATTTAACCAAATTAACATTTAATCATAATTATAATTATTCAAATTATAATTAAGTAATTCATATTCCAATTAAACAATTAAAATTCACAATTTAAATACTATATACAATTTGTCAAATTTATATTAGCGAAATGTTATAGCAATTGGATGCATACACATTATCATGGAACAATTAAACTAAGGCTTAAAATAAATTGCACAAGAAACTAAAGTCATTGCCCCTGTTCTAAACATGGCGCAGCTGCGCAGCCAGTTGCCCTGAAATCGGCGCAGCTGCGCAGGGAAAAGATCTGGGAAGGGCAAGTGGCGCAGCTGCGCTGCTCCTGGCCTTGCTGCCGGCGCAGCTGCGCAGCAACTCGGCCAGACGCAGACAGCCACAGCTGTGACGCCCCCAAATCCACGTTCATTCGAAACCTTTGATTCGGTGCAGTCACGATACTACTAACGCGGAACTATTACATCTTTTAATCATTAGTAAAAGAATAAAACTTTGTTTATTACAATTTAGAATATAAATTCTATTTATATCCAAGATCTCGTCTTTACATCATATTCGATGTTACTAAAATGCGGAATAATTTAAACTTTTCAATATCCTTTGAATAAATTCTTTTTATTGATTTCATAACTTGAATCAATTACATATCCTTGAATCAATTATAAAATATGATTCAATCTATTCAAATTTCTGTATAATCGCATACATCTTAACTTAATATCCTCTATGTATTATCTAATACATCTTTACAGTACAACAAGCATTAAACCTCGTAAACAAATATCAAGTTCTACTACTAGAATCTAAACATGGTTCGAGTAATAATCTAAACAGTATTCTTCATTGCGATACTATCTATCTTTATCAATCAAGAAGCACGAAATCTTTACCGTGAATCCTTAACCTGCAAAAGTGATTATTTGCAAGAGTGAGCTCGACAGCTCAGCAATTCTAACAGTCCTCATGCATCACATAGCATATAACATCATACTCAGTTCATGCATTTATAAAGAGTTTATATTTACTACGCATGTTACTTTTCACATAACAAGTATATCATCAAAGATCAACTTTCAATCTCATTTATATCTCATATACAGTTCATATATAAGTTCACATTATCATAACATAATATAATTCAACTAACAGTTATTGAATTCATATATCAAATAGGAACTGAAAGACTTGCCTGATTCGTAGTTTAACAACTACGACTTAACTGCTTAAGAATCTCTGCACTTTGTGTAATCCTACACAGTTATATTAATCATAGAGATCACACTCATCAGTTATATGTATCACACATTGTCAATGTAATAATAAAGGTTACATTGTTGTCTAACTTGGTTCTTAGAACCTTGTTTCACTTTCTTAACATACTCCTATAATAGCTAGTATAGGTATACTTTTAATATCAACATTCATACACCTTTACTCGACTCGCTATGTGTTCGACACGTATTTAAAGCTCATAGATACATGATCTATATTGCTTTCATGTTTCTCAAACCTTATCGAAACCATTACATTCAAACTTTTCTAAGTTTCACCCTTTCAAAATCCTTGTCATATTTTAAATTAGGCATGCAAGGTTATTATGTTTATCATATAGTCATAAACTAGTAGGGGTCAGACCATGATTTGCAGTTTAAGTAATAATACAAGTCTACTACAAAATCAAGAACAAACAGACTGCACAAATCCTGAAAACAGGATGGCGCAGCTGCGCAGGTATTGGCCTTAAGAGTGGCGCAGTTGCGCCACTCACTGATCAAACCAGGAATGAAATTTCATTCTGCTGGACCACCCGAGTTCAATCAATATCATTCAAGTTACTGATATTAATCAATACACATGCTCTATGGTTATAATTTCAAGTTCGAACCTAGCATGCTCATCCTAATCCAATTAAGGCCATATGCCGATAAACTTTAAACAAATCAAGCCCACGTTACTAATGGTCCATTACTAAAGTCATATCAACACACCACGAGGCTAAACAATACTAAGTATACATGCTCGTGCGTATATCACACATGTATATGTTAATCACATAGTTTATGCTTTAGAAATTCATTTTCTATGAATATGCGTGCATAGGTGAAATCCATGTTTCATCATATGATGCTTATGTCAACATGTCTATAGGCACAATGAAATCCTAATATACATGCTCAAATAATCAGAATGTGGACATCAATGTAGTCATCAATCATGTATGTTAATGCAATCATAACACCTTAGACTATCTTTTCATGCTTAACCACCCATATAAATATGCTTTCAAAAATCAGAATATGGGTATGGTACATACGTGTCAAAGTTTGTTTTCAAAACCTACACTTTCGTTAGAAATGTTCACTAACGAGGTCCGACATGCTCATGTTATACTATGAAACATATATTCGTAAGTTAATACGCTTTTCATGCATTCCTAAATCATATAGTCATGCTTGAAAAATCAGACTGTCGACATGGTTCGGATAAGTCAATTTCGTTTACAAAACTTTACGTTTACTATTGGAAATCATAACCGTCCGTTAATCATGCATATAATCATAGTATAACATGCTCATATTATGTCTACATATCCATATATATAATTTATTCATGCTATTATACTTGTTCTAAGGTAGTACTATACATTTTCACTTAACAGCATTAAAGCAGGAAAACAAAATCAGAACAGGCTGTTGCAGAAAACAGAAAACAAAAGCCAGGACCCTGCGCAGCTGCGCAGGCACCAGGTACAAACCCGGCGCAGCTGCGCCGGTGTCCGGCCAACCCAGTGATAGCTTCCTGTTCGGTAGAACTGGAAACCCATCTCAGAAAATTCATACGAATTCTATTCTATATCAGCCATAATACAATTTAAACATGCTTACATGGTTATATAACAACTATGTAAACATTTCCCAACTCCATTATCATTTAACTCCACATAATTAAGAAATTGGGAATTTAAGAATGGAAATTTTGACAGAAACAAAAATGAAGAACAAGAAGAAACCTTATACCTTTGTAATTTGCTTGCTAATTCAAATTTCCTCTACTGATGTGTATATAATTACTCACTCTATATATATGCTCTCAATTTCACACTTAAGCAATTCTCAGCAATGGAAAAATGGAGAAGGAGAGTCTATATTTATAGAAAAAGGATTACACAGACATTGCAATTTCCCACTAAAACAAACCCATGGATTGAAGAATTGCATGAAGGTTATTAAAGAGTTGTTAGATTAGTTGTTGAACTCCACTATTTAGCCCACTCCCCTTGTGATGATTTGCTATGAAGCTAGAGTTGCTGAGTTTGAGAGCAATAGTAGGCTTAGCCTTTTGCTTGAACACGTGAGGGAGAAAAGTGACCATCATATTGGGACAAGGCTTGATAAAACTCAGTAATTGGGTAACATGAGTTATATATAACACTTGGTTTATATATATACCTTCCATATACATTTAAGTTGTACACCTTCCATTTCATATAACTTATGTTATAAATTAATGTGTCACAATGTAGTCCCAATAATACTATCATGTAGTAAATTTTAACTTGCACATATATAAATTCATGTACATTTCATCCTACCGGATATAATTCTATCGGGTATTACTCATTATTATAATGGTTATTAATTATCATAACGGTTATTATTAAAGTTATAATATCCTATAGAAATCATTATCAATTAACAATTACTATATGCTAATAGGGTATTCCTTAAGGTCTACCCACACACATCATGTTACATAAGCAATAATATTATGTAATTCACATAATGCAATCAATTTTACTATATAGTTTATATATAATACAGTCACATTAATGTTGCACTATACTACATAAAACATATGTGTAACTACAATATGTTATATTCTTAATAATCACATCCTTTGCACATATCAACTAATTGAGCAATTATAATCATATTAATAATCTACTCGTTTATATATTATTATACTATCACTAGTTATAATAATAAATCAACATAATATTATAATAACAATTAATATAGACTAATTGTTTAATTAATAATTCTTTCATCCATGAATTAATTAATTCATTACCGAATCTATTACCGTGCCACACAAGGCAATTCATACAAGCTTAATCTCAAGCTTATTATTATTCCCATCTCACTTAAACATTCTTTTAGTATAATGTTTGCGTGTCTTAAGCATTTAAATGCTAAACTACCTCAAATATTCATACTTATAATAAGTATAACCTTTACGCTTATAATACTTAATATATACTCTATTAATTATTCCAATAATAATATTCACGATCAAATAATAACTTAAGTTATTTAATATATTAAAATAACTTAGTTTCCTTTCATTAATTAAACTCCCTTGAAAATACATTTAAAATTATGTATTTAGCCATATCATAAAATATTATGTTTTCTCCAAATAAGCACATTCGTTATTAGAAAATAATTTACTTATTGTCTCGTGATATTATTTTTAATATAATACCAAATAACTATATGTACGACACATGTACATATATTATATATAGAAAATAGATAATAAGTTTATTTTCTATTATAATAAATTGTTTCCATCAATTTAATTACATATAGCAAATACGTTTTAATATATTTACTATATTAACCAATCACACCTCCTTTATCTCAACTGGATCGTCTCTACGATAAGTAACAAATATATATTAATAATATATTTATAAATCACAAAAACACACTTTACATAGTCCATATTATCCTATGTAATATAATACCACATACCTCATATCACATATATATATTATTATTCGAACCCATCTCACGGTTTAAGAATTTTATTTATTAAATCCTTATTTAATAATATCTGAAAATTCGGGTTCTTACATCCTCTCCCCCTTATAAGGATTCCGTCCTCGGAATCACCGAAACTTCCTCTACTCGGTGCTATTCCGATTATTACATATTCTCTTGAATAATTTTATTCATACTCTTTTCAGAAGTTTTATTACTATAACTTTCTCAATTGCATTCTACCACTTTCTCCTTTCTAAGGAACATTCTACTTACTACATTCATCCTTTAGAAGAATAAGAATCTTCCACGATTTTTCAATAATCGGGAAGTAGTATGAATAACTCAGATTCCAATTTATGCTGAGGGGTCACAAGACCGTGAACTTTTCTCCAGGTTTACTAATGCTTCAACACAATTCTTCACACCGCAAACCAGAGTGTTTATCAATCACAAAGACTGAAAACACCCTCCACGCGTACTCTAGGTGGCCAACCTATTGTACCACTATGTTGGGCCGCAACGTAGTGTTTTGTAACGACTATATGCGCTACGTTCGGAACCATTATCCCCGAAAACATGTCCCCTTATAGGGTTGTTCACCTCAGCTTTTCAACATCAAAATCCGCACCAGAGCAATCTGGTTTGGCATACATACACAAGAATACTTGAATTCTATAATCCCTTTCCAACAGTCGCCTAGTCGAATCAAATAGCTTAGACTCTCATCAACAATTCGGACATCAATCGAAATAATTTAGCCAACTTAATTGACCTTCTTTATAATTTACAAGAAAACCAAAAATTCTTTTATGACTTCATGATACCATACTAGATTAGTAGTACGTTGAGGATTCCGCCATTTTATGACTTTGTCATATTACAACATACCATAGTGGGCTGACGATCTTTCGATCACAACCAACACTAGGTTCGATTGCATTGATGACTCCATCGTTTACCATTCTACATCATATCAAATGATGCACATGGTTAAAATATATTTTGAAAGATTGTCAAATTATTTTTGTCTTAGCCGAAACAAATAGCGTAGACATACGAATAACGGTGTTGTTTTTAAAACTCATTGGTTCAGTCACCCAACTCAATGTTTTTCTCAAGAAACCGAAGTGCAAACACTAGCACGAAGTCAATAAATTTTGAAAATCTAGCGTAGCTAGAGGATTTAGGAAAATCCAATTTCTCCATCGCTTCAATCTCTTACCACCATCAATGCTTACTATTCCAAAACTCTTATATAATATATCTATTCTCAGTACAGTTCACCAACTTACCACACCATGGAAGCTCAGGAACTTACCATAATCATATGGGTTGAGGAACTTATCCTAGTCAGACCAAAATCGTCCATTCGCTGAGGGGTCCCATCATACGATTATGAGTCACGAACTTGTCATAGGCATGAGTTTTAAGAACTCGCACCTAATCTTAATATTATCTAATTATATCTTAGAAACCTCTATCTATCAAAATAAATATGAGAAAAGAATCACCTTTCCGCCATATGTATAATGATACCGCGACACTAACATTCCAACGATTATCAGTGTGACGTACTCAGTGCAAGCACAAAACTTCTGCCCATACAAAAGTTTGTACAACTAAGCCGTTACATGAGTCCTCAATGGAAGTCCAACACTTAAATCTATCTTACTCTATCACTTGCTCGTTACGAGCTTTCTATGTTTCATCACATACAACTCCTCATGAGTTCATCTCGTACTTTATCATAGTACATTCTCTTATAGCATCAAGCTATACATACTTAGTCATTACAGACTATCTATCATTTCACAGTTCAATCTGATCACGTCGTGATCATCACTATACCTTAGGGTTCTTTCCTATTATCAACCAAACTCCATCTGAGTTCATTCTCATTATCTTTGTCATATACATCTTATAGACATCATCTTAACATTTTCATTACCGGAGTTAGAAAACTCCTGATTCTCATTCTCTAGATATTTCAAGATTCTTCTTTGAATCTTCACGTATATATTTTAATCTTATCTTTCACTCTCTCAGGTTATACTCTAAGGTACACTTACCTAAGGTTTATAACCTACAGCTTTGATACCAACCTGTGACGCCCCCAAATCCACGTTCCTTCGAAACCTTTGATTCGGTGAAGTCATGATACCCAGGGAGGTTGGGAGCTCTATTTAGGAGAGCGCACTATCTGGAGTGTCACAAGAGATATCTGTATTCTCTTTGTTCCTCCTTCTTGGCATCATTGGCCATTAGCTTAGCCACTCATAGACATTTCACTAGTGGGCATAGATGGCTTTACCCTGTCAAAGGGTCCTTACAGCAGGAGGCATTTCATAGCTGATGGAGTCCTTGCACTATCGGGGCTCAGACTCGTGCTACCCAATTTATGGCAGACATGGTGTCGAGGTCTGTGATGATGACAGACTGGATAACTTGCCTCCAAGAGCCGACTCATTTGGAGAAGATTTCAGGATTGACCCAGCGGTTGAAGAGGGCTCACTTTTTAATCAGGCACCTTGGCAAGGATCCTTCCGAGGCAGATTCGTTTGATCCTTCCAGCTTTGGAGTTGGCCCCTCAGTAGATCTATTTTCTGGAAGCTTTGCAGGTGCTGATCCTCCCTTGTATCGACCGGCATTCCCACTGACCTAGATTATGTTACTCAGGAGGAGCTGCAGCAGGTCGATTGCCTGGATGTAGATGTTATAGATTTCTTTTGATAGCTTTCTCACTATATCTTTTGACAGACCTCTGTTAGATATTGGGCGGTTGTAACGATTGCGATTTTATATTTATTGAGTTAAATAAATATTTTATATGATTTATTTATTGAGTTGAATAAATAAATTATGTGATTTATGGAGTGATTTAATTAAATGTTATATATTAATTAAATGAATGTGCAATATTTATTTAATTAATGTATACTAATTTTATATTATAGTTCTAATTTAATTGAGATAATTAAATTAGATGAGATATGTGATGAATGAATTATAATTAGCGAGTAATTATAATTATGTGGCAATTTTATGTGATTAATTGAAGTTAGATTTTAATTGATTAAATTAGATGATTAATATTTAATTGATTAAAATATGACATTAGAGTATGTGTTAAAATGATTTATTAAATAAAAGGAAAAGAATTTTTAAATGATTTTTTTTTACCAAACAAGGCCCTTGCTTTTGTTTTAAAAGACTGTTGCCAAACGGGGCCCTTACACTAGCTTAAACCTAATTTACCTAAACCATACCTAAGTTAGTAAAACTAGTTCTAATTTTTCTATTGCCAAACAAGCCAAAAGGACTTTTGAATTTTGTAACTCCTAATTTAATTGGATTATTAAATATTAGTTAGTACGTATATTATTGATATATGTCAGTTATATATCTATATACTACGTAAGGAAAAATTATGTTAGTTTAAGCCTAAGACTAAGAAGAAAAGAGAGAGCAGAGAGGAAGAATAGCAGAGAAGAATTAGAGAAGAAGAGAAGGAAGGAGTAAGGAAATCATCATCTTCTTCACTTCTATTAATCAATAAAGGTATTCCTCAAATTCCTTATATTTGATATGTATTATGTTCTTCATATTTTTATTCTCTGTAAAGCATGTTCTTATGAAAATTGTATAGCATGATGGGTATATATATAGATTGTATTACTATGTTGTTTATAGTTGAATTATATTCCATGTACAAGTTTTAGAAATTTAATTGTGGTAAAAATAAGTTTTCATGGAAAAAGTTTCGTTTACATGAGTTTATATATTATGGTTGGTTTTACATTGAGAAATTGGTATATGTTAGTATGTTGTTTAGAATTTGTCTATGATACTACCTTGAATCACGAGAATAATGCATGTATTACAAGTTGAATTAGTTGAAAAATTGAATTATAGTGAATTATTTAATGAAAATTATGAGTTTGGGAGAAAAATGATTTTCTCAAGTTTTTATATAAAATTTAGTGTTTTAATCTTGTAATTTGATGTCTTGGTATGTTAAAGGATGTTAGAACCTTTATATGATGTTTCTGTAATGTTATATGAATCAATCTTTGGCTAAATTGAGAACTCGATGCGGAGAATTAAGCCAATTTGGTTTTTCTCTGCACTGTTCGCGAAGCTGCTCTGTTTCTGTCCGCTGCCGGCGCAGCTGCGCAGGCAGTAAGGGTAGAAGCGGCGCAGCTGCGTCGCTAGGTTTTCTCAAGTTTGACCCTGCGCAGCTGCGCCGGTGTCAAGGCTAAAGGTGGCGCAACTGCGCCGTGTCCTGGGCAGAGGCAGTGACTTTAGTTTCTTGTGCAGTTTATTTTTAAAGCCTTAGTTTAATTATTCATTGATAATGGACATATATTTAAATGATATAACATGTTGTTATATGATTGTGACAAATTCATATTTGGGGGATAAAAGAAATTTTGAAAACCTAATATAGTATTTAAATTACAAACTATAATTGTTTAATTATACAATAAGTTACTTAATTATAATTTGATTAATTATAATTAAAAGTACATGTTAATTTAAATTATAATTATATGAAATTATAATTTATAGAAGTTGATTTATTTTAATCAATTAGATGTTAATTTAAATTATGATTTATGTAATTATAATTTAATAAATGCATGTTAATTATGGATTATAAATTGATAATTCATGATTTATTTATAAATTGTGTAATTATAATACATGATATAGTTTAATTGATTATAAATTGTTTATAATTTAAAAAGTAATTATAATTTGATTAAGTGTTTAAATTATAATTGTTTAATTATAATTAAGATAAATACATAATTAATTTAATTATGTGAGTATGTGTGTGATGTAATTAACTATGTGATAGTTGATTATTATTATTTATTTAATTAGAATGAGTTAACCATGAGAGTTAACCACTTATGTGAATCAGTTACGTGTTAACTAATTTAGGTTATTGTGATTGAATATGTATGTATGTAGGAAGTGTTGAAGTACGTGGTTGAGTTAAGTAGCTTACGCGTAAGGCAAGTCTTCTAACCTTAAACTTGTTAATTATATATAATTTCTTTGAATTCATATATTCATTATTGAGAATGTCCTTTCCATTTCTGTATTGGACAATTGTTTATTTAATTGAAATGATCTTAACTTATTGTTCAAGTAAGATCCAATTATTATTTTAAATGCTTTACGTTGACTCTAAAGCATATGTTAGTTCATAATTCTGTTATTTATGAATTATTGAAAGTCGATTCAACTATCCTTAGTTGATGAATGTGAATTCTAAATTACCCTTGTAAGCTTATCCAAACCAAACTTTCTTTGGTGCGGATTTGAATTCAAATTACTGAGTTGAACAACCCTATTTACTAGGGGAGGTTACTACGCATAGCGTTAAGATGTTTGTGCACAATATATGGTACAAAGGGCTGATCCCGTAAGTACGAGTTAAGGTCCATAGTCTTATTGACTGTTAAAGGTTTAAATAGAAATATTTATAACCTAGGACAAGAGTTCAAAGGTCTTATGACACTCAGATAAATTCTATTTTTGAATTGTAATTGCGATGAAAGAACTATTATTTCATTCTTTATTGTTGAAGCAAATCATATTATTCAGATTATTGGAAAGATATCCTTTCATGTATATATTATTGTTAAACTCCAGTGAGCTGTGGTTTGCTCACTCTTGCGTTAAATAACAATTTCAGTTAAGGTTGATAACGCTGATGCTTCGTCTACAAGTAAGGGCAAGGGAAAGCAAAGCAAGTGAAGACTTATTTTATTTAATTGAGAATGATTGTAATAAGACTTGAAGGTTACGCTTTTATTTTTGTACTTTATTATATTCATGTCAGGGTTAGAGTAACCCGGGATTATTTTAAAAAGGTTGTAACCCTTGTTGTAAGGGAGATTTATTTATTTTAATTTAAGTTGTAGTTTATTTTGCATTATTCATTGGGTAGATGTATGTTATATTAGAAAGTGAACACCAAATCATGTGAAAATGAAGTATCCGGATTTGGGGGTGTCACAACGGTTGTGCCCCATTTCTTGTTATATATTTTTTTATATACCTCAGTTAGTTGTTGGGCGGATGTGCCCCATTTCCCTGTACTATTTACTTTGTATTTTATGAGCAGACATAGATGATGCTTTCAGTAGATAGTATATTCTAGAAATGCATGATATTTCCTATCTATTGCATCCTATTTGTCATTTTATTATTGTCATTATGCACGTATTATGTCATGGATATGCATTTAGACATGTGAGTTTAGATTTGACCTCTGGATGGTCTCATGATACGGTTATACAGATGTTGTTATCCACAGTCAGTCGTATCGAGCTTTTGCTACATTCTTTGGTAGCATCTTCACTGAGATCTTGGTATGATAGTGTACCCCCCACAGCCAGAGGGATAGTTGACCAGATGCTAGGGCATTCTTTGGCGTTTTTAGCTTTTCAGGTTCCACAGAGTTTTGTGGACGACATGTTATCCTATTGGATACCCGAGCGCCAGGTTTTTTGGTTCGGCCTTCACGAGCTGACTCCTATATTAGAGGAGTATGAGCGCCTCACAGGTTTGGCATTAGATCTTCCTTGTGGTAGGATAGCTATTAGTGACATGAGACGTCCATTTATGACCATGACTGGTCTGAGACGCAGAGTAGTCGCTGAGGAGATTACTGCAAGACATGTAGTGTCTATGGACTTTTTGATTGATCGCTTTGGCCGACTAGACAGCTACGGGCGATATTCAGAAGACTTCATCATCCCTGTAGATGAGTGGCAGTTTGTCCGTGTAGACGTTCTGTTGATGTGCGTCACGGCTTATATATACATGCCACTACACATGGACCATTTGGACACTGGCTTGATGGTAGTGGTTCGTGCCCTCGGACAGGGTTGTACTATCCTGCCGATGATATTAGCCGAGACTTTGAGGTTGGCTACATTTTGCAGTACCCATCCATAGGGGTTTTTCAGGGGTAGCTCCATTCTGTTGTATGTGTGGTACATGACACACTTGAGTCTTATCGGCACTTTCAGACATAATGGGTACTACTTTACCCATGAGATAGCCATGTCCTACTCTTTCTAGCTGGCAGAGTGTTTAGATGCGGCGTCATGGTTGGCTTTTTTATCGATGATTGAGCATCTCTTTTTGATCTTGCCATGCTTAGGGCTTAGCTCCCCTTACAGCTTTATCACTCATGCAGTTGGCATGGACTATCTACCCCTGGCGAGTCTAAGAGGGGTGACCACATATCATTCGTTGGCTGTCATGGGCCAGTTTGATTAGTTTCAGAGCCTCATAGGGAGACGAGTGCTGGACTTCCTATTTATCGTCAGCTGACCTGATTAGGACTTACAAGTGCTGGACTCATAGGAAGATGACTGACTTCCCTACTAGCCATCCAGATCGTTCTCCAGAGTATTCGGCATGGTTGGAGGTCGATATTAGTTTAGCTGAGATTATCCCGTTAGCTTCGATCAGTGATTCAGATGAGGAGGAGCCTATGGAGGATCATGATTCTCCCATGGAGGATAAGTTATTTACTGGTTTGATAGCATCCTTGGTTAGTGACCCGCCTGTGACGCCCCCAAATTCATGTCCCTTCGATTACCTCAGATCCGGTTGCAGTCACGGTACAACCATCGTCAAACTATTACATCTTTTATTCATAACTTAAAGAATATAACTTTGCTTATTATAATTTAGAATATAAATTCTTTTCATTTCTAGGATCCTTGGTTAGTGACCCGCCTGTGACGCCCCCAAATTCATGTCCCTTCGATTACCTCAGATCCGGTTGCAGTCACGGTACAACCATCGTCAAACTATTACATCTTTTATTCATAACTTAAAGAATATAACTTTGCTTATTATAATTTAGAATATATATTCTTTTCATTTCTAGGATCTGTATAATAATCCCAAACTTTTATAAGTTCCAATCTTGGTCATTTACCATTCCTGACTTTACATCATATTCGATATTATAAAAATGCAGAATAACTTAAACTTTTCTATATCCTTTGAATAAAATATTTTATTGATTTCATAACTTGAATTAATTACATATCCTTGAATCAACTTATATTATGATTCACATTATTCGAATTACTGTATAAATGTTTACATCTCAATTCGATATCCTCTAAGTATCAACTAGTACATCTTTACAACACGACAAGTATTAAACATCGTAAACCACTATTATGTACATCTCCTAGAACCTAAACATGGTTCAAGAACAAAACTTTAACTAAGTAATAATCTTCTTGCGATACTACTGAACTCTATCAACACGTAACTTTATCGTGAGTCCTTAACTTGTAAAAATGGTTATTAACAAGAGTGAGCTCGACAGCTCAGCAATTCTAACAATTTTTATACATCACATAGCGTATAATATCATGTTCAAATCATGCATTCATAATCATTTAGATTTACTACGCATGCTGCTTCTCACATAACAAGTATATAGATTAACTTTATAAGCATATAATCAAAGATCAACTTTCAAATATCATACATATTCCATATGCATTTCATATCAACATTCTCATAGCATAATATAATTCAACTAACAGTTATCGAATTCATATAACAAAATAAGAACTGAAAGACTTGCCTAGCGCGTAGTGTATGAACTACAACTTAACTGCTTATAGCTATCTGTACTTCGTGTAATCCTACACAGTTATATAATCATGGATTTCACACTCTTCAGTTATACACATCCATACATTCCATACGCTCTTAGTATAATAACAATTGTATATTGTTTTCTAACTAGGTTTGTAAAACCTTCATTTCACTTCCTCGTCATATTCGTAGAATAACTATGTACGTATAGGTATACTTTAACCATACATACTCGACATCAACATTTATATACATTTATCACATACTTAACTATCTATGTGTTTGACATATATTTAAAACTCATAGATACATGATCTATATTATTCTTACGTTTCTCAAACCATAACGGAATTTTACGTTTGAATTTATATCACCTTTACATCAATAAACACTCAACGCATCATTTAGACTCTGTTTTATAACTCAGTAATAATAATGCAAACATACTACTATGATCAGATTACAATTAAAACAGTCTGGCACAATTGCCTTGTGGCTCAGCTACGCTGAGTTAAGCCTTGGGATGGGCGCAGTTGCACCCTTCTCTGGTCAGTCCAGAATTATGTTTTGTTTTCTGGTTCTATTTTGGTCTTCTAGTATGCATAAGTACTGACACATGACATGCTAAACAACCTTCAATACACATGCTCACATACATGTAATTTATTTACATATAGCTAGTGTAGTTCATCTTTAAAACTTGCTCATATAGTGCATATCACATCTACTAGTGGGGTGCACATACCAATCATGACTAGAGGAATATAAGCCCTATCATGCTTGTACAAAAATCAGAATGCAAGTAACTCAATGTTCAATCATCTTACTTTCAAACTTTCTAAGTTTTATTTCCAAAATCCTTATCATGCTTAAGCTAATCATGCAAGGATACTATGTTCATCATGTATACATGTGAGGTGTCATAGTAATCTGTTAATATGCATGCTAACAATTATCTTCATCATATACGCATAACGGGCATCATTTCTTGCTTTAAAACATGTCTAATTCATGTTTAACTAACTTTCATAGTTTCTAACAAGGTGTGTGCACATACATGACATCTAAGTGATGTTAAAAGCACTAGAATGTATGCTCAAAAATATCAGAATCTAGTCACACTATAATCATGCAACTTAGTTTGCAAAAAGTCCAACTTTTGCTTTTGAAATCATTTTCAATTTAAACCATGTGTTCTAGTGTATGCTCAATACCTTAGACTCACATTTCATGCATATCTAGACCATACAAACATGCTCAAAAAGTCAGAATATAAACATGGTATGTATATATCAAAGTTCATTTTAAAAACTCTAAGTTCATTTATAAAACTCATACTTCCTTTAGTGAACGTTCTCTAATGAGGTCAAACACATTCATGCTACATCATGACACATATATACACATGTTAACATGTTCTTCATGCTTGTCTAAGTAGTATCAACGTGTTAGTACATAACAGATTACAACATGAATAAAAATCAAAAGTCAGTTCCTGGCGCAGCTGCACTGCACCCTAGTACAAAAAGGGCGCATCTGCGCCGTTGCTCGGCCAGAACTGAAATGGCTTCTGCTTCAGCAGAACTAAACCCAAACATCAAAATTTCTTACGAAATTGATTCTAACTAGCTACATTGCCTTACTAACTTGCATATCAAGTTATATAACACTTAACAATCATTCTCCAATCTGATTATCATTCAATTCATACAGGATTAAGAATGTAAGAAATTTACAGAAATGAGGAATTATACCTCTGCTACTTTGAAGTGAGCTTGCTGCTAATTTCTAAAGTCTCTCTCTATACTATCTTAACAGCAACCTTTCAATATACTCTAAAGCCTCTTAGCAATATCTCAGCAAAAGAAATGAAGAAGGAGAGAGCTATATTTATAGGAAAAACATTGCACAGTCCACGTCTTTACTCACCAAATCAAACTAACGGGAGAAACAAAAGCATGGTGGTTAAGAGAGATGAGTTGATAGAGTAGTTGAGAATCACTATTGGAGCCACTCCCCATATGATCATTGGCTATGAAGCTGAGGTTGATTTGTGCAAGCAATAGGCTTTGGCCGTGTGGCCATTCACTTGAGGAGGGAGGTGAGACCCTTAATTTGGGACAAGGTCTCACACTCAGCAACTAGGCAAAATAAATACAACACTTAGGTTATATTATATGAACATCTTATATACACTTAGGTGTTAATTTCATTTAGAGTCACAATATAGTTAGTTTAATCTATACGTAATATAATCCATGTACATTTCATAATACCACATATAATCTAATTGGGTATTGTCTCACCACTATATTGACCCATCTTTATTATTTCAATCATATTAAACTATTTAAATAATCATTAAGTATCAATTGTTTATTTAATTTAATATAATATTCATGAGGTACATATTTAATGTAGCCACACATCACATATTGTCACCTATACATTATTTTCTTAACTCACACAATTCATTCAACCATAATATATAGTTCTTATATATTATATAGTCATATTAAGATGTCACACTACACTTGCACAAAGCAATTAACTCCCATAATACATTAATTAATCCCTTTAGTTATTCATTCAATAAATTATTTATTGAATGCTTATTCCATGACTTCACCACACTAAGCATATCTCACAAGCTCATTATTAAGCTTATTATCACTTCCACCACACTTTAATATTCATTTAATATAAGGTTTGTGTGACATGCACTTTATTGCTAAGTTATTTAGCTACCTTAGGTAATTATACACTTATAATATGTATAACCTTTACACTTAGAATAATTAATATTTACTCTATTAATTATTAAATTATAAAATCTACGATAATATTATAACTTAAGTTATTTAATACATTTAAATAACTTAGTTTTTTTTATAGCTTTAACCCTCTTAGAAATACATAAGATATAATTACTATTATGTATTCCTTCATAATATGATATAAAATGTTTTTATTACATTTTCTCCAAATAGAGGCATTAATTATAATAAAAGAATTCACTCATTATCTCAAGATATTATTCTTAATATAATATCTATATCTCACTAAAAGAATTACATGTACGACACATGTACACATTATATAGAAAATAAGTTTATTTTCAATTATGATAAATCGTTTCCATATAGCAAATCTGTTTTAATATATTTACCATATTACTTAATCATACATGTTACCTCATACAAGGCTAAACATCCACATGCTCACATACATGTAATCTATTTACATATAGGTAGTGTAGTTCATCTTTAAAACTTTCTCATACAGTGCATATCACATCTACTAGTGGGGTGCACATACCAATCATGACTAGAGGCATATAAGCCCTATCATGCTGGTACAAAAATCAGAATGCAAGTAACTCAATGTTCAATCATCTTACTTTCAAACTTTCTAAGTTTTATTTCCAAAATCCTTGTCACGCTTAAGCTAATCATGCAAGGATACTATGTTCATTATGTATACATGTGAGGTGTCATAGTAATCTGTTAATATACATGCTCACAATTATCTTCATCATATACGCATAACGGGCATCGTTTCTTGCATTAAAACATGTCTAATTCATGTTTAACTAACTTTCATAGTTTCTAACAAGGTGTGTGCACATACATGGAATCTAAGTGATGTTAAAAGCATTATCATGTATGCTCAAAACTATTAGAATCTAGTCACACTATAATCTTGCAACTTAGTTTGCAAAAAGTCCAAGTTTGGCTTTTGAAATCATTTTCAATTTAAACCATGTGTTCTAGTGTATGCTCAATACCTTAGACTCATATTTCATGCATATCTAGACCATACAAACATGCTCAAAAAGTCAGAATATAAACATGGTATGTATATATCAAAGTTCATTTTAAAAACTCTAAGTTTATTTATAAAACTCATACTTCCTTTAATAAACGTTCTTTAATGAGGTTAAACACGTTCATGCTACATCATGACACATATATACACATGTTAACATGTTCTTCATGCTTGTCTAAGTAGTATCAACGTGTTAGTACATAACAGATTACAGCAGGAATAAAAATCAAAAGTCAGTTCCTGGCGCAGCTGCGCTGCAACCTAGTACAAAAAGGGCGCAGCTGCGCCGTTGCTCGACCATAACTGAAATGGCTTCTGCTTCGGCAGAACTAAATCCAAACATCAATATTTCTTATGAAATTGATTCTAACTAGCTACATTGGCTTACTAACATGCATATCAACTTATATAACACTTAATAAACATTCTCCAATCCGATTATCATTCAATTCATGCCTGATTAAGAATGTAAGAAATTTACAGAAATGAGGAATTATACTTCTACTACTTTGAAGTGAGCTTGCTGCTAATTTCTGAAGTCTCTCTCTATACTAGCTTAACAGCAACCTCTCAGTATACTTTAATGCCTCTTAGCAATATCTCAACAAAAGAAATGAAGAAGGAGAGAGCTATATTTATAGGAAAAACATTGCACAGTCCATGCCTTTACTCACCAAATCAAACTAACGGGAGAAACAAAAGCATGGTGGTTAAGAGAGATGAGTTGATAGAGTAGTTGAGAATCACTAGTAGAGCCACTCCCCATATGATCATTGGGTATGAAGCTGAGGTTGATTTGTGCAAGCAATAGGATTTGGCCTTGTGGCCATTCACGTGAGGAGGGAGGTGATACACTTAATTTGGGACAAGGTCTAACACTCAGCAACTGCGCAAAATAAATACAACATTTAGGTTATATTATATGTACATTTTATATACACTTAGGTGTTAATTTCATTTAGAGTCACAATGTAGTTAGTTTAATCTACACGTAATATAATCCATGTACATTTCATAATACCGCATATAATCTAATTGAGTATTGTCACACCACTATATTGACCCATCTTTATTATTTCAATCATATTAAACTATTGAAATAATCATTTAGTATCAATTATTTTTTTAATTTATTATAATATTCATGAGGAACATATTTAATGTTGCCACACATCACATATTGCCACCTATGCATTATTTTCTTAACTCACACAATTCATTCAACCATAATATCTAGTTCTTATATATTATATAGTCACATTAAGATGTCACACTACACTTGCACAAAGCAATTAACTCCCATAATACATTAATTAATCCATTTAGTTATTCATTCATTAAATTATTTAATGAATGCTTATTCCATCACTTCGCCACACTAGGCATATCTCACAAGCTCATTATTAAGCTTATTATCACTTCCACCACACTTTAATATTCATTTAATATAAGTTTTGTGTGACACATGCGCTTTAATGCTAAGTTATTTAGCTACCTTAAATAATTATACACTTATAATATGTATAACCTTTACACTTAGAATAATTAATATTTACTCTATTAATTATTAAATTATAAAATCTACGATAAAATAATAACTTAAGTTATTTAATACATTTAAATAACTTTGTTTTCTTTTATAGCTTTAACCCTCTTGGAAATACATAAGATATAATTACTATTATGTATTCCTTCATAATATGATATAAAATATTTTTATTACATTTTCTCCAAATAGAGGTATTAATTATAATAAAAGAATTCACTCATTATCTCAAGATATTATTCTTAATATAATATCTATATCTCATTAAAATAATTATATGTACGGCACATGTACACATTATATATAGAAAATAAGTTTATTTCCTATTATGATAAATCGTTTTCATATAGCAAATCTGTTTTAATATATTTACCATATTACTTAGTCATAGATGTTACCTCATACAAGGCTATATAAGGTAACATAATCATATATTATTCTTCTTTTATTAAAATAATTCAAGGCTAGAACTTATTTTAATATCCTTTATAAGAAATAAAATTATTTCTCTTTCCTTTCTATCAATTGTCCCCAAAATAATTTCTTTAAATCTATACATTTAACCATATTTCAAATATTAATAAATTCTCTAATCAATATTGATTTAAAGATATATTGGTTTAACAACGTATATATATATATATATATATATATATATATATATTTTATTAACGTCGTTCGCACATTCACATAATACCATGTCAAGTAATATATAAAGGCACTTACTATAATCACATACTCCACACATGTATTAACTCAATATTTATTTAAGTGATTCTTAATGTGACACCCCCAAATCTAGGTACTTCGTTTTCACATGATTTGGTGTTCACTTTCTAATATAACATACATCTACCCAATGAATAATGTAAAATAAACTACAACTTAAATTAAAATAAATAAAATCTCCTTTAAAAGAAGGATTACAACCTTTATAAAAAAATCCCGGGTTACTCTAACCCTGACATGAATATAATAAAGTGAGAAAATAAAAACATAACATTTAAGTCTTATTACAATCATTCTCAATTAAATAAAACAAGTCTTGACTTGCTTTGCTTTCCTTCGCCCTTACTTGTAGACGGAACATCAACATTATCAACCTTTACTGAAATTGTTATTTAATGCAAGAGTGAGCAAACCACAGCTCACTGGAGTTTAACAATAATATAGACATGAAAGGATATATTTAAAAGAATCTGAACAACTTAGCTTGCTTCAATAATAAAGAATTGAATAATAATTCTCTATCAACATTAAAATTCGAATATAGAATTTATCTGAGGATCATAAGACCTTTGAACTCTTGTCCTAGGTTATAAATATTTCTATTTAAACCTTTAACAGTCAATAAGACTATGGACCTTAACTCGTACTTAGGGGGATCAGCCCTTTGTACCATGTATTGTGCACAAACATCTTAACGCTATGCGTAGTAACCTCCCCTAGTAAATAGGGTTGTTCAACTCAGTAATTTGAATTCAAGTACGCACCAAAGAAAGTTTGGTTTGGATAAGCTTACAAGGGTAATTTAGAATTCACGTTCATCAACTAAGGATTAGTTGAATCGACTTTCCAATAATTCATAAATAAAAGAATTATGAATTAACATATGCTTTAGAAGTAAATTTAAAGCATTTAACATAATAACTGGATCTTACTTGAACGATAAGTTAAGATCATTTCAATTAAATAAACAATTGTCCAATACAGAAATGGAAAGGACATTCTTAATAATGAATATATGAATTCCAAAAATTATACAAGATTAGGGTTTAGAAAACTTGCATAAAATTAATGAGTTTAGGGTTTAGAAGACTTGCCTCAAGCGCAAGCTACTTAACACAATTCACGTACTTTAATACCTCCTACATATATATATATTCAATCACAATAACCTAAATTAGTTAACACGTAACTAATTCACATAAGTGGTTAACCCTTATGGTTAACTCACTCTAATTACATAATAATAATCAACTATCACATAGTTAATTACATCACCTACATATTCACATAATTAAATCAATTATGTATTTAACTAAATTATAATTAAACAATTATAATTCAAACACTTAATCAAATTATAATTACCTTTTAAATTATAAACAATTTATAATTTATAATCAATTAAACCACATTCATGCATTTATAATTACACGATTTATAATTAATCATGTATTTATCAATTATAATCAAAAATTAATTAAACTATAACATGTATTATAATTACACAATTTATAATTAATCATGTAATTATCAATTTAAAATCCACAATTAAACATGCATTTATTAAATTATAATTACATAAATTATAATTTAAATTAACTTCTAATAAATCAACCTTTATTCATTATAATTTAACAAAATTATAATTTAAAATAAACATTTACTTTTGATTATAATTATTTAAATTATAATCATATATCACATTTAAATAACAATTCAAATCATACTTTAAGGTTTTAAAACCTCTTTTCTTTTCTAAATATAAATTTGTCAAATTTATGTTAACAACATGTTGTAGCAACTAGATACATGCTCACTGTCATAGCATAATTAAACTAGGTTTAAAATCAACACTACACAATTAGCTAACCTTCACTGCCTAAGCACTGTGTCCGGCGCAGCTGCGCAGCCAGCTGCCCTATAACCGACGCAGCTGCGCAGGGAAGGATTCTGGGATAGGCCAGTGGCGCAGCTGCGCTTCTCTTGGCCTTGCTGCCGGCGCAGCTGCGCAGCAGCTCGGGCAGACGCAGACAGCCACGGCCCCCTGTTTAACCGACCAACCCAAACAAGCCAACAACGCCAAAAATACAGTATTATAGACTCTGTAAAACATATATACGCTATTACACATATATAAAGCATGCTTCCAAAATCCAAAATCATTTAAACAATGATAATCACAAGTTTTTAAAATTCAATTTAGCCATTTTCATGAAAACTCATATTTTTCTCAAAATAATCTACTGTAACTATTTTTCTCCATCAATTCGAATTTATATACATGCATTACATACGAAGTTAAAGATAGCATCTAGAAATTACTTAATAAGCATATTAACACATACCAATTACATGAATTCCTCAATTAAAATTAACCACACTCATGAAATTCTATATGAACTCATATAAACATGAATTTTCTGTTAAAAATATATTTCTACAGTAATTTGATTTTTGAAAATCCTCTTATGTCATACAATTACCACAATCAACACATGGATACCATATATATATATATATATATATATATATATATATAAATTCATGATTACATAATTTCATGAAATTCACAGAAAACTTAATTTACAGAAACTCAAAACAATGAAGAACAACTAATCACAATTCTTTAAAACTATAAGATATTAATTACCTTTTTGATGATTGAAGAATAATACAATGACTAATTCTAGCCTTCACAAGTTTATTCTTCCTTCGCTTCTCTAACTTCTTTGCTCTTCTTTTCTCTTTTTGTTCTTAGCTTTATAGACTAACTTCTAATCTAACGTAGTATAGATATATTATAACTGATATAATATACGTATACTAATGATATATATGTAACTGCTAATTACTTAATATATATAATAAATACATTTATTATATAAGTTACAAAATTCAAAAATCACAATGCCTTGTTTGGCAAAATAATGTTATTTTCAAAAATAGATTTTTAATGCTAAGGTATTGTTTGGTAACAGTTTATTTAAAAACTGCTTTTTGATAGTTAGGGCCTTGTTTGATAGAAATAGGTTTAAAATAATTATAAGGGACTTGTTTGGCAAAATAATTTAAAACCTTTTCTTTATTTTAACAATTTTTTTAACACATACTTTAATGTCACATTTTAATTAATTAAATATTAATCAACTAATTTAATCAATTAAAATCTAACATCAATTAATCACATAAAATTACCACATAATTATAATTACTCGCTAATTATAATTCATGCAACACTTCATCACATATCTCATCTAATTTAATTATCTCAATTAAATTAGAATTATAATATAAAATTAATATATATACATATCAATTAAATAACATTCATTAAATTAATATGTAACACTCAATTAAATTATTTTCATAATTTACTTAATCTATTTATTTACTCAATAAATAATTCACATAAATATTTATTTAATTAAATATAAAATCTCAATCGTAACACTTAAACCCCTTACTATATCACCATAGTTAATTAAGGCTTTAATATTCAAATTATATTATTCCATAACATAACTTTCAATTTAAATTAACCAATATTTATTCTTGTTAGTTAATTTCCATAATTAACTAATTCTTGCTTTTGTAACGACCATGAATTTTAAACTCCTTATTTATTAAATATGTGATTTAATTTTAACGAGTTAATTTTGTGAGTTTATTTAAACCTTATGTGGTTATGTGAAATTGTGAATGGTTAAGGGGAGTCACTAATAGTTTATTTAAATTAGTGGGCTAACCTTAAGACTTTAATATCAGAGAATTGATAAGATTATTAATAATTAAATATTCAATTTATTTGAATATAGTGGCAAGATTCGAACGTGTTTGATTAATTTCAATTATGATTAATTAATTAATAATGTGTTGATTAACAATTATTATGAATAAATAATAATTAATGCATGAGAGATTAGTAAATATAATAATATTATATTTACTTGATTAATCGTTTCATACAAGCATGAGATATGTTAAACCTTTAATATATGGTAGTTAACTATATATTATATATAGTACAAGGTGACACATTAATATGATTATACATTATAAACTATATAGTAAGAATAATTACATTATGAGAGTTACATACTAATGTTTATGTGACAATACATGTGTGGGAAAACATTAATGTATACCTCATCAACATATAGTAATATCAATAAATAATTGATCTCAGTAAGTTATTATAATGATAACAGTTGTAATAATGAGTAATAATAATACCCAATTACTTTACATTCAGTATTAAGGAAAATGTGCATGGATTATATGTTGTGTACCTATTCATTATTAATTGCTAATTGAGATAACATAGTATCACCCATCTAAATGTATATGGAATAAATACATATAACTTAAGTAGATACTATGTGCATATACATTATATAATCTAAGTATGTATGTATTATGTTAAGCATACATAATATATATATACAATTACAAAGGCTGAGATTTCATTGTCCCTAAATAAGAGTCCCACCCTCAATTTTTTTCTTCACGTGTAAACCCACATGCTACAGTAGTCTAGCTTCTTCTCAAATTCACAAATTCTAGCTCCTGATTGTAAGAGATGTGGGATTCATGATTGAATCTACCAACTCTCACCAACTTCTTATCCATTATATATTCTTGCAATCCTTTGAATTGATTTGAAGGAGAATTGCATTGACTGGTTTAGATATGCATTCTAACACATGTGGGTCATGACTACAATGCACTTAACAGGTGTTATAATATCTTGTTGACTTAATGTGATTTTCGATGTGAAAACTGAGAAGAAGAAAACTAAATAGCGTCAATTACCATGAAAATGATATTATGATCATGCGAGCATGTGTATTAAAGTTCATTATACTTATAAGCATATTAACATAGACCTCGTTTGGTCAAAGCGTGAATTTCGCATATGCACGTATTCATAAGAAATGAATTTCTAAAGCATGAACTACGTGATTAAAGTATATACGTGTAGTATACTCGAGCATGCATATTAAATATTGTTTAGCCTTGTTATGTGATAACATGACTTTAGTAACCGATTTTGAAGCATGAACGTGTATTGCTTAAAGTATGTGAATGGTCGGCATAAAGACATATGATTTTGAATTGAATAGGGTGAGCATGCTAGGATTCAAACTTGAAAGTATATTCTTGAAGCATGATTAATTTGAAATGATAAATATTCGAACCTATGTTAATGTATAGAAACTAGGTGTTCTAAAACTATTAAATCAAGGACAGAGTGAATTGTTTATAGACTCAGTCATAGTGATTGACTTACATGAATTACTTGATAAACTTATATGATAAGTAGATGCTTGTAAGTATAGACTTAGATTAGTTTATATCTACTAATTGAAAGGCCAACTTATTAATGTTAGGTCGCTTCGACACAAGTTAATTAAAGGTAAAACTTAATTGTAGGTGAGCAATCCGGCAAGTCTCCGAACTTCACTCTTTGGTTGTGCAAGTTCTTTAATTCTTACTGTGCAAGTTCCTATCCTTCTCATATTGTATTGAGCAGGTTATTATCGTATTGACGGTTAATTATTTAAAGCTTGAACTTTATTTCCAAGCATGCTATTAGGTGGTTTAATTACTTTACAATTATTCCACATCGATATTATTGATATTCGCACTTAGTGCATTTGAGTTCGTACAGTCTTGGACTTGTACATTTTGTAAAGTTCAATAATTCTTGAGCTGTGTTAGATAGAGTCTGAACCTTTGTTCGGTCAGACAAGTATATAAAATTTTATAAAAGCTATCCAAACCAATTGATGGTAAGGATTCTTAGACTGAAAAGAACACCCCTCATATATAGGGGAGTACCCCAGGTATCTAGTATAAAGATACAAATAGTAGAGTTGAATGTTATGCATATACATGGCGTACGCGAGGCTGATCCCCTCAAGTACTTATTCTGTAGCCAGTAACCAAAGGGTCAATCAGCTATTGATTCCGTTGGAGTCTTATAGTTCAAAAGTCTACTTGACTATCAGTTATTCTAAAAGCAATTATTATTCTTGCTTTCGATATTCATATTGTTGAATTCATTATCAGATATATTCCTTTCATCATGATATATCCTTTATTGTTGTATTTAAACTTGCTGAGCAAACTTGTTGCTCATTCTTGCTATATCATGACTTATATTGCAGTTAAGCCCGAGACTTCAGGAAAGGACAAGGGTAAAGGGAAGATATAGGATTAGTTTGCAAGGAGCATACTTTATCTTTATGTTTAATTAAATTTCTGTTATGTAATATGAACCCTAATGACTATTCTAGGGTATGTTTGTATGACTGTTTTAAGGTTATCGAATCTTGGGATTAGTAACACCTTTTGAATGAATGACGTTCATTTATTATATTCCGCATTTAGTTATCGTATGTTGTTTAGAGGTGGATGAATGTATATATATTATATGATGGAAACTGATTTCTCCAGCCCCTTTCCATCTCCCAAACCATTAGTTATATGTATATAATGCTTATAATTCTATAGCTTAGTTATGGAGGAGGAGTTAAGAAAATGAAAAGTTTGGTTATAAGGTGATATAACCCCCTCCTTGCTATATTGTTATATACGTATACTTCCTCCCTCCTTGTCCCAATTCAGATGTCACGTGGGCCCCCTCCAGCTGCTGCAACTTATTAAAAATATTATTTTAATCAATTTAATCACTTAATAAATCATTTTGACCATTTTACCCTCCGTAGCCGAACGTTGCGATACTTATATCGATTCCTACTAAAGTTGACGTTCCGGACGTCATGGGACTATCCGTTTCATCAAATTCATCTCCGAAATTTTTGGTTGACTTTTTTTACCCAAAAAAGTCAATCGGTTGACTTTGACCAAAAAGTCAACCGCGACCCATTTTCGTGGTTACAGTCTATCCTGACTAATTTCGACGTTTCGGACTCAAATACGCAGTCCGAGTCTCTAAATTTCGCTCCGAACTCAAAATCATGATTTAAAGCCATCCCACAAAATTAATAGAATTAATTCCTTACTTAACCAATTTAAATAGTTGAATTAAACTGAACCAACCATTTAAATACTCCTCATCACATATCATAAAATAACACATGTATGTATAACACATATACATCTAAATAAAAGAAAACACATAAGAATTTCACATAAATTCGTTTATTGATAATTGTTATCCAACCTTTAACAGTCATAGGACTATAGACTTTACTTCTCGTACTTAGGGAGATCAGTCCTTCGTACTGATACTGTGCACACTATCTTAACGCTTTAAGCATCTTCATTAATTCCCTATATTAGGGTTGTTCATCTCAGTTTGACATCAGAATCCGCACCAAATAAAGTTGGTTTGGATAACTCAATAAATGATATTCAAATTGAATATTAACTTCTCAAGGAATACAATCGAATAAGTATTGTACACTTAAATGATACTTTTAAAAGAATCATGGCATCTCATGTGAAATTCTAAACTTGGATATTCAAGAGTAAGAATTTGCTCAACAATAGTAATTAAGCATATCAATTGCTTAATTTAAAGAGTTTAGTTTAGGAAACTTGCCCAACAATAATAGTAAGTTAGGGATAGAAAACTTGCCTCGTGCACAAGCTACAATTATTTCTCACTTCTTTAATTACTCTTACCTATCACACATTTACAATATCAATTAATCACAAGTTTGATATGATTATTGATTTACAATAGTTTTCTTCAAACTCATTATTAAGTTTTCAAATAATGGTTTACGTTGATTAATTAACTTGTTAATTAATCACGTAACTTAAGTTATTAACTTGTATTAATAACTCATTACATACATAACATGTCTTTATGTTAATTAGATTTAAAATAATGTCTTAATGTTTATAACACATTACGTAATTTATTTATTAATTAATTACATAACATAAATTATTAAACTCATATCAATATTTTATTATATTTATACAACATGTGTTCATGTTCATTAGACTCAAAACACATTTCACAAATTTTCAACACTTAGCATTTTTTTCAAAATTTTTGGACAGGCGCGGCCGCGCACCATTTTGCCTTGCAGCCGGCGCGGCCACGCGGCTACGGAATTTCAGAATCTAAAGTTCGCGAACGAACACAGATTTTCTCCCATTTTCTCCCAATTCATATCATTACACTGATTAATAACGTTACCCATGAAGTATAAACTTCACAGAAACATTATACAACATTTATATCATGTTCTTAACAATCATAATCACATAGTTACACAATCTACCACCATCAATTTCACTGTTCTTCATAAATTTTATAAAATTTAATGAAAAATATATAATCTAACATTACGGATTCGTTACTACATCGAATCCACTCATTTCAATTCCATTCTCTTTATTTTAACATACAAAATCATATTCATGTGTTAATTTAAATATAAACATATGATTACCACATCTATTTCACCCATATGGGTTATTCCCCATATTCAACACTCTGTCTTTTATAAAACCCATTTATTAACAAAATTACTTGATGTAATCACTGTGAATCATGAATGTATAGCATAAATCATATCATGGACATATGTTCATATATATATATATATATATATATATATATATCCATGAAATCATCAATTGTCAACTTTCTCCATTTACAGAGGACTTTTAAAAAAAACACGAAAAATGAAAAACTCTGTAAATCTTTGAAAATCCAATTAAAGCCAAATTAAATAAAATTGATCCTTTAAAACATGATTATATGTTAGAAAAACACGTTATGATCCCATACCCATATAGATAAAGCCATATCGTAACCCAATTGGGAAACCCAATTTTCACAGAAAATTTAAAAGTACGTATTTAAGAAATCTTAATTTTGAAAACTTAAAAGAAGAATTACCCTTTTGGTATGAAGATAGCACAATCATAGACAATACTTAAGATTTCTCAAATTCCTTTCTCTCAATCTCTTCTTCTTCTTCTCTCTGAAACTTTCTACGTTTTTCTTTCTCCGACTTCTCTAATTTCTTCTGATAAAATGACTTAGGAAGATAACGTACACATATATATAAATATATAATATATCTATTGTAATATAACTCCCACAAGGGCCTTGTTTGGCTTCTTCTTCTTTTATTTTTTCATTTATTTTAATAAACTAATTTATTATATAGTTAATTGTCACATCACTTATTAATTAATTAATTTTATTTAAATCAATTAAATAAAATAAGATAATTCACATTAAATCAAATTGTCACATAATTAATATTTTTATTTATTAATTATGTTAATTCACTAATTCTTTAATTAAATATTAAATTAATTAAAGTAACATATGCTTATTTAATTAATTCAACTAATCAAATAAACTCAATTAATTAAATACTTTGAACTATTAAATCACTACACATTAATTTAATTAATGTAACACATATAGTTAAATCAATCTACCACAAATTCATGTCTTAATTATTTAACTCAATAATTAAATCATTAAAAATATTTATTTATTTCAATAAATATTCAAATATCTTTACAAAATTCTCGTTCGTCACATGAGCAACAAGTTTGCCCAGCAAGTTTTAAGTTCAAATGAAGATATATCATGATTGAAAAGAATAATAAGCTGACAAACTTTCAACAATATAAGAATTGTTAAAGAACATGAGTCAATAATGCTGAATAGATAACAATGAACATGAATAAATTCAACTGAACAATATGGTAATGAAAGTGATTAGCCTTTCATACCTGATGAATATATACAATATGCACAACGTACGAATCAATAGTTAGTAAGATGTGAATAATCAATAATAATTATTCACGAACATGCTTTACAAATAACAACTCGAATTCGAGTTAGGAAACTTGCTCAATAAAAGAGAATAGGAACTTGCCTGATTCGTTGACTACAGCTACGCAATTTAAGTTAATTGCTTTATTGAAAAGACCTATCAGTTATAAGATTGATCTTTCAATTAGTATAACATATTTAACTCATAATACTATTACTTTAAAAGTAAATCATCTAACACTTAACCACATAGTCAAATATTAGATATCCTTAACACCATTCTTGTTTACAAGTCTAAACCTAGCACACATCGAGTCTTTAATAGTATTCAATATAGTATGCTGAGTGGTTTCCCACAAACAACTAACAAATTAGTTTTCCTCTTGTCTACACTATTTTCACAGTGAGTTAGATCGGTTACTAATTCGTAAATCCCTTCCCCATATGAAGGAGTCGTTTAGCCTAGCTACTATACATCAACTATTAAAGAGTACGACTGTACTACCTTAGACTTCACACTACTGTATCATATAACTTATGAATTAACACTTAGTTTTTCATTTTATAAGTCCTTTATAATTTAGTAAGCCGAATACCTAATCCAGCAACCTGGATTCAAACTGAATTTCAATTTATTAAACTATTTTCCCAATCCAGCAGACTGAATTCAACTGACCTCTAATCCAGCTAGTCTGACTTCGTCTAACATTTAATCCAGCACCCTGGATTCAACTGTTCTACAATCCATCAACCTGGATTCACTAATCCTTCAATCCAGCAACCTGGATTCACTAATCTTTTAATCCAGCAACCTGATGGCCAATCAAGCAAGTTGGATTTCCATTTTTTAACCTAATCATTTTATTATTTTTTATCTTTTGTACACACATAAATACATGTATTTCATACACAAAAATATTTTTTTAGAAAATTTTCAATTTTCTTAAGTATTTTTCAAAAATCTGTTTATAATTAAGTCCTTAAGAAATTTGCTACATCACGCTTAACTCCAAAAATTTCCAACTCTTGGCGGGATCTTACACATGTTAACGTGAACTTTCATTTTAAATTTCGTTGCCATCAGAGTTATAGAACTCCAGCTATAGGGATTTTTGTCGAAAAAATACAAATATTAAAATAGTCATAACTTGCTCAATTTAAGTCGAAATGAGCTCATTTTTGGACACAAACTAGTTTATAACATATATTTTAATGTCCCATAAAGCCCAATTTTATTACACAATTTAAGTGGCCGAAACTGCCCTTCAAAAATCCGGACAGCCTACTTTTTGGGTTTTTCAGATTTTGCGTCCTTTGTTCAAAATAGTCCACACGGAAATCTATATTGAATTTTTCAGTGATTCCACTTGGAAAAGATAGAAGACTTCTAGATCTAACTCTAAAAATTAACCACACTCAAAAATTAGAAACACAATGAGAGATATGGTTGTTTTAATATCGTGTTCCGTTTTCTCAAAAATCTAATTTTAAACTTTAGAGTTTTCTAAGAAATCTTTCTAGATCTCTTGATTAACCCAACATTAAATATCATAAACCATCATAATAGATACTAATACTCCTTAAGATCAAGGATCTACCATGATCCATAATATATTACACCAAACATACACCAAATCCAAGCAACACATAATTTATGCTAAGAAAATCAAGGTTTTCTAACTTTTAAAACATAGTTTTCTTTCTCTTGCTTTTGATCTAACTTTTGATCATCAAAAGTGATAGATCTACACATAACATACTTATATACATATAGATCCAATATTTTGGAGTTTTGAAATCATAGATCCAAGTTTTGATTGAAAATACACAAAATAAAATGAATACACTAGTTAAAGACTATACATTTGCGTATGATTTCTTTCTATAATTTGATTAAGGAGCTATGAACACACAAAGCACTCTCTCTCTACCCCTCAATGGCTGCTGAAAATCTCTCCCTCTCTCTCTTGCTTTTGTTTTGTGTTAGCCAAAAAGAAAGGAGAGAGAGAAATGAAATTAAAGAGAAGAGAAATGAAATGATTGTGGATGTTAGTATATTTAAGTTTGCTAGTAATAATAATGATTAGATACAAAGTATCTATCATCCCTATCTTCCCAATCTATTTGCTTGCACATGATGAAGTTATTGCTTGCAAGCTTGGTTAAGAATGATGGCAAAATAGAATTGTGACACATGGCTAGAGTTGGTGGAGAGTTGTTGAATCAAATGATGAGCTCACATGCTCTCCTTTTTCTTCCTCTTTGTCTTAGCCAAATTCTACCACTTCTCCTTTCAAATTTTATTTTGTTTTTAATTCATATAATGCTTTATTAAATGTCTAACATGACCTTCTTCCATTGGCTAAAAGATTGGGCTTCAATTTAATTAGTTTGGGCTTGCTAATAAAATAATTGGGCTATGTAAATTAACATAGTCCACTAATTTTAATTCTATCCTACCCTAATCATTTAATTAGGGTTTCTACTACACTAAATTGTAAATCAAATCCTTACTCAAAGATTTTTAATTCCTTAACCCAATTAGACTTGCTTTAATAAAATTAATAAATTGATATAATAAACTTAATCTCTTAGTGTTAGTTAATATTTTAAATACTAACATCATTTTCTATTATAACCCTTAGGTTATTTAAATTCCATACCTAATATATATTAGGTTACAAGACTTTATTCTTAATTCTTTTTATAAATATATAAACAATACACAAAACCATATAAGTCCTTCACAAAATTTTTAAATCCATACTCTATTTCCAGTCTAGGTCTTATTATTTAACCTTTATTTAATCATTTAAAATCTTATAAATTCTCAGGTTGTCCCAGATACGCTTCAAAAAAAAGGGAAAGTTAAGCCCTGGGTTTATAGGACCTTTTGAGATTTTGAGGAGGGTAGGAGAGGTAGCGTATGTAATAGCATTACCTCCAGAGTTGGGACAAGTCCATAATGTGCTTCACGTATCGGTATTGCGTCCCTATCAGCCAGATTATAAGCACATAATCGAGTATGAACCAATTCAAGTGAAGAAAGACTTAACGTACGAGGAAGTTCTAATTCAAATTATTGATAGAAAAGAACAAGTCTTAAGGAGCAAGGTAATACCTTCGGTGAAGGTGATATGAAGGAACCACAATGCCGAAGAAGCAACGGGGGAACTCGAAGACAAGATGAAGAAAGCTTATCTTCATCTATTTGTCTAACTTGTGTCGAAATTCTGGGGACAGAATTCTTATAAGGGGGGAGGTGGAGAATGTAACGCCCGAGAAAATCGGACTTTTGTGTAAATAAATTTTATTTGATTTTATTGAATAAAATTATAATATATGTTTATTAAACTGAGTAAGCTGGTTAAAGGTCGTTCTATGACCTAAAAGAAGCGAATGTGGTTAGGATTCTGGCTATGTGCTAGAAATAAATGATTTGAATTTCTAAGATAAAAATAAAAGTTTTTTGAGAAATTTCTGTAAAATCACTATTCATCTGTTTATGCTCGAAAATTATTTTTGAATTTTCGAGAAACGCGTAAGGATAGGATTTGAAGACGAGCTGAAATATTTAATATTATTTCAATTATGGCTTGCGAAGTTTTCGCCTGAGGATTTAAAACCCTAAGGGTTAGGGAAAGTGAAACCTAAGAATGAAATGATTAAGTATAATAATAATGATTATTATACATAATGAATACGAGTATAATACTAGATATTATAAGAGTATAATACAAAGATAATACGACGTATAATATGAATATCATATGAAGTATATACGATAAGAATACGATAATTCTTAATGGACTTTAACCATTGGACTTGGACTTTGTCAAGCCCAATTGGTAAATGATTAAAGCCCAATGATAATTTAAATTAAGCCCAAGCATAGGCCCAATTGGAATTAATTCTAAAGCCCAAACCACGAATCGAACCCGTGGATCGAACTAATGGGTTAACGAGTGGGTAAAACCCATGCGGCAACCCATGTGGTGTTGGGTTTATTAGAAACATAAGCAGGCAATCAAATTACATAAACACAGCGGAAGGAATGAAAAATCAAATTTTAAAATTTTCTTACAAACCCTTAACCATGATCTTTCTTGTGCATCAATTATCAGTCAATACATAGAAGGAGAGGATGGAATTATACCTATGAAGATCCAAGCTTCCTCAGGTACAAGTTCTACTCCTTTGATTCCTTTGATTCCTCTGTAGTGGCTCCTTCCCTTGATCAATGTCAGCCATCCAAATGTTTGGCCTCTAACGGTGATCCACCAAGGAAGATGAAGAACTCAGGAAGATGGTTTATTGGCTTAACCCTTGTTTCTATCTCTATAGAATATGTGTACTCCCAACCTTTGGAAAAATTCACGTACCTTATTTCTGATATAAGACTCTCTTATATAGATATTAGGTTAACCCTCCTAATTCAATTAGAATAGGATTTTATTTAATTAATTAATTAAACACTTTTAATTAATTTATATCCTAATCTTATTAGGATTGAGAGAGAGTACTGATATTATATTAATTCCTAAACTCCTTTAGAATTAAAATAATAATAATAGTAATAATATTAATAAGACTCCTTTTATTAATTTATATTTAATATTTCTAAAATATTAAATAATAAACATTAAGCTATTTAATTTATTTTATCACCATAGATTAAATTAATTATACTTAATGCATTATTACTATCATGCCATTTTCTTCTTAAATAATTCTTCTTCCTTTTATTGTGTGACTCTTTAGGTTCTCCATATTAAATCGGTTGTGAATAAATCAATTAGAACAATTATAATCTTATTTAAATAAATAAATTAAACTAATAATCTATTTAAATAAATAACATTTATTCTATAATAGGGATAAGCCTCCCTAGCGATCAACGACTTTCCAAATAATATAGATTTCAACATTAATCATAAAAGAACCTGTAAGTTAATAGTTACCGTACAATTCAATCCTTCTACCATACAATGTCCCAATTAAATATAAGACATGGATTTATTGTCAAGTCTTAATTTATTTAATCATATGTATTTCGATTAGAAAACACACAACTCCAAATAATGCAAATTAGAAACCTCTTTCTAATTTCATTATACCTTAGCCAAGGATTCCTGGGTTGTCATTTAACGAATCACATAGGACATATCTCCTCTTTTACTAGAGGTGGTAGATTCTTTATTGATCATACATTATCTCGACATGTAACTCATTATACCCAAGCATACCCTATATATGCCTTAAAAGGCCTTAAGGAATAAGTCAAAGTATAATTTGTTACATACAAGATACTATGATGATATCAAGTCCAAGGATCACTTATACTACTATCACATTAGGAATTCCTATTGACAGGCGAGTAAAACTCCATTAGGTATTCCATAGCGAGCCACGTTCAGTGAACTTCTTCTCCAATAAGCACCTATATACTTGCTTTAGTGTCTCCACACAAATGACCATGAGATCAGTCATCCTCATCCCATGAGCAAGCAAACATATGTACCAAACTATCTGGATTTACTAATCGCCATTTTAGTAATCCCACAATTGAGAACTATTTTATTTTTTAAGCTTTCTAAGAATTTAGATCTCATTGGCATGATCTCATCATGATTCTAAAAGCATTGCTTAAAACTATGGGTTATTTACATATTATAAAAACAGAACCATGTAGGTAATTAAATGCCTTAAATGAATATCTTATTAATAAATAAATAAGATTGTTTACAAAGTATGTGCTTTATTATCATACATGATTGGCTTGTATGCACACTATCTCCCACTTGCACTAAAGCCAATCGCCATGGTATCTCATACCCATCTTCTCTAAGTGACGATCAAACTGCTGTTGTGTTATAGCTTTAGTAAATGGATCTGAAATGTTATCTTGAGAGGGTATATGCTCTTCTTTCAATGATTTCTTTAATCAAAGTGCCGCAACACATGTTTTAGATTCAAGATGAGACTTAGGAACTATTCCTAGTTCTGTAATAAACTTTTCATCCGAAACATCAACTTGCAGCTTCACTTAAAGTTATATACTTTGTCTTTGTCACTAAATCAACAACCTTTTGCTGTTTGGAACCTTACCAATTCATTGCACCACCTTTCAAGGTAACGACTTATCCTATAGTGGATTTACTATCGTCTGTTTAGCACTCTAGATTCATTCAGACCCATCATGTGTCATGATGACATCCTTAGTGTCAGTTAAGTAATTTGGGATGTTTATCACTGTCTCACAGTGATCTTCTCCAGAATCTGACTGATCAACATCAAGTCTCGTATATTTCATTGCATACATGATAGTAACTCATGCGATCTCTCTTTTACTGAGGACAATATTAGAGAGATACACTCCATGGCTCATCATCATGAGGCACTCTTTTGGAGTTTGCCATGCTGAACGCCTTTAGCATCTAATGAATATACGTTTTCTTAGGTTAAGCCGAACATCCTTTTAAATCTATTAATATAGATTTATATCCCCAATGCGGGATGTTCTACCCAAATCATTCATGGATGAATGTTTAGACAACTTTATTTTGATTGATTTTAGCATAGGAATTTCATTCCCTATCAGTAATATATCACCAACATATAATATATGGAATGAAACAGCGCTCCCACTAACCTTCTTGTACACATATGATTCATCCTCATTTTTGATAAAATCAAACTCTTTGATTGTCTCATCAAAACAAAAGTTTCATCTACGAGAATCTTGCTTCAATCCACGAATGGATTGTTGTAGTTCATATACATGATTTGCTTCAACCATTGAAACAAAAACCATCTGGCTGTATCATACATACATTCTCCTCTAATAATGTATATTTGAGGGAGGGTGTCTCCACGTCCATTTTGCCAGATTAAGTAAAAATAAGCTGCAATCGCAAGAAAAATCCAAATGGACTTGAGCATAGCTTCCAAATCCATTTTAGATTTTATGGTCATCTACCATTTCTCTGAGTCTTTATTACTCATAGCCTGTTCGTATTCAATGGATCATCATCATTCATGATGTGTACCTCATCGTCATCCTCTATAATGAATCCATACCTCTCAGGTATCTTCGGTACTCTTCCAGATTTACGAACAGGGTGTGATACAGTAGATTCTTCTACTTGGTTAGGTACCTGACTTTGATCCGTGGTAATTTGTGGTTCTTGAGCTTCTTCAAGATATATCTTACTCCAACTTACCCCTTAATGGATAAACTCTTTCTCTAAGAAGGCAGCATGTTTCGCAACAAACACCTTTTAATCAGTTGGATGATAGAAATAATACCCTATGGTTTCTTTAGGGTATCCCACAAATCTACACTTATCGAATTTAGTTGTAACTTATCATTTTCAAACTTTTTGACATAAGCTGGACAACCCCAAGTCTTAACATGCTTAAAATTTGGTTTCCTCCCTTTCCACATCTCATATGGAGTCTTTGGGGTGGATTTTTTAGGTACCTTGTTAAGTAGGTATGCAGCCATTTCTAAGGCATATTCCCAGAAGGAAATTGGAAGGTCGATAAAACTCATCATGGATCGAACCATGTCCAACAGTGTTCGATTTCTCCTTTCAGATACTCCATTTAACTTTGGTGTACCTAGAGGAGTCCATTGTGAGATTGTACCATTTTCTTTGAGATAATTGAGAAACTCACCGCTTAAGTATTCTCCACCTCGATCTGATTGAAGTATCTTTATACTCTTGCCCGTTTGTTTCTCTACTTCACTTCTGAACTCTTTGAACTTTTCAAATGATTCTGACTTGTATTTCATTAAATACACATATCCAAATCTTGAGTGATCATCAGTGAAAGTAATAACATAAGAATACCCATCCCGTGCACTTGTTGTCATAGGTCCACAAACGTCTGTGTGAATCAATGCCAATAACTCTGTAACTCTTTCTCCTTTTCCACTAAAAGGAGATTTAGTCCTTTTACCCATGAGACAAGATTCACAAGTTGGATATGATTCATAATCGGATAGCTCGAGGAGTCCATCTTTATGAAACTTGGATAATCTTGTTTCATTGATATGACCGAGTCTATAGTGCCACATGTAGGTATAATTGATATCATCTCTTTTCCTTTTCTTAGTTTGTTCAATTTGAAATATATTTTCTTGTAAGTCAAGTGTATAAAGTCCATTTCGCAAATTTCCAATACCATATAAAACATCGTCTTTATAAATAGAACAACTATTGTTCTTTATAACAACGTTAAATCCTTCCATATCCAATACAGAAATTAAAATAATATTTTTAATAATATTCGGAACATAATAACAATTATTAAGATAAATGGACTTACCCGAAGGCATTGTTAAATAATAAGTTCCTACAGCTAATGCAGCAACCTTTGCTCCATTCCCCACTCACAGGATCACCTCTTCATTGTTCAGCTTTCTACTTCTGACCAGTCCCTGCACAGTGTTACATATGTGAGACCCACAGCAGGTATCCAATACCCAAGTAGAATTATGACTTTCAGAAAAATTAATTTCAATCATAAACAAACCTTGATTGAAAGTCGAAGCTTCTCCAAGCTTCTTCTCTGCTAGAAACTTCTTGTAGTTCCTTTTCCAATATCCCGGCTCGTTGCAATGAAAGCACATTTCTTTAGCTGGTTCAGGTTTCTTTTGTTCCTTTTCTTTCCCCTTTCCCTTAGCCTTCTTAGATTTCTTCTTTTTAGAAGATACCTTGGGCCTCTTCTTTTTATTGGAAGAATCCACCATCAAGATATAGTTCTTCTTGGATGGGAAGTGACCTTCTGCAGTTTTCAGCATGTTAAGCAGCTCAGGCAAGCTGACATCTAGCTTATTCATGTGAAAATTAATCACAAACTGCGAGAAGGTCTCAGGGAGTGACTGCAAGACCAAGTCTTGACTCAACTCCCCATCCATGACGAACCCAAGCTGTCCAAGGCGTTCAATTAAATTGATTACCTTCAGAACATGAGTCTCGACGGTAGTGCCCTCGGTCATCCGAGATCGAAAGAGCTCCTTAGATATCTCATATCTAGCAGTCCTACTCTGTTCACCATACAACTCCTTGAGGTAAAGCAGCATAGCAGGAGCATCTATATTTAGGTGCTGACGCTGAAGCTCATTATTCATGGATGTGAGCATGATGCATTGAGCCACAGATGCATCATCTTGCCATTTATTGAAAGTGGCAATCTCTTCCTCAGAGGCTGTTTTTGAAACAGATTCAGGGATAGTTGAATTTAGGACATAAGAAATCTTTTCAGCAGTGAGAACAATTCTCAGATTTCTTAGCCAGTCCTCATAATTCGGCCCGGTAAGCTTATTCGCATCAAGTATGCTTCGTAGTGAGATTAGTGATTTTGACATTTTTTAAAATTCTGCATGTGAAAAGACAGTATTTTTAGCAAACATTCATTTTATTAACTTTGCATAACAAAATAAATTTAGGTCTTTATTTTAAATTGGTATCTCCCACTATTTTCATCAAACTATATTAGTTCGGCAACATCTAGTTAAAGATTAGCTAGTGAGATTAAGGATCCCATTTCAAATGTATATAACTTTGTGGATAGCACAACAAGCGATATACAAATAAATAGGTAGACAACTCTTGTCAATTACATCACCATGTAACTCCTTTTATTTTGCCTCTTAAATCATAATGGTCATATGTGTGCACATCCGAACTAAAATGATTTAAGTTAAGTCCAGCCTAGCACTTCCATAAATTCAAAAAAAAAATTTGTTCGTCCTTGTGGATAGCATAACAAGACTAGATAGTTCAATTTTCTTGATAAGCATCAAATGTGATTAATTAACATCTTAAATACTCAATACTCACCTTGTGGATAGCACAACAAACTCATATTAAATATTTAATACTTTATTAATTAATCATGCTAGAAGGCGACGTTCGATATTCTAAATATCATTTGAACGCTTCGGACTTAATATTATTTCTTTGAGGGATTTGTTATTATTTGTCTCATCTTATTTAGCGCGCATGCACATATATATATAAAATAAGCGTCATTTTATTAAACATGCGAAGCATGTTTTCATAAAATATAATATATATAATATTTAGCATGCAATATAGAATACTATATTCTAGCCAGATTGATTATGTACTTTTATTCTAGTTTGGTTCACTAGAGCCACCAAGTGAACCAAAAGGTCAAACCTAGGAGTGCAAGAATTTAAATTTAAATGTAACTATTACATTTAAACCCGGGCTTCATACAAACGGGTCTTCAAGCGCTCCTTGCTCCTTGGTCTCCAGTTTCTTTAAGATAATTTTAACTATCTCTATTACATAAACTATTTATAATTAAATAGAAACCTTGATTAGCAGTCAAGGGAAAGTACATAGGAGGGAGATAGAATTTACACCGAGAATAAAACTAGAGAAGACGAGGTGCGCATACCCCATTTTATAAAACCCATACATTCAAGCATTCATCCAAAATAAAATCCAATCACATTGGTCATAGTCCATAATCAATCCCTTTTATTAACATACATCTCATCATACGTATCAAGAAAACTTATTCATCTCATGAAAGTAAATTCATTCCATATATGTATTACTATCAGTTAACGGGCAAAAGCTTGCTAAACTTTATTTTTGGAAAAATAAACTCCTTTATTTCATTCAAAAGCAATTCCAAATTAAACTCTTTAATTTTAGCAATTCTGAAATCATATTTCATATAAAATAAACATCTTTATTTTAAACCTTTAAATAAACTATTTATTTGATTAATCAAAACAAAAGAAAAATTTTCCAGTTCCTGTCTAGTGGCGCTGCTGCTCCAGGAATGTAAAGGGAACTGGCGCAGCTGCGCAGCATTAAAACCATGACAAGACACCGGCACAGCTGCGCAGCAAGAATGCCTTGCACCGGCGCAGCTGCGTAGCTTCGCAGAATCTGAAAAATTTTTGTTACCCAAGAACTCGATCCAATCGCATATCATACATGTATGGAATAGCAAAAACTGATAGTTAGCACAAGATTGGCTCTGATACCACTGTTGGGTTTTCTAGAAACATAAGAATGCAATCAAATTACATAAACGCAGCAGATGGGATGAAAAATCAGATTTTAAAATTTTCTTACAAACCCTTAACAATGATCTTTCTTGTGCATCAATTATCAGTCAATACATAGAAGGAGAGGATGAAATTATACCTATGAAGATCCAAGCTTCCTCAGGTACAAGTTCTACTCCTTTGATTCCTTTGATTCCTCTGTAGTGGCTCCTTCCCTTGATCAATATCAGCCACCCAAATGTTTGGCCTCTAACGGTGATCCACCAAGGAAGATGAAGAACTTAAGAAGATGGGTTATTAGTTTAACCCTTGTTTTTATCTCTATAGAATATGTGTACTCCCAACTTTTGGAAAAATTCACGTACCTTATTTCTGATATAAGACTCTCTTATATAGATATTAGGTTAACCCTCCTAATTCAATTAGAATAGGATTTTATTTAATTAATTAATTAAACACTTTTAATTAATTTATATCCTATTCTTATTAGGATTGAGAGAGAGTACTAATATTATATTTATTCCTAAACTCCTTTAGAATTAAAATAATAATAATAATAATAATATTAATAAGACTTCTCTTATTAATTTATATTTAATATTTCTAAGATACTAAATAATAAATATTAAGCTATTTAATTTATTCTATCACCATAGATTAAATTAATTATACTTAATGCATTATTACTATCATGCCATTTTCTTCTTAAATAATTCTTCTTCCTATTATGGTGTGACCCTTTAGGTTCTCCATATTAAACCGGTTGTGAATAAATCAATTAGAACAATTATGATCTTATTTAAATAAATAAATTAAACTAATAATCTATTTAAATAAATAACATTTATTCTACAATAGGGATAAGCCTCCCTAGCGATCAACGACTTTCCAGATAATAAAGATTTCAACATTAATCATAAAAGAACCTGTGAGTTAATAGTTACCGTACAATTCAATCCTTCCACCATACAATGTCCCAATTAAATATAAGACATGGATTTACTGTCAAGTCTTAATTTATTTAATTATATGTATTTCGATTAGAAAACGCACAACTCCAAATAATGCAAATTAGAAACCTCTTTCTAATTTCATTCTACCTTGGCTAAGGATTCATGGGTTGTCATTTAACGAATCACATAGGACATATCTCCTCTTTTACTAGAGGTGGTAGATTCTTTATTGATTATACATTATCTCCATATGTAACTCATTATACCCAAGCATACCCTATATATGCCTTAAAAGGCCTTAAGGAATAAGTCAAAGTAAAATTTGTTACATACAAGATACTATGATGATCTCAAGTCCAAGGATCACTTGTACTACTATCACATTAGGAATTCCTATTGATGATGAGTGGGATTTATACCCGCAAATCGGATACTTTATGGCTTAAATAGTTGCCTGATCTTCGTAGTTTTTATATAGTTTTATATGTTTATAGTATTATTATGCTTAACCGATGTATTGCAGGCTTTACAGGACTTTTCTAGCTTTCAGAGGACAAAACGGACAATTTACATACACTGGCGCTGCAACGCCAATACCTAGTCTTAATCTCGCGCCGCGGTGCCGCCCCTGGTCCTTGCTGTTGTCATCCTGGTGCTGCAGCGCCACAGTTCCTTTATGGACTCACGTTGCAGCACGACCTCTAGTCTTTTGATTTTAACGTGGCGCCGCAGCGCCACTTATAAGCCTATTGCCCGCGCCGCAGCGCCACCTCCGGTGCCCAGGCAGAGAAGGCTTGCTTTTGACCTAGCTAAAGAAGAAAACAGATATATATATATATATATATATATATATATATATATATATATGAAAGGAGCCTCTGCATAGGAAAAGAGAGAGAAGAGGGGAGACTGATATAGACTCGGTTAGCTTAGATTAGATTAGATCCTCTTTTGTAATCTTTCTCTCTCTATTTCTTAGTTAATGTTTGTAAATATAGATTAGGTAGATTAGGGAAAAGTCTGGGATTTCCTTGGAGCAACAAGAGCAGTGAGTTACACTGATTGGAGAGCTTGAAAGGAGCGGAATGTTTGGAAACTGAAGAGCCTCGACAGAGTTTATTCTTATCCATTTATTTCCTCTGATTTTGTAATCCATAAATGTTGACTCTATTCCTACTTATATTTTGTTCAATAGCTATGAACTAAGTATTGGCTCTAAGGTTATACTGGAACCCTTTGTTAGTTAAATTGACTGTCTTATCTCTTTGGTTGGCACCATATGGTTTGGTTTAATATATTCATGCTTAATGATTCTCGTTAAGACATTAGTGATGATTTTGGTAATCTATATGATATCGAAAGAAGGATTATAGATTTACACCTAAATATATTGACATGTGATTATGAGTTTTGACTGCATAAGTTGTGCGTAGAATAGACATATATCCGTGTGCCACGTGTGACCTAATTGAGAACTTATGCTTAAATCCTTGTTAGGTTAATTCACATAGTAATGTGTAGGATTATCACCTAGCTTGGACGTTCTTTTCAGTTCTATTCCCTATCGGGTGGATTTGGAGAGGATATGTTTGTGCATACCTCGACAGAGGTGTATGAGCACCTGTGTGTTCTCGGTCGACAAACTGTCATGACCATTAAGACCAAAGAGAGAAGGGTGGGAAGTTTGATGAAGCCTAGCACGCCAGGCGTTCGACGGAATGCCTGTTTGGGGTGAAATTATAACCTTAGCTTGTAATTCGTTCGATTACCATTCGTTATCCGTTTACTTGCTTTAATAATTAGTTATAACTAGTTTAACCACACTCCTATTAGTTTACTGTTCGAATAAGACTTAAGCGATACAAAGTTGGTATTTAGTAAATATTAGTGATAGTTCCTCGTGGGTACGACACTTTTCTTGTCACTGTATAACTTGTTAGACTGCGTATACTTGTGCGTGTTTAGTGATCGGTTTTCCGACCAACAAGTTTTTGGCGCCATTGTCGGGTAACTATTGTTCTAATATTGTCCAATATTGATTTAAATCAATTTAGTCTTAATTTGAACGTGTATATATTTCTTTTATTTGTTTGATCTTCTTTTCTTTTTTAAGTTTGCAAGATATGGACGATCAATGTTATCAATGGCCTTATGAGAGGACGACACAACCAAGCTCGGAATAAGGACTCGAGCAATTACGAGTTCAAATTGCAAATGTCTTGAGGTTTTTTGATAATCTTGAGTGTCAGTCCACTCAGACTGCCTACTGTCAGGAACGAGCTGACATTGAACCGATTTCCTATCATCCAACTTGTCAGGGTTACCCAAACTCTTGGGACTACAATCAAGAGAAATATCATGATCCGAATTACTCCTATCTGAATCAATTTGAATATCCATCTCCTATGCAGTATAAGGTGACATTCCAACCCAATGAGAGCTTTTCGGCAGACTTAACAGAAGAAGAGAAAAGGCTTGAAGAGCTCCTCACCAACTTTATAGAAAGAAATGAGGTTCGAATGGCAAGCCAAGACGCCGCATTGCAAAGCCTCGAAAATCAATTGGGATAACTCGTCAATGCCATCATAAATCTACCGCAGGGCAATCTACCGGTCATAACCGATCTCAACGATGAAGTAGTAGAGCATTGCACGGTGGATACGCAAGGAGAAGGCGATGAGTCTCACAAAGTTGTTGAGGGAGATGTCATGGTGCAAATTATCCAACCGGTGGAGTCTGAAGTTGGAGAAAAGAGGATCAAGAGTGGTTGTATTGTTAAGACTAATCAACAACCGGAGACCACGCTCACGATTGTGGAAACCCTGGAGGGCCCTCTAGTGCACAAAGAATGTTTTCAACTTGATGAAAAAGGCGAATTATTGGATAATTCCAGTGGTGAAAGATTCTTCGTGCCGATGGGTGAAGAAAACGAGGATGATCAATCATCCATGTCCGCCACAAATTTAAAGGAATTGACAAATAGGCGGCATGAATTGGTCATTTTTGCTTATGAGCCGGATTGAGCGGCATCGGTATAGTCAAGCCGACGACTTTAAAACAAGCGCTTGGTGGGGAGGCAACCCCATCTCAGTATCAATTTTCTCTATTTTTCTTTACTTATGTCCAGTTTATATTATGTCTTTTCTTTTTACCATGTAAACATCGTTGCCAATGCGTATATTTTTGTGATTATAGGATGCAGGCAGCATGTTATTTAGTATGTTACTAGTGTATATCTTAGTTAGAATTTAGTATATCGCATGTTATTTACTTAGCATGATATCTGTGTAATATATGTTGTCTAATACATGGTTTTTGTGCAGAAAAACTCAGATACAAGGCTGGCGCCGCAGCGCCAACATATACACTAAACTTCGCGCCGCAGCGCCATGCTATTAATTTAAATTTCCAATCTCACGCCGCAGCGTCCATGAACAAAGGGGGACTCACGCCGCAGCGCCAAGGGCGAGACCAAGCTACTGCCAAGTCGCGCCGCGGCGCCAATCAACGAAGGAATGCCCGCGTCGCAGCGCCGGTAGCGAGTTCTGGTTTTTAAAAGCACAACTGAAGCCAGCAATTGCCCATTACCTCCCATTTCTCTCGACAGTTTCGGCAGCACAAAGAGAACCCAACTGACCCAAAACCAAAACGTGCCTTATTTCTCCACCCCGAACTGTTGATCAATGCTACCCACAAGAGAGAAATTCATACATTCTTCCAACAAGACCCCAAGCCAGTGCACGCAGCAAGAGGAGATCAGAGTCATTCTAGGGTTTCCCACTTAAGGTATTTGGGGGATTTCAGTCATTCATTTACTGTTTGATTTCAATATTAGGTTGGTTTTACTCTGTTGATTAGGGTGATTTCCACTGACGGAAATCGGGAAAGAGCACTGTCAAGCAAGGGCTGTCCAAATTGGATTTTCAAAACGCACACAAGGTGTTTGATAATTTGCCTAAGAGAGAAATTTGACTGTTTTGGCTTAAAATTAGTGGGTTTCATTGGGGATTTGCTGCCTATTTCTTTAAGGGTTGCTTCTACAGAGAGTGGCATTGCTTAGGTACTATTTTTGTCCACGCCAACTAAAATTTTTGACATGGCATCGAAGAGGCAACGACTGAGCGTCGGCGGTTCCTCGTCCACAGTACCAACGGCATAGGACAACACCAAATTTGTTAATGAAGAGGCATGGAAACGTTACAAAAGCTCCTTTTCCGCATGGAATTTGATTCCCGAAAGGGGTTTGAGGCCTGACAAAACAAAGGATGGCGAGTTGTTAGCTATGATTGCGGGTCGCCAGTGGGTGCACTTCACAAAACCACCCGAATCAGCCATTGTTTCTGTAGTCAGAGAGTTCTATGCAAATGCCAGTCCTGAAGGTCCTGCTGTTGTTCAAGTTAGGGGGCTTTCAGTGGCGTTTGGAAGCCAAGCCATCAATGCATTATTCGTGACGCCTGGTTTTGAGGGTAAGGACTATATGGAGCCGGGACTCCGCAGCTATGACCTCGAGGATATTGTTAGGAGGCTCTACAAGCCCGGGACTATATGGAAGACAAATGACTTCACGGGTGAGAGGACCAGTTTCCCGTATGCTGCACTCAGTCGCTATAGGAAGGCATGGTTCAGCTTTATTTGTGCCAACATGATCCCGACTCGTCACCTGAGCAATGTGACTAAGGATAGAGCGATCCTATTATTTTCCATTGTCACGGGTCTGAACGTGGACATCGGAGTTCTCATCCATGAGTCCATCTTGAAGGCGATCAAGAGTAATATCTCTGCGGGGCTTCCACATCCATCCTTGATCATCCGGCTGTGCAAGAAGGCAGGTATCCATTGGGATCCAGAAGAGATAGCTTTGCCACCCATGTCAGTCATTGACCATCAGACCATCTCACGCTTCGATGTGTGGGACGGGGCTATTTCTTATGTTAGAGGCGAAGGATTCGGGCCACCTACTGAGCCACCTCCTATAGTAGAGCCTTCGCAGCCACCAGACGCAGGCCCAGCTTCACAGGGACTACTAGAAGAAATCATGGCATCCCTCACCCTGCTACATCAGAACCAGGATGCCAATGCTCAGAGGCAGCAAAGGCACATAGCAGCGGTGGCCTTGAGACAAGACATAGCGATGCAGTATTAGGTTGAGCTGGTCAACACGATGCAGAGCATATACACCGTGTATAGTGGCAAGGATTATGAGTTCACGCCATTCCAGTTCCCAGAGCCTCCTGTCTTCCCACCATACCCTCCACCATCACCGCCCGCCGAAGATGACGAGGACGCTGCTGCTGTCGAGTGACCAGACTTTAGGGAAGCCCTCTTGTTTAGATTGATATATGTTTAGCAATGAGGGCATTGCTCACCCTAAGTTTGGGGGTGTTATTATTTATTATCTATTTTATTTCTGTCTATTGCCATGATAGGTTGCTATTTTAGTACTTTGCTTATGTTTTTATCAGGATTGTAGTGCAGTCGTTTTGAACTGCGGTATTATATTTTGGGTTTGTTATGATGGATGCCATGAACAGTTTTTGGTTATTTATTAATGGTTTGATTATTATTAGCATGTTTGTGGTTTATAGCCATCTTTTTGGGGCTTGTACAGATTTAGATGCTTGTGCCATGTGAATGGCCTTATTCCCCTATTTTGAGCTGTTATTATGCAAGGGTGTTATATTTTTCACTAATTTTTGATCGTGGCTAATGACAGGAGCCATGTAATTATGTCTATTTCTTAGAGTCGTGTCAAGCATGTATGAGTCAGGGGTTGTTCAATCAATAAGTTGAGACTGTTATTGATCCGTCCTTTTTAGCAAGCACCGACCAACTGTGTTAACTAGTTATTTTTTAAATTTAGTTCGCCTGTTTATTACTTTGGGAGTATGTTCACTCTTATAAACTTTCATTGTTACAAGGTAATAAAAGACTTCGACGAATATACAGTTTTGGATCTTGGATTTTGGCATGTTGACAAATAAAAAAAAAATTAAAAGAAAAGATGATTGAATATCGAAAGTCTTGCGGTGGGTCAAGTTGGAGCGTGAAACGCACTCGCCCATAAACGTAGGACCGATGTTGAGATAAAGCATAAAATGCACTCGCCAAATAATCCTCAAATTTCGTAAAGTCTAATTTGGCTTATGTTGATTACGTGGCCTTTGCTGCTCGAGTTATTAGATTTATAGGGGTGTTCCACACCTAGTGCCCTAAGTCATCTGACTTGGGAGTCACTGATCAAAAGCTCATTAATGGGTAGCTCTGAACAGCCTAAAGTAATTAAGGACTGTCCGAGTCAGATTTTGCTATCTTCATGCTAGAGCCTTTTGATCTTTTCCTGTGCTTGCATCTTAGTCTTAATGCTTGTTGAATGTTTAAGTTACGGAGTGTGCATATTGGTATTAACAATCAACTATGTGAACTTATTTGAGCAATGATTAGTTAGGATGGTTGGTCTCCACACACACACATAGAATGAATCGAATACAGTCTTATGCTTGAAACTGAATGAACTCTTACTAATATCTGTGTTTGCCCTATTCTTTGGGAGTAGCTATGATCGAGCTTAGAAGCCATGATACTAGTATACAGTGATATTTTTATTTCGCGTGTGTTTTACTATTGTGAGTTTGTGTTAGGTAGTTTACTCGAGGACAAGCAAAGACATAAGTTTGGGGGTATTTGATGAGTAGGATTTATACCCGCAAATTGGATACTTTATGGCTTAAATAGTGTTGGGTTTGTACGAAATCGTGACGCAATCAAATTGCAAAAATTAGCGGAAGCATGGTATATCAGAGTATAAAAAATTTCTACAAAACCATTACCCGGATCATCCTTTATGCAAATTATTAATTTAAAACGATAAATAAGAAGTTATAAAATCATACCCTTGTAGAACGAAGCTTCCACAGGTACGAGTTCAACTCCTTGTTCTTCGAGATCTCCTTGAATTTCCGGGTTAGATTCCTTCCTTTGATTAACGTTAGCCACCCAAGTGTTTGGCCTCGAGAGGTGATCCACCAAGGAAGGTGAATTATCAAGAAGGAGGGTTGTTGGCTTAGTTTTCTATCCTCTATAGAAAAGGAGTACTCTCTAACAATTGGAATTGCATCAAGTAATATCTATTATAAGAATCCTCTTATATAGATATTGGTCAACCCTTCTAATCCTATTAGACATGGGATTTTTTTTAATTAATTAAACTCCTTTAATTAATTTAGGCTTCCCACCACATGGGAAATAATTAATTAAATTCATTTAATTAATTTGTCTCCTAATCTTATTAGGAATAAATGAGAGTACTAATATTAAATTAATTACTAAACTCCTTTAGAAATTAAAATAATAATAATTATAATAATATTAATAAGACTCCTCTTATTAATTTATATTTAATATTTCCAAAATATTAAATAATAAATATTAAGCTATTTAATTTATTCTATCACCATAGATTAAATTAATTTCACTTAATGCATTATTACGATTATGCCATTACCTTCTTAAATAATTATTCTTCCTTTTATGGTGTGACCCTTTAGGTTCTCCATATTAAACCGGTTGTGAATAAATCAATTAGAACAATTCTAATCTTATTTAAATAAATAAATTAAACTAATAATCTATTTAAATAAATAATATTTATTCTACAATAGGGATAAGCCTCCCTAGCGATCAACGACTTTCCAGATAATATAGATTTCAACATTAATCATAAAAGAACCTGTGAGTAAATAGTTACCATACAATTCAATCATTCCACCATACAATGTCCCAATTAAATATAAGACATGAATTTACTGTCAAGTCTTATTTTATTTAATTATATGTATTTAGATTAGAAAATGCACAACTCCAAATAATGTAAATTAGAAACTCCTTTCTAATTTCATTTTACCTTGGCCAAGGATTCCTGGGTTGTCATTTAACGAATCACATAGGACATATCTCCTCCTTTACTAGAGGTGGTAGATTCTTTATTGATCATTCATTGTCTCCATATGTAACTCATTATACCCAAGCATACCCTTTTATATACCCTAAAGGGCTTTAAGGAATAAGTCAAAGTATAATTCATTACATACAAGATACTATGATGATCTCAAGTCCAAGGATCACTTGTACTACTATCACATTAGGAATTCCTATTGACAGGCGAGTAAAACTCCATTAGGTATTCCATAGCGAGTCACGTTCAGTGAACTTATTCTCCAATAAGCACCTACATACTTGCTTTAGTGTCTCCACACAAATGATTATGAGATCAATCATCCTCATCTAATGAGCAAGCAACATATGTACTAATCTATCCGGATTTACTAATCCCCTTTTTAGTAATCCCATGATTAGGAACTATTTTAGTTTTAGAGCTTTCTAAGAATTTAGATCTCATTGGCATGATCATCATCATGATTCTAAAAGCATTGCTTAAAACTATGGGTTATTTACATATTATAAAAATAGCACCATGTAGATAATTAAATGCCTTTAATAAATGAATATTTTTATTAATAAATAAATAAGATTGCCTCCAAAGTATATGCTTTATCATCATACATGATTGGCTTGTATGCATACTACTTTCAATCTCCCACTTGCACTAAAGCCAATCGCCATGGTATCTCATACCCAACTTCTCTAAGTGACGATCAAACTGCTGTTGCGTTAAAGCTTTAGTTAATGGATCTGCAATGTTGTCTTGAGAGTCTACACTCTCCTCTTTCAATGATTTCTTTAATCAAAGTGCCGCAACACATGTTTAGATTCAATATGAGACTTAGGACCTATTCCTAGTTCTGTAATGAACTTTTTCATCTAAAACATCAACTTGCAGCTTCACTTACAGTTATATACTTTGTCTTTGTCACTAAACCAACAACCTTTTGTTGTTTGGAACCTTTTCAATTCACTGCACCATCTTTCAAGGTAAACACATACCCTGAAATAGATTTACTGTCATCTTGGTCTGTTTGAAAACTTGAGTCTGTGAATCCCTTGAGTTTTAATTCAGACCCACCGTAGACAAGAAAAATATCTTTAGTCCTTCTCAAGTACTTTAGGATATTCTTCACTGCCTTCCAGTGCTCTTCTCCAGGGTTTGACTGGTATCTGCTCATTACACTAAGTGCATGAGCAACATCCGGTCTAGTACATATCATACCGTATATGATAGATCCTATTGTAGAAGCATAAGGGATCTTACTGATACGGTCTCTCTCCTCAGGTGTCTTTGGGGCCTGTTTCTTGGAGAGATGTATTCCATGGCTCATCGGCATGAGACCTCTTTTGGAATCTTCCATGCTAAACCTCTTTAGCATTGCATCAATGTACGTTCCTTGGGATAAACCAAGCATCCTTTTAGATCTATCTCTATAGATCTTTATCCCCAAAATATAGGATGCTTCTCCCAAGTCCTTCATGGAGAAATGTTTAGATAACCAGATTTTAATCGATTGTAGCATAGGAATGTCATTCCCTATCAGTAATATATCATCAACATATAATACAAGGAATGAAACTGCGCTCCCACTAACCTTCTTGTTCACACATGGTTCATCGTCGTATTTGACAAAATCAAACTCTTTGATTGTCTCATCAAAATGAATGTTCCATCTACGAGAAGCTTGCTTCAATCTATAAATGGATCGCTGCAGCTTACAGACTTGATTTGTTCCAACCTTTGAAACAAATCCCTCTGGCTGTGTCATATACACATCCTCCTCAAGTTTCCCATTGAGGAAGGCCGTTTTCACGTCCATCTGCCAGATCTTATAGTCGTTATAAGCTGCAATCGCAAGCAAAATCCGAATGGACTTGAGCATAGCTACTGGTGAGAAGGTTTCATCATAGTCAACTCCTTGTCTTTGTTTGAAACCTTTTTCAACCAGTCGGGCCTTATAGGTCTCTACCTTGCCGTCCGCTCCAGTCTTTCTTTTAAAGACCCATTTACACCCAATAGGCTTAATGCCTTCAGGTGGTGAAATCAAAGTCCATACTTTATTTTCATACATGGAGTCCATTTCGAATTTCATAGCTTCAAGCCATTTCCCTGAGTCTTTATTACTCATAGCCTGTTCGTAATTCAATGGATCATCATCATTCATGATGTGTACCTCATCGTCATCCTCTATAACGAATCTATATCTCTCAGGTATCTTCGGTACTCTTCCAGATTTACGAACAGGGTGTGGTATAGTAGGTTCTTCTACTTTGTCAGGTACCTGACTTTGATCCGTGGTAATTTGTGGGTCTTGAACTTCTTCAAGATATATCTTACTCCCACTGACCCCTTCATGGATAAAATCCTTTTCCAAGAAGGTAGTATGTTTCGCAACAAACACCTTTTGATCAGTTGGATGATAGAAATAATACCCTAAAGTTTCTTTAGGGTATCCCACAAATCTACACTTATCGGATTTAGTCTGTAGCTTATCGTTTTCAAACTTTTTGACATAAGCTGGACAACCCCAAGTCTTAACATGCTTAAGATTTGGTTTCCTCCCCTTCCATATCTCATATGGAGTCTTTGGGGCGGATTTGGTAGGTACCTTGTTAAGTAGGTATGCAGCCGTTTCTAGGGCATATCCCCATAAGGAAATTGGAAGGTCGGTAAAACTCATCATAGATCGAACCATGTCCAACAGTGTTCGATTTCTCCTTTCAGATACTCCATTTAACTGTGGTGTACTTAGAGGAGTCCATTGTGAGATTATACCATTTTCTTTGAGATAATTGAGAAACTCACCGCTTAAGTATTCTCCACCTCAATCTGATCGAAGTATCTTTATACTCTTGCCCGTTTGTTTCTCTATTTCACTTTTGAACTCTTTGAACTTTTCAAATGATTCTAACTTGTATTTCATTAAATACACATATCCAAATCTTGAGTGATCATCAGTGAAAGTAATAAAATAAGAATACCCACCCCGTGCACTTGTTGTATAGGTCCACAAACGTCTGTGTGAATCAATGCCAACAACTCTGTAACTCTTTCTCCTTTTCCACTAAAAGGAGATTTAGTCATTTTACCCATGAGACAAGATTCACAAGTTGGATATGATTCATAATCAGATAACTCAAAGAGCCCATCTTTATGCAACTTGGATAATCTTGTTTCATTGATATGACTGAGTCTACAGTGCCACATGTAGGTATAATTAATATCATCTCTTTTCCTTTTCTTAGTTTGTTCAATTTGAAAAATATTTTCTTGTAAGTCAAGTGTATAAAGTCCATTTCGCAAATTTCCAATACCATATAAAATATCGTCTTTATAAATAGAACAACTATTGTTCTTTATAACAACGTTAAATCCTTCCATATCCAATACAGAAATTGAAATAATAGTTTTAATAATATTCGGAACATAATAACAATTATTAAGATAAATGGACTTGCCCGAAGGCATTGCGAAATAATAAGTTCCTACAGCTAATGCAGCAACCTTTGCTCCATTCCCCACTCGTAGGATCACCTCATCATTGTTCAGCTTTCTACTTCTGACCAGTCCCTTCACATTATTACATATGTGAGAACCACAGCCGGTATCCAATACCCAAGTAGAATTTTGACTTTTTGAAAAATTAATTTCAATCATGAACAAACCTTGATTGGAAGTCGAAGTTTCTCCAAGCTTCTTCTTTGCCAGAAACTTCTTGCAGTTCCTCTTCCAATGACTCGGCTCTTTGCAATGGAAGCACATTCCTTTGCTAGCTAGATCAGATTTCTTTTGTTCCTTTATGTTCACTTTGCCCTTGGTCATCCGAGATCGGAAGAGCTCCTTAGATATCTCATATCTAGCAGTCCTACTTTGATCACCATACAACTCCTTGAGGTGAATCAACATAGTAGGAGCATCCATGTTTTCGTGCTGACGCTGAAGCTCGTTATTCATGGATGCGAGCATGATGCATTGAGCCACAGATGCATCATCTTGCCACTTTACAATGGTGGCAATCTCTTCCTCAGAGGCTGTTTCTAGAACAGTTCTAGGGACAGGTGAGTTTAGGACATAAGAAATCTTTTCAGTAGTGAGAACTATTCTCAGATTTCTTAGCCAGTCCGTATAATTCGGCCCGGTAAGCTTATTAGCATCAAGTATGCTTCGCAGTGAAATTAGTGATTTTGACATTTTTAAAATTCTGCATGTGAAAAACAGCATTTTAGCAAACATTTATTTTATTAATTTTGCATACCAAAATAAATTTAGGTCTTTATTTTAAATTGGTATCTCCCACTATTTTTATCAAACTATATTACCCTCACTTATATAGTTCGGCAACATCTAATTAAAGATTTGCTAGTGAGAATAAGGATCCCATTTCAAATGTATATAACCTTGTGGATAGCACAACAAGCGATATACAAATAAATAGGTAGACAACTCTTGTCAATTACATCACTATATAACTCCTTTTATTTTGCCTTTTAAATCATAATGGTCAAGTGTGTGCACATCCGAACTAAAATGATTTAAGTTAAGTCCAGCCTAGCACTTCTATAAATTCAAAAAAGAAAAATGTTCGTCCTTGTGGATAGCACAACAAGACTAGATCGTTCAATTTTCTTGATAAGCATCAAATGTGATTAATTAACATCTTAAATACACAATACTCACCTTGTGGATAGCACAACAAGCTCATATTAAATATTTAATACTCTATTAATTTATCATGCTAGAAGGCGACGTTCGATATTCCAAATATCATTTGAACGCTTCGGACTTAATATTATTTCTTTGAGGGGTTTGTTATTATTTGTCTCATCTTGTTTAGCGCACATGCACATATATATTGACAGAGAAGAGAGTAAGAAACAAGGAATCAAAGAAGCCAAGAAGCTAGCTATAGTCATTTATCAAGAACAAAGAAGAACCTTAAGAGGTATATTTTTGTAAACTTTAATCTTCATCTGTTTGTCTTTTAGAAGATTAATAGAGAAGTGAATTGGTGGAGCATGTCTCAACCGAAGTAATAAGGATGGTTATGTAGTGGACTTTAAACACTAATTAAGAAGTCATGAATAATTGAAATTATATTGATTGATTAATCATTCAATGAAGAACATATATTAAAACCTTGAGATTATTTTTAATGAACAAGTGAAACCATTAAACTTAGATGTTTATGATGGTTAGAATCATAGATGAATAACCAATGTATTGATTCCATTTGGTTTTGAGTACAAATCTCAAGTAACGAAGTTACCACGAGATTTACGAGAATTAAATGTTTAAACGTTAAAATCGTAAAATTCCCAGAATAAAAGTCAAAAGTTGTCGTTTAACTTGGAAACCTTGGTTTTCAATGGCGTATCGTAGAATGAGGTAATTAAGACTTGCAGGAGCAAGAATGGTCGAATTCAGACTTAAAACAAAGAAATGAGCGTCGAATGTTTACGAACGTTTAACGAACGCATTAAAATGCATAACACGGTGAAATTCTTGCCAACGGATTCAGAAACTAATTCTGTTGGATACAATCATAGTATATGATATATGTGAGCTAATGGCTCTGGAATGGGCAAATTCTGAGTTATAATGATTGAGTTACGAGCTCGGGAATTTCGTATAATTGAAAAAGTAAAAAAAATTCAAAGGTTCTGGGCCGGCGCCGCAGCGCCGCCCAGGTCTAGATTTCCAGTACCGCAATACTTGTTCATGAGAAATTCTCTGGATGGATGGTGCCATAGCGCGGCTTGATGAACAAAAAATGGCGCCGCAGCGCTAGATCAAGACTTTAGCTACTGCGAGAACAGCGCCGTGGCGCGACTTTAAGGGTTCATCACGGCGCCGCAGCGCCTTTAATGGAAATTTTTTTGACATGGACATTTGTTATCCCAACTTTTTATATGGTAATTATGGGGCAAGTATATAAGTAATTAACATGAAGAGAGAATTTTAAACAACATGTTTAAGGATGGTTTTAAGAATTAAACATTGAATAAACGTATTTAAATTCTAAACTTGAAGTCCGGAAACGTAAACCGTGAATCGTAGTTGAGGTTAACGCACGTCTTGTAGTCATACGGTATGAAATAGATGTATGTAATAAGAGAATGATAAGAAATGAAGATAAAACTCATGTAATTCCTATACGGAGTTTGATATTAGTAATCCGGGGAAGGTTTATCCTAGTTATCAAATCAGTTAGGGTTTCGTCTTTCATTATATTTAACTATGATCGATAAGAGTCGACTTATGACATATGAATGTTAATAAGCCATAACAGATGCTAAATAACTTAAATGAATGTTATTAGTTTAACAATTCGGATAAGCTATACAAGAAGGAGAAGATAGTTTATACAATGTGTATCAATTGTGGTAATCTCATTGGTATGCTGTGTGTTTATGTCTTGTATAAGTAAAAAAGACCCGAGTAAAGTAGACTTAAAGGTTTAAAGACGCAAAGATAAGTTTTCTAAACTCTTGTCTATACTTTAAAGTTGGACAAGTGGTTGTTATGCATGGTTTCCAATGCATGAAGTGTTATTAAATAGTCGATGCCATTTGATTCGGCTAGATTTATATTTAAAATATTTTAATTGATTTTTCCACAAATCTTTCAAAGTATTCTTGATGTTGCTATCTTATGCCAATTGCTTTGGTACGGATTCAAAGGTAAGCCTGAGTATGAATAAAAAAATGTTTTATAGTCGTTTAATTGACAAGCACATATGGTTGCTACAATTAGACGTAAATACGTTTAAGGATGGGTGTTGATCAACATAAAGTACTATAGGCTGATCACCTGGATGTGCTTGTAAGCTATATCGAACTTGCGGTCTTAGTGCCGGATTGTTCTTTTCATGAATGAAAACTAAATGGAATGTTCATGGTCTTTGACCAGCTCAGTTTCTTAAGAGACTATAAGTTCATGGGAATGTTTTTAAAGGAATCAAAATGCTATTTTGATTATTCGTAGTATTTCAAAAATATTATACAATTATTGAAGATGAAATCATATGATTTTTGATTTTGTGGTTGCAGATTATAATGTTAAACTTGTTGAAATAGTTATGCTCATTCTTGCTTAAAATTATATGATTTCAGCTAAAAGAGCGAACAGACCGAAGGATCCGGTAAGGACAAGGGCAAATCCAAGATGGATAAATAGTTTATCCTTATAATAGTATAGTATTATTTTTGTAATGAATGATATTATGACTCCGAATGAATGTAATGGTTATAAAGAACCTAAGTAGACATTATGATAATGTAATAAATAGTAAGCATATTTATTTTAGTGTTGTATTTCAATTCAATGAATGTGTAGTTAGTAGTACCGTGTAGCACCATGTCCAGGGTTTGAAGATACTTCGATATAGGGGCATTATAGGTTCGTATCAAAGTCGTATGTTATAAAACTTAAGGGGTGGAAAACCTTAGGCTATAACCTTGAGAAGAGATGTAGAAGTTAGAAGTAAATGAACTGAAGTAGAGTTTTAAAGAAGAAAGTAACCTTAAACATATTAAATGTGATATGTGTTTATACTATTTTGATTGTGTACTAATCAAGCTATTGTGTCTTATTGTAGATGTCAGGAGATATGGCCATGTATAGGGAAGTAGATGAAGTTAGTGAGGAATCTGTCAACCTCGTAGAGATAGTACTGATGCCTGTAACTGAGGTACCTATTGTGAACATAGAAGAGACTGATCCAGAGGAGGAGGATCTGTCTAAACATTCTGATAAATTTGATTTTTCATTATTATTTGACGGTATGTCTGAAGAGGAAGTGGAGACGGTATCGATTAATCCGGTACTGCCCACTGAGGAGGAGGAGCTAACATTGGCAGAGTCTATGAAGGCATTGTTTATGGCGGTGTTAGACATAAATGTCCATCTAAGTAAGGAGGTGCTTAAGCTTAGAGAGGAAGTTTGCGATATACAGGAAGATAAGGAGGATATGGAGATCTTCTGGGAGGTGGAGTGCGATGAGAAAGTGCTAGCAAAGGATAAGGTCCGGGATCTGAAAGTTGAGGTCTAGGAACTTAAGGAAGAGCTTCTGAGCAAGAAGTAGAAGATAAGCAGAATGTCCTATATTCATAGGAGTTTGCATCTAGATTATCAGCATCAGGTTGCTGAATATCCTATGGAGGAAGGGTAGACTCGGTATACAATTAGTCAGGATGTGGTGGCTAGTATGACCGATATGGATTACATGAATGTCGTTGGAATATGTAGTCTAGTTAGTATATAGAGAAGGAATAGCTATGTTTTAACGCCCCCAAATCCGGGTTCCTTCAAACCATAGACATGCTACACGGTGCTGCTAACTACACATTCATTCAGCTGAAATACAACACTAAAATGGATATGATTACTATATTATTACATCATCATAATGTCTACCCAGGTTCTTTATAACCATTACATTCATTCGGAGTCATAATATCATTCATTACAAAAATAATGCTATGCTATTACAAGGATAAACTATTTATCCATCTTGGACTTGCCCTTGTCCTTACCAGATCCTTCGGTCCGTTCGCTCTTAGCTGAAATCATATAATTTTTAGCAAGAATGAGCATAGCTAGCTGATCAAGGTTAACATTTTGTTCTTCAACCACAAAATCAAGAATCATATGATTTAATATTCAATAACTGTATAATATTTTTAACGCCCCCAAATTCGGGTCTCAAACACCCGGATTCGGTTATCACGATCCAATACAAACATTCACCTCTAAACAACATACAGTAACTAAATATGGAATGAAATAAACGTATGTCGTTCATTCAAAAGGTGTTACTAGTCCCAAGATTCGAAAACCTTAATACAACCATAAAATCATACCCTAGAATAACCATTAGGGTTCAAATTACATAAACAGTAATTAAATTAAGCATAAAACAAGTCAACTACTTGAAGTCTATTATTTCATCTTTTCTTTACCCTTGCCCATCCCTGAAGTCTCGGGTTTAACTGCAATAAAAGTCATGTTATAGCAAGGATGAGCAACTAGTTTACTCAATAAGTTTAAATACAGCAATAAAGGATATATCATGATTAACAGAATATATATAAAAAGGAATTCAACAATATGATTATCGAAAGCAAGAACAATAATTGCTTTTAGAATAATTGATAGACAAGTAGACTTTGAACTATAAACTTCCAATGGAATCAATAGCTGATTGACCCTTTGGTTACTTGCTACATAATATGTACTTGAGGGGATCAGCCTCGCGTACGCCATGTATATGCATAACATTCAACTCTGCTTCTTGTATCTTATATTAGATACGTGGGGTACTCCCCTATAATATAAGGGGTATTCTCTTCAGTTTAAGAATCCCTACCATCAATTGGCCTGGATAGCTTTTATAAAAATTTCATGCAATTGTCTGACTGAACAAGGGTTCAGACTCTATCTGAAGTAGTTCATGAATTATAGAACTTTTAAATAATGTACAAGTCCAAGACTGTACAAACTCAAGTGCACCAAGTGCGAGTATTGTGATAACCCGAGATTTTAGAAGTATAGTTGTTAGGATATGTATTATTTGACAACTATAACAAGATAATGGTCCTTGGGGGGAAGGATGTAGAAGAGAAAATGAGAAGGAATGACTAGGTAAATACCTAACTGAATTGTATGTTGAGCTTTTTCAACATAAATAAGAAGAGTTAAGATTAACTCTTCGTCGAAGAGTTGTAAGGATAACGCATCCGAGTATGGATGTGGTTTGGAAAATTCCGAGGACGGAGTTTTAATAAGGAGGGAAGAATGTGATAACCCAAAAAATCGGATTGTCCAGAAATTAAGATTAAAGAATTAATCATTAATAAAATGACTTTTTATTGATTATATTCTGTGATATATGTATATTAATCATTCTATGACATAAGTGATTAGAAATGAGGAGGATTCTCGCTACGAGCTAGAATGAACGAGTATGAATTTTCAAGACAAAAATAAATGATTTCTGGAAATAAAAATATTTTTGAGAAAAAAGACGAAATAGGCACTATTCATGTTTGAAACCTAAGGGTTATGGTTTGAGGTTAGGGTTTTACCCTAAGCCTTTTCAAGAGATTAGAATGTCAGAATGACATTCTGTCGAAAGATTTGACAGTACTATACCGTGAAAAGTTAAGTTAGCCGAGAAAAGTTTTCTGGAGAGAAAAATGATGAAAATCACTATTCATCCGTTTCTACTCGGGAATTTATTTTGAAATTTTGAGAAACGCGTAATGATAGGATTTTGAGATGAGATGGAATATGTAATAATATTTCATTTATGGCTCGCGAAGATTTCGCTTGTGCACTTAAAACCCGAAGGGCTAGGGAAAGTAAAAGTAAGGAAGGAAATGATTATGTGTAATAATAAATGATTATTATACATAATGAATACCCGTATAATACTAATTATTATACGAGTATAATATGAGGAAGATACGAGAATTAATACGATGTATAATACAAATTTTATACAAAGTAAATAGATTTAATTTAAATTAAATCTAAGAATTTAAACCCGTGGGTCGAACTGACGGGTAAATGGGTGGTTTAAACCTATGGGGCAACCCATGACCCATGTTAGCATGTCGGGGACATGGGAGAGCACATGGTGGCATGTGCTAGCATGTGCTAGCATATGGGAGGACATGGTTTAGCACATGGGGAGACATAGGTTGCATATGGGCTCAAACTTGGGCACAAAGAAAGGGTGAGGAGGTGGGAATAATGAGGAGGTTGGGACTAAAAGACCCTTAAGCCCTTGGTCTTGCAACTTCTATAAATAGAAGGCTTGGCCTTCATATTTTGGTTGTTTAAAAATCCAACCAACTCCTATATTGAGAGAGAAGAGAAGAGAAGAGGGAAAGCTTGGTCATGCAATCAAGGAAGCAAGAGAAGTTAGCTTAAGGCTTTGTCAAGAACACAAAGTCACAAGCTCTAGAACACTTATAAGGTATAAGTGTTAAACTTAATTTTCATCTTCTTTCAATTCTTTAATTGATAGAGAAGTGAAAAATGATAGAAAATGAATTGTAGGAAGTGAGAAGATTGAGGTTAGTGGACTTTAAACCATTAATAATCAAGAACAAGTGAAAGCATAAGTGAATGGTTAAGGAAGAAATATGTTAAAACCTTGAAATGGTTAAGCTAAACTATAATGAAATGGTTAATGAATGAAAATATGTTAGAAGATGTTAGTGGAAGATTCAGATGAGTTATATTAACTCTCCGATGTTATAAGGTTGGATTATCAAACTTATAACGTTAGAATACGAGAAAATGTAAAATTATAATCATAACATTGATTAAGGGCGAAGAAAGAACGAAGAACACGAAGAACGTAATGAAGAAAACCATTAAAACTTAGATTTTTAATATGGTTAGAATCTTAAAGGAACAACCAATGGATTGATTCCATTTGGTTTGACGTAAAAATATCAAGTAACGAAGATTCGACGGAAGTTTACGCGATTAGACGTTAAGCATCGAAATCGTTAATTTCCCGGAATGAAAGTCAAAAGTTGCCATGTGATTTAAAAATGATGGTTTTTGATTGCAACACGTGTAATTATGTAAACAAGACTTACGAGATCAAGAATGAACGAATTCGGAGTTAAACGAAGAAACGAGCGTCCAACGTTCGCGAACATTCTACGAACACATAAAAATGGACTAATTGGCGAATTTCTCCCCGACGGATCTAGAAATGAATTCTGAATTGATAGGATGGTAGAGCATGTCATTTATGAACTTTTGGCTTTGGAACGAACCAATTTCGAGTTATAACGATAAAGTTACGGATTCCGGATTTTCAGAATTTTCAAAGACTTAAAAAAAATTTCTAAGTTGCAGAGCTAGCGCCGCAGCACCAGCCAATAGGCTAAAGCCGGCACCGCAGCGCCACACCCAGGAGAAAGCTCTGAAGAGTAGCACTGCAGCGCCACTCCAAGGGCAATATCTGGCGCCGCAGCGCCAGCATGTGAGAAAAGTTGACATTGTTAATAATTACTTAACCTTTTGCATATCATTAAGGGGCTAGTAAATGATGTAATGTAAGCTTTAAACAACATGTTTAATCAATGTTTATGAGAGTTAAACGTTGAACAAACGTAATTGAACTTAAGCTTGGAAACATTAACCAATGTTTAAGTTGAAGAACAAGTTAAGATCTCGTTAATCATCATACTTAGTGATAATTGATGAGAGTTCTAGTGAACATAGAATTCACATAATATAACACTTAAACAAGTGATTTAAACCTTAAGTAAAGGTGGAATGAGATTGAGAGACGAGTAACATGAACGCAGGATACGTGAACGTTTCTCGTGAATCGTATCGGTGTTAAGGGAACGTTCTAAGTATACATTAGTTGTATGACTTAGACGTTAACAAGTGTTGGCATAGTAAGATATAATGAGCCATAATGAATGGTAATAAGAGAATAAAGAACGTATAATGTGAAAAGCTGAGTTATTGTTAATAACTTGGATAAACGTTTCGGGTCGTATGGACCAGACGTGGTAAGGGAATGTAATGAAAAATTAGAAGTAATGAACGTAAGGTTGGTCGCGTAGACTTATATCGCAAGAACGCGAACCATACGAAGTAAAGTAAAGATAAGCTAATGCACAAGTCAAGTATTTGACTAATGGATATTTGTTATTCCTTATGTGATATATAAGGATTGTGATGAACGATAAGGCGGAAGAAGTACGCAGTGCTAAGGCAAGTTTCTAAACTTCCTTCATCCTTTATGATGAATGTTAGTTTCTTAACTTCCTCAGATGTTGAACATGAGGAAGTATTTCGTATATATAAATGTGCGATATTTATACAAGGTGATAGTAGGAATGAGGCCTTGTGCCACAATGTTAACACTTCGGTGTTTCTATGAAATAAATTGTTCTGTGATTGAACTATTAAGTGTATAGGAGTTTGGTTTATTCATGAACCGTTCTTATTAAGTCTGTGCTAATGATTCTCGCAAGACAGAATGTGTATGGAAAAGGTAGAAGGATGAAAGTATGATATGTGAAATATGATGTATGTTATAAAATGATAGGAATCAGAACGTATTCCTATTATTCGAGCTGCTTCATAGCCATTGTTCGGTTATTAAAGACTTAAAAGAACTTTGATTCTTGCTTTGATTGTTTACTCAACTGCTATGATTTGCTGAGCAATTGAATGCTCACACTTGCTTGAAATAAAAATATTTTCATCGAACGACGATAGTATGTGTTAAAGGACAAGATGAAGATCCTGATAATGGATGTCCTGCTCCGGTGAGATGCTATGGTTGCAAATACCATGAGCATCACAAGATGAAATATTGTTCATGTTATGAACGAGCGTGAAGATCAAGTCGAGACTTGTAAAATAGTGAGATTAAAACTATTTTGTAGATATGGTGACTAGTTAAGTCAAAGATGTAATGTGATAAGAATAATGTAATCACCATTATTTTTAATGAAAGAACCTTCTGAAGGTCAAAGAACCTGGGAATGTGTGAATATATCATGTATCTTCAAGATATAATGATGTATGTATGGAATGGGAAGTATCGTAATGCACGGAGATTCGACAAGAAAAAAATAGGCTGGATTTCGGGGCGTCACAGATTGGTATCAGAGCTGATAGGTTATAAACCTTAGGTAGGAGTACCTAAGACTATAGCCTGAGAGAGAAGGGTAAGAAAATCGTTGAGATAAACGATTTCGGAAAGAGATCACTACGTGATCTCATTAAATCGTAAGAACAGGTTTCCTGTTAAACGATGGATGAGTTATAGCTAATTGCTATAATGAAAAGGTACTGTGAGATGGTACAAGGGAAAGAACTCGGTAGGGTTGTACGGGATAGTATACGTATTAAAGAAAATTCGTTGTAAGTCAAGAGAAGTTAGAGGGTAGTAAATTTCAATTGAGGAATCATGTGATAGTTGAGTTGTATAATCTTTTGTTATGGGCAAGAGTTTGTGTTTTGGTGTAACAACCACTCAGTCTATTACAGTGATAATAATTGGAATAGTAATGTCGCACTATTAATATGTATATGATGAGAAGGTGAATCTTTTCTCATTTATATATATGGATAGTAGAATGTATTAAGTTAGGTGCGAGTTCTTGAAACTCATACTTATGGAAAGTTTGTGACTCATAGTTGTATGTTATGTTTCTGAGCCTTGAGCGTATGGACAGTCCTTGATTTATTTTTTGATTACATACTGCGAAGATAAGTTCTTAAACACATATGATTGTGGAAAGTTCCTAAACACATAAAGTGTGGTAAGTTGATGGACTATACTAAGGTATAGAAAGTTAGACTGAAAATAAGTGATTTTCAGTATTAGTAGCACCTTAGGTGCTAAAAGAGGTTAATATTGTCGCATGTATGACAATAAAAGACGAAGGAAGTGGAAAATTCCAAGTCTTCTAGCTATGCTAGATTTTGAATTTTTTGACATCGTGCGAATGTGAACGTCTTTGGATCGAAAATATTGGTTTCAACTTTTGAAAACCAATGGATTTTAAAAGAACTATTCTTTGTACGTCTAAGCTAATTGTTTCGGCTAGAAAAAATTTGATTTGAAACATCAAAATGAATTTTATATCATCTGTGCATTGAAGGCATAGGTGGTGAAAAGACGGAGTTATTATTACATCTGAACATACCTTGAAGTGTATGACAGTATGTAGTATGACAAAGTCAGAAAATGACGAAGTCCTCAACGTGCTGTGAATCAGTACGGTATCACGATGTCATTTCACGTTTTGAGTTATTGTGAAAGAATTTAAAAAGAGAAGTCGATGTCAACTGATTGACTAGACGACTATTTCAAGTTGGAGTTCAATTTATTGGTGGTCTGAGCTATTGATTTGGCTAGATAAATGGTTTATCATGTTTAAAAGAAATCAAGCTTTTTTTGAGAAGTTGTCCCAAGCCAAATTATTTTGGTGCGGAATCTGACAAATAAGTTTGAGGTAGTTTACATTCTTTTTCATTGTAAACTGACCGACAAGGAATTGGTTCTTAGTAATACCGATAAATCAAGTTCAATGGTTCAAGGTTTCTAGGACCCCTCAGCAAAATGTTTTAAAGGAATCTTATATATTCCTTGTCATTCATTTAAACTACATAATTAGTGTGTAGATTATGAAGATTACTGAATGGGGGAAGATGAAAAGTATGGGGCCTTAGTGTCGGGATGTTCCTTTATAAAGATAAAGGCAACATGTGAAATGTTCTTAAATGAACAATGGATGATGACTTTTGTAATGAGAAGTTGAGAAAAAGGTTATGGCGACAATTTCGAGGGCAAAATTTTTAGAAGAAGGGGTGAATGTGATAACCTGAGATTTTAGAAGTATAGTTGTCAGGATATGTATCATCTGACAACTATAACAAGATAATGATCCTTGGGGGGAAGGATGTAAAAGAGAAAATGAGAAGGAATGACTAGGTAAATACCTAACTGAATTGTATGTTGATATTTTTCAACATAAATAAGAAGAGTTAAGATTAACACTTCGTCGAAGGGTTGTAAGGATAATGTATCCAGGTATGGATGTGGTTTGGGAAATTCCGAGGACGAAATTTTTATAAGGATGGAAGAATGTGACAACCCGAAAAATCGGATTGTCCAGAAAATAAGATTAAAGAATTAATCATTAATAAAATAAATTTTTATTGATTATATTCTCTGATATATGTATATTAATCATTCTATGACATAAGATGATTAGAAATGGGGGGAGGGGGGATTCTCGCTACGAGCTAGAATGAACGAGTATGAATTTTCAAGACAAAAATAAATGATTTCCATAAATAAAAATATTTCCGAGAAAAAGAAGAAATAGGCACTATTCATGTTTGAAACCTAAGGGTTAGGGTTTGAGGTTAGGGTTTGACCCTAAGCTTTTTCGGGAGATTGGAATGTCGGAATGACATTCTGTCGAAAGATTTGACGGTAATATATCGTGAAAAGTTAAGTTAGCGGAGAAAAGTTTTCTCGAGAGAAAAATGACAAAATTACTATTCATCCATTTTTGCTCGGGAATTTATTTTGAAATTTCAAGAAACGCGTAATAATAGGATTTTGAGACGAGATGGAATATATAATAATATTTTATTTTTGGCTCGCAAAGTTTTCGCTTGTGGACTTAAAACCCGAAAGGCTGGGGAAAGTGAAATTAAGGAAGGAAATGATTAGGTGTAATAATAAATGATTATTACACATAATGAATACGCATATAATACTAATTATTATACGAGTATAATACGAGGAGGATACGAGAATTAATACGAATTTTATACGAAGTAAATAGATTTAATTTAAATTAAATCTAAGAATTTAAACCCGTGGGTCGAACCGGCGGGTAAACGGGTGGTTTAAACCCATGGGGCAACCCATGACCCATTTTAGCATGTGGGGGACATGGGAGAGCACATGGTAGCATGTGCTAGCACATGTGAGGACATGGTTTAGCACATGGGGAGACATAGGTTGCACATGGGCTCAAACTTGGGCACAAAGAAAGGGTGAGGAGGTGGGAATAGTGAGGAGGTTGGGCCTAAAAGACCCTTAAGCCCTTGATCTTGCAACTTCTATAAATAGAAGGCTTGGCCTTCATATTTTGGTTGTTTAAAAATCCCACTAACTCCTATATGGAGAGAGAAGAGAAGAGAAGAGGGAAAGCTTGGTCATGCAATCAAGGAAGCAAGAGAAGTTAGCTTAAGGCTTTGTCAAGAACACAAAGTCACAAGCTCTAGAACACTTATAAGGTATAAGTGTTAAACTTAATTTTTATCTTCTTTCAATTCTTTAATTGATAGAGAAGTGAAAAATGATAGAGAATGAATTGTAGGAAGTGAGAAGATTGATGTTAGTGGACTTTAAACCATTAATAATCAAGAACAAGTGAAACCATAAGTGAATGGTTAAGGAGTTAAGGAAGAAATATGTTAAATCCTTGAAATGGTAAAGTTAAACCATAATGAAATGGTTAATGAACGAAAAGATGTTAGAAGATGTTAATGGACGATTCGGATGAGTTATATTAGCTCTCCGATGTTATAAAGTTGGATTATCAAAATTATAACGTTAGAATACGAGAAAACGTAAAATCATAATCATAACATTGATTAAGAGCGAAGAAAGAATGAAGAACACGAAGAACATAATGAAGAAAACCATTAAAACTCAGATGTTTAATATGGTTAGAATCTTAAAGGAACAACCAATGGATTGATTCCATTTGGTTTGACGTAAAAATATCAAGTAACGAAGATTCGGCGGAAGTTTACGCGATTAGACGTTAAGCGTCGAAAGCGTGAATTTCCCGAAATGACAGTCAAAAGTTGCCGTGTGATTCAAAAATGATGGTTTTGATTGCAAACGTGTAATTATGTAAACAAGACTTGCGAGAGCAATAACAAATGAATTCGGAGTTAAAATGAAGAAACGAGCGTCGTCGAACGTTCACGAACATTCGACGAACCCATAAAAATGGACTAATCAGCGAATTTCTCGCCGATGGATTCGGAAATGAATTCCAACTTGATAGGATTGTAGAGCATGTCGTTTATAAACTTTTGGCTTTGGAACGAAGCAATTCCGAATTATAACGATCAAGTTACAGACTCCGGATTTTCAGAATTTTCAAAGACTTAGAAAATTTTTCTAAGTTGCAGAGCTAGCGCCGCATCGCCAGCCAATAGGCTTAAGCCAGTACCGCAGCGCCACACCTGGGAGAAAGCCCTGGAGAGTAGCGCTGCAGTGCCACTCCAAGGGCAATATCTGGCACCGCAGCGCCAGCATGTGAGAAAAGTTGACATTGTTAATAATTACTTAACCTTTTGCATATCATTAAGGGGCTAGTAAATGATGTAATGTAAGCTTTAAACAACATGTTTAATCAATGTTTATGAGAGTTAAACGTTGAACAAACGTAATGAACTTAAGCTTGGAAACATTAACCAATGTTTAAGTTGAAGAACAAGTTAAGATCTCGTTAATCATCATACTTAGTTATAATTGATGAGAGTTCGAGTGAACATAGAATTCACATAATATAACACTTAAAGAAGTGATTTAAACCTTAAGTAAAGGTTGAATGAGATTGAGAGACGAGTAACATGAATGCAGGATACGTGAACGTTTCTCGTGAATCGTATCAGCGTTAAGGGAACGTTCTAAGTATACATTGGTTGTATGACTTAGACGTTAACAAGTAATGGCATAGTAAGATATAATGAGCCGTAATGAATGGCAATAAGAGAATGAAGAACGTATAATGTGAAAAGTAGAGTTATTGTTATTAACTTGGATAAACGTTCCGGGTCGTATGGACCGGACGTGGTAAGGGAATGTAATGAAAGAATAGAAGTAATGAACGTAAGGTTGGTTGCGTAGACTTATATCGTAAGAACGCAAACCATACGAAGTAAAGTAAAGATAAGCTAATGCATAAGTCAAGTATTTGACTAATGGATATTTGTTATTGCTTATATGATATATAGGGATTGTGATGAACGATAAGGCGTAAGAAGTACGCTGTGCTAAGGCAAGTTTCTAAACTTCCTTCATCCTTTATGATGAATGTTAGTTTCTTAACTTCCTCAAATGTTGAACATGAGGAAGTATTTCGTATATACAAATGTGTGATATTTATACAAGGTTATAGTAGGAATCATGCCTTGTGCCACAATGTTAACACTTCGGTGTTTCTATGAAATAAACTGTTCTGTGATTGAACTATTAAGTGTAAAGGAGTTCGGTTTATTCATGAACTGTTCTTATTAAGTCTGTACTAATGATTCTAGCAAGATAAAATGTGTATGGAAAAGGTAGAAGGATGAAAGTATGATATGTGAAATATGATGTATGTTATAAAATAATAGGAATCAGAACGTATTCCTATTATTCGAGCTGCTTCATAGCCATTGTTCAGTTATTGAAGACTTAAAAGAACTTTGATTCTTGCTTTGGTTGTTTACTCAACTGCTATGATTTGCTGAGCAATTGAATGCTCACACTTGCTTGAAATAAAAACATTTTCAGCGAACGACGGTAGTATGTGTTAAAGGACAAGATGAAGATCCTGATGATGGATGTCTTGCTACGGTGAGATGCTATTATTGCGAATACCATGAGCATCACAAGTTTTAGTACTGTTCATGTTATGAACAAGCGTGAAGATCAAGTCGAGACTTGTAGAATAGTGAGATTAAAACTATTCTGTAGATATGGTGACTAGTTAAGTCACAGATGTAATGTGATAAGAATAATGTAATTACTATTATTTTTAATGAAAGAACCTTTTGGAGGACAAAGAACATGGGAATGTGTGAATATATCATGTATCTTCAGGATATAATGATGTAAGTATGGAATGGGAAGTATCGTAACGTACGGAGATTCGGCAAGAAAAAAATAGGCCGAATTTCGGGGCGTCACAAGTATCAATAAAATTGATGTGGAATAATTATAAAGTAATTAAACCACTTAAAGCATACTTGGAGATAAGGACCAAACATAAATAAATAACTTACAACACAATAATAACCTGCTCGAATATAATTTGAGTAGGATTAAGGAACTTGCTCAATACAATATGAGAAAGATAGGAAACCTTGCACAATAAAGAGTGAAGTTCAGAAACTTTCATTCAACATTTCAATCAAATAAAGTTAGGAAACTTGCACAATATACAAAGTTGTGTAAGATAGGGAACTTGCCTGTTTGCTCAGCTACAAATAATCTTGCTTTAACTAAATTACATTAAAATGACCTAACATTAACAAGTCGGTCTCTCAATTAGTATTGTGTAGACTGGTATGAGTTCACACTTACAAGAATCTAATCATCAGGTAAGTCTACCACATAATTCACGTAAGTCGATTCACTATGACTGAGTCTATAAACATCTAACCCTGTTCTAGATTAATAATTTTAAAATATCTAGTCTCTATGCATCAACATAGGCTTGAACATATAGCACTTTAATTTAATCATGCAATACAGTTTAAGGCACACGTACACACATGCTGTAAGGTTATGTCCATAGTTTAAAGTAATTTGGCAAAACTGGCAACCGGCGCAGCTACGCTGGTTCTTGCCTTAGGAGTGGCGCAGCTGTGCCACTCACTGGTCAGACCAGGAATGAAGTTTCATTATGCTTGAATCCGAGCCTACTCTCTAGCATATAGGCTACTGATATTAATTAAATACACATGCTTATAAGGTTATTAACTTGAGTTCGAAACCTAGAATGCTCATTCTAAGTCCAATTCAAAGTTATATGGTTTTTATGTCGGTAACTCTTATACCTTAAGCTAATCAAGTCCATGTTACAAAGGTCAGCTACTATAGCCATAATACCACATAACGAGACTAAACAATACTTAATATGCATGCTCGTGCGTATACCACTCATGTATACCTTAACCATATAGTATACACTTGAAATTTCATTTTCTTGAACATGTGTGCATAGGTAAAATCCGTGTTTAACCAGATGATGCTCATGTCAACATGTCTAGAGGCATAATGAATCCTATTATTCATGCTTGCATGATCAAAACGTAACTCACATAGTGTTTGATGATATTAGTCTTTAAACTCTAAGTTTTCTTTGAAAATTACACTAAGACAACTAAAGCAACTTAGTATATGCAAAGTATCTCGAAATCATAACCCACATGCATTTGAACATTTATCTAAGCCACATATACATACTCAAATGGTCAGAACTTAAAAGGCACAAGTTTATTTTAAAGTTCTGAAGTTTTTCTTTTAGAAAATACATACTATAACAACGTACGCAACTCATGTTACATCAAGAAACATATATACATGAGTTAAACCAGTTTTCATTCTTCCCTTAAGTAATACCAACATGTTAGCACATAGCAGTTTACACAGCAATTAAAATGCAAAGTTTGAGCCTAGCGAAGCTGCGCTACACCCTAGTATAAAATGGGCGTAGCTGCGCCGAGTCTCGGCTAAAAATAGAACAACTTTCTGCTTCGGTAGTGAACAAACCCAACTACCAAAATTCCTTGACGAATCAATTCTAAACAAGCCACAATGTAGTTCTAACATGTTTATAAGCTTATATAATATTCAATAATCGTTACTCAATCAAATTAACATGGAATTCATGCATAATCAATAATTTAGCCATCTCAAAAATGAAGAACAAGAAATGCGAATTATACCTCTACAAATGCTTAACTGAGTTTGCTGCTATATTAATTCCTACAATGCTATTATATCACTCTTCCTTAACTCAATAGAAATTCTCAACAAATGAAAGAGGAAGAGAAGAAGCTATATTTATAGAAAATCTAATATACCGTCCATGACTTTGCTCACCATTTTCAACAAACGTAAGAAACAAGAACATGGTGGTTAATGAAATGAATTTGTAGAGTAGTTGAAGAACACTGTTTTGTCCACTCCCTTTATGATCATTGCTAGCTAAGGTTACTGAGTTTGAGAAGAATAATAGAGTAGACTAGCCTTTGCCATACACGTGAGATGAAATGGGTCACTCAATTAGGGACAAGGCTTAAAGCTCAACATTTGGCAATGAAGTAGTATTAACACTTAGGTTATATAATATATACACTTAGGCATATATGTATACTTGGGTATTAAATTTAATTAGAGGGTACACATGGATAACATTATACATAATAGCAAGTTGGGATATACACATCCATAAATAATCTATGTACGTTTCGTCATACCGAATATAATATGATTAGGTATTATCACATTACATTATCCCCACCCTATTATTATAGTATACATTAACTCCCCAATTCGTGATTAAATAAAAGATTGAATTGGTTAATTAAATAAATGATCTAGTCTATTATTATTTAAATTTCTAAATAGATTATTAAATATAAATATTAATATTGCCAATATTTATTAATTAATCTACACAATTAAATCCTTTCACTATATTCAAGTAAATTGAATATTTAATTACTAACAATCCTATCAATTCTTTTGATATACAAACCTTAAGGCTAGTCCACTAATTTAATTAAATCATTAGTGACTCCCTTTAAATTAATCCTAGCAATTATTCGCATAGGCACTAACTCACATAACCACACAAGGTTTAAATAAGCATACAAAAATAACTCATTAAAATTAAATCCTATATTTAATTAATAATAGAGTTTAAAAATTCTCGGTCATTACAATATTTATGAGGTAGTGTGAATAATCAAAATAGCATTTTGATTCCTTTAAAACCATTCCCAAGGACTTATAGTCACTTAAGAATCTGAGTTAGTCAAAGATCATAAACATTCTCTTTAATTTTCATTCATAAAAGAACAACCCAGCACTAAGACCGCAAGTTTGATATATCTTACAAGCACATCTAGGTGATCAGCCTGTAGTACTCTATGTTGATCAACACTAATTTATTAAACGTATTTACGTTTAAGTTTTGGCAACTTCACGTGCCCGTCGATTTAACGATGTTAAAACCTTTATGTATTCATACTCAGGCTTACCTTTGAATCCGTACCAAAGCAATTGGCATAGGATACCAACATTATGAATATTTTGAAAAGATTTGTTGAAAAACCAACCAAAAGACTAGAAGTCAATAACAGTTTCTGTATAGGAAACCATTTATATTGACAGCTTGTCCAACATAACGTGTAGACAAGAGTTTAGGAAACTTGCCTTCGCATCTTTAAACCTCTAAGTCTACTTTACTCGTGTCTTTAAAACTTCTACAAGACATAAACACATAGCATACCAATGAGATTACCATAATTGATACACATTGTAAAAACTATCTTCTCCTTCTTGTATAGCTTATTCGAATTGTTAAACTAATAACATTCGTTTAAGTTATTTAGCATCTGTTACGGCTTATTAACATTCATATATCATAAGGCGACTCTTATCGATCATCGTTAAACATAATGATAGACGAAACCCTAACCGATTTGGTAACTCGTATAAACCTTCCATGGATTACCGACATCGAACTCCGTATAGAAGTTACATGAGTTCCATCTTCACTTCTTATCATTTTCCTACTATGCACATCTATTTCATACCATATGACTACAAGACGTGCGTTAAACTAGACTACAATTCACGGTTTACATTTTTGGACTTCAAGTTTTGAATTTAAATACGTTTATTCAACGTTTAATTTTTACAACCATCCTTAAACATGTTGTTTATAATTTCTCTCTTCAGGTATATTACTTGTATACGTGCCCCATAATTACCATGTAAAAAGTTGGGTTAACAAATGTCCATGTCAGAAATTATTTCATTAATGGCGCTGCGGCGCCAGCTTTAACTAACAAAGTCACGTTGCGGCGCCATCCCTGTAGAGAATTTCTCCTGGATAGGCAATGCTGTAATAACCGTGAATTTTAAGTCACTATATATGTATGTACATTATTAATATTTAAAAATTTGTGTTATACAGTGATTTAATATGTGACAAAATATGTGAAGTGGTGCATGGGTCAATTAACATGTATGCTATAGTTATGGATATATACATTTACAAATTTCATTAAAAATGAAAGCTTCGTAACCTAATTATACATTAGGTGAGACAATTAAATAACCTAAGGGTTATGGTGATAATGAGAGGTTAGTATTTAATATGTATACTAACTTAAGTGGATAATCTTATTATTTCAAGTCACTAATAATTTTAAACCTAATTCTTGTGAACCTAATTAGGTTATGAGCTAAAGTCACATGTATAGGTAATTAAATTTCATAAGATAAGGAATGAAAACCCTAAATAATCAAATTGGGTAACGCATATTAAAATTGCTAGACTATGTTTATTACATAGCCCAAAACAATTAAGGAGGAAGCCCAAATGAAATAAAATGCAAACCAATACTTAGCCCACTTGGTTAAGGGTATTGTAGACATTTGATTAATCAAAATTGGGCATTAAAAATAAAAGCAAATTGGGAGTTAAAATGGGACATAATGACAAGCCATATTAGGCCTTTTAAGGCAACTAATTAAGCTAAGCAATGTCCATTAGTAGTAACTCTTACACAAAAGGACATGGTTGTCAAGCTCCCATTGGTTGCCACTTTATTAAGCATCCTTAATCATGATTAGACTAATTAAAGTGATAAGGCAAAGCTTCTATCCATGGGTAAAGAAAGTATGGGGGATAATAGCTAGATACACTAAGTGTATCTATATTTTTTGTAAGTATCCTTTTATTTCATTTCATTTCTTCTCTCATTCTTCCTCTTATAATTTTCTCCCAAGCTAGCCACTTCTAGAGAGAGAAAAGAGAGAGAGTTTTGGCCATATATATAGAGAGAGAGAAGTGCTAGTTTGTTCATGCATCCAAAGTTCATCACTTACTTTGGTAAATCAAGGAAGGTTGCCATTAAATCAAGGTATAACCTAACCTTCATCTTCTTCTTCTACTTTGTTTTATAGCTTGAGTTTTGTTGGAGTTATGAACAAATACTCAAGATACCCTAGTCCTACATATCATCATGTATAGAACTAAGTATCTTGAGTGTTAGGTCAAAGGCTTAGAGGAAGGATATGAGCATATGTTCTCCAAGGGTGAAAACTCTTGTTTTCTTCCACTAAATCTTGTATAACTCAAGTTTTCCAACTTAGATTTGTGATCCGTCGAAGGGGGGTGCTAGATACATGAGTTATCTAGTAAACCCAAGTGATAGAACACAAATCTAGCAAGTTTTGAAACCTTTGGAACTGATTTCCCCAAAACAGCCCACTTGGAATGTTAAGGGTTCAAAAGAAAAGAAAAAAACCTAAAATAGTTTCTGTCCCATTTTTCTTGGGTCTGTTTCGGACGGTTTCATATCTTTTAAAAATCTGGGAAAATTCACAGATGTACCTTGAGAAGTTATCTACATGTAGGAAAAAGAATGGGCATGTTTCGAGTTATAGATTGTACGTAATGACTATTTCCGTAAAGGACTCCTGAAACTTTACCTTCGAATATCTCACGGTGTATACACTGGAAAATTCCGAAATTGTTACAGTAGGTTCACATATACTAGGAGAGCATACTCTGAAAATTTCAGAATTTTCTGAGTAAAGATCAATTTATTAAAAATGAAGCAAGATCCGAGTGTTTTGGGAACTTTAAAAATAGTAGATCATTTTCTAAAATTCCAGAAAAATTTGGGGATCCTTGTGGGTTCATATTCTGTCAAAATACAGAAGCAACGAATTTTTGGAATCAGTTTGCTATTTTCTAAAAATGATTAAGTTATGAATAAAAGGAAATAAATAGTTAAATGATGTCTTTAATAAGAAAAATGTGATTTTTATGCTTGAATACTCATAATATATCATATCATGACTATCTTAGAACACTTTGGTAATTTATGATAAGAAATATTATTTATGACCTTTTGTGGATATTAAATAAGAGGTTTAATAAAGGGTGAACAATTAGAATAAATTGTTTATTAATCTAATAAATTATTAAAATATTATTATGATATTAATAATATTAGAATATGATATTGATAAGTAAATAAAAATATTAAGATTAAAATTTCTTTAAAATATTATTAAATGGTTAATAATACTTGATTTAAGCATTGATAAATGATTAAAGTATTATTAAATGATTAATAGTATTAGTAATGGAACAAGATATTATTAAATGATTAATAATATTAGTGAATAAATAAAATATTATTAAATGATTAATAATATTAGTAAATGAATAAAATATTATTAAATGATTAATGATACTACAGCATAAGTAAGATATTATTAAATAATAATGTTAATGAATAATTAAAATATTATTAAGAGGATTAATAATATTAGTAAGGTATTAAAATATTATTAAGATGTTAATAATATTAGTAAGCAAATGAAAGTATTATTAGGGAACTAATAATACTAAGAGATGAATTAGATATTATCAAGATTAATAATATGTTGTTATTTAGTAGTAACATTATCAAGACAGGATAATGTTTATAAGAACTAAATGTAATGTATAATATTTATGTGATTACATAATCTAATGTTATACTATGACTAATTGAAAGATTAAATATAGGTCTCTCAAAGGAAGATAATTTAACTGCATAGTGGATATAAATTAATTGCGTAGCCGTAATCTACAGACGAGGCAAGTTTCCTAACTCAAACTCGAGTTATTATTTTCAAAGCATATTAGTGAATAATTATTGATGATTATTTACATCTATAATGATTATTGAAATTCGCACTTTGTGCAATTGAATTCCTGTTCTACTATTATTGAACTGTGAATTAAATTTAAGTTCTTCATTCATGAACTGTTTATGAGATAGATCTATGCTAATTGTATCAGCTAGATCAAGCATGTTTAAATTTGTTAAATCAAATGTGTTTTAAAAAGCTGTTCTTATTAAATTGATATGATAAGAACTCTAGACTGAGAAAAGGACGAATTTGATTAAGGCATGATATCAATGCCAGATTATTAAGTGTTTATGCATAAATCACGAGGTATGAAAGGCTGATCCCCTTGAATACCAAAATTTATTAAGAGGTCCAGTTTAAATGACTGAGAACCTTGGCAAATGTTCATGGTTATTTCAAAACCACTCAGTTCATGTTATTCAATTATTCGAATATTCAATTGTTAATTATTAATTCATGTTCCTTCACAACCTTATATTATTGTTGAACATTGAAAGCAAAACTTCTTTCCAGTTATGATATATCTCCCTTGTATATAAACTTGCTAAGCAAATTAGTTGCTTACCCTTGCTATATCATGACATTTATTTCAGCTAAGCCTGAAGAATCCAATACGAAGGACAAGGGCAAGGGCAAAATCCAGGAATAGTTTATAATGAATATTATTATTATCTAATGGGATTTCTTATGTAAACTTTTTGTAATATGAATGGTGTGTTTAAGTTAAGGTTAGGAAGACCTTGGGACCATGTTATGAAACTTTATTATAATGAATAATGTATGTTTATTATTCCGTAATAGTTATAGAATGCTTATGATGATGATAGATCGTGAGCACCGAATCTGAGGTTAGAGAACCTGGATTTGGGGGCGTCACAAATGCGACGCTGGAAACTTAAGCATGCGCGGCGCTGCGGCACCGGCCCTCAGCTTTAGAATTTTTTTTCAAACACTGATATTCCCGAGCTCGTAACGCGATCGTTATAACTCGGAATTGGCTCATTCCAAAGCCATTAGTTCACATATATCATATTCTTTGAATCTATCTAGACAGAATAAGTTTCTAAATTCGTTAGCGATAAATTCATTGTTTCATTCCTTTTTACGCGTTTGTTAAACGTTCGTGAACGTTCGACGCTCATTTCTTCATTTTTAGTCTGAATTTGACCATTTTTACTACCGCAAGTCTTAATTACCTAATTATACGATACGCCATCGAAAACCATAGTTTTTGAGTTAAACGGTGACTTTTGACTTTCATTCTGGGAATTTTATAATTTCAACGTTTTAACGTTTAATTCTTGTAAATCTCGTCGTAACTTCGTTATTTGAGATTTTTGCTCCAAACCAAATGGAATCAATCCATTGGTTATTCATCTATGATTCTAACCATTATAAACATCTAAGTTCTAATGGTTTTAATTGTTTTTTAATAACCATTTCAAAGTTTTCTTCATTAAATTTTTAACCATTCAATTATAGTTTTACTTGTTCTTGGTTATTAATGTTTTTTAGTCCACTAATATCCACCTTATTACTTCGTTCAATTCATGCTCCACCAATTAACACTTCTCTATCAATTACATATTGAAGGAAGATGAAAATCAAAGTTTAAATATTTATACCTCTTGGTGTTCTTGAGTTCTAGACTTTTTGTTCTTGACAAATGTCTTAACTAGCTTCCTTACTTCTTTGATCCTTTATTAAAGCTTCTCTTCTCTCTCAACTTATATGTATTGGTGAACTTTATAAACCCCAAATGAACCACCAAGCCTTCCTTATATAGAAATGCAAGATAGAGGGTAAAATAGTCAATAAGCAAACCTCCTCTATCTTTCTTTCCCACCAAGTTTGGCCTATGTGCTAACCATATCTCCCATATGTTCTACCATGTCTCCCACATGCCCTATCATGTGCTACCATGTGCCCCCATGGGGCCCTTATGGGTTATCCCATGGGTTTTATCCACCCGATAACCCATTAGTTTGACCCACGTGTTCGGTTCTTGGTTTGGGATTAGAGTTAATTCTCATTGAGCTTATTCTTGGGTTTGATTAAACTAATCATTGGGCCTTAATCATTCACCAATTGGGCTTGACAAAATCCAAGTCCAATAGTTAAAGTTCATTAAGAACTTATCGTATTCCTTTCGTATACTTCTCATATTCTCTTGGTATATAATTTGTATGTTATTCGTAATATATGTCGCATTAAATTTGTATAGTACTCGTATAATAACTAGTATTGTACTCGTACTCGTTATGTATAATAATCATCATTATTACACTTAACTATTTCTTCTTCGATTTCACTTTTCTTAACCCTTAGGGTTTTCAGTCTCCCCGCGAAAATTTCGCGAGCCATAACTAAAATATTATTAGATATTTCATCTCATCTTCATATTCTATCATTACGCGTTTCTCGGAAATTTAAAAATAATTCTGAGCAGAAATGGATGAATAGTGATTTTTTGTATATTTCTCGGAAAATCTTTATTTTCGTCTTGGAAATTAAAATCATTTAATTCTAGCACATAACCAGAATCCTAACAACATTCGCATCTTCTAGGTCATAGAATGACCTTTAAACTTCTTACTCACTTTAATAAACAGGTATTATAATTTTATTTAATAAAATCAAATAAAATTTATTTACATAAAAGTTCAATTTTTCTCGGGCGTTACATATGTAAATATTGTGTAGCTAGTAATGACGTAAAACCCTCTTTTATATAATCAAATGGTAGTCTTTTGTAAATCCCAAATTTCTAGAAAGCAATTGTGGGATAGTATTGTAAATGGATAAGACTGTAATAACGAATGTTGTAGTGTTATACTACAAGAAGAAAGCATATTAATATACGAAGTTTATTAAAATGCTTGACAATGTGTTTGAGTTATTATTTATTGTGAATAATAACCAATTGAAGAAATAAATACTGATGAAACTGTTTTCGCATTAACAGAAAATGCTGCCAAGAAAACGACAGAGAAACCACGAAGTAGAGCCTCGTAATGAGGAAAAGCAAGGGAATCAGAATAACCCGATGCAAGAATTCGTAAACTTATTAACTGCGACCTTTAATAGGACCAGAGGGAATATACGAATTAATCCTGTCGTAGGTCGAGCGACTACCTTTAAGGAATTTAAGACTATAGGTTCGCCTGAATTCTATGAAACTACGAATCCTATTGTGGCCCAAACTTAGGCAAAAGAAATAGAGAAGGCATTTGTAATAGCAAATGTCGGGGAGGTGCAAAAGACCACTTTTGTGACTTACATGATGAAGGGAGAGGCCAACTACTGGTGGGAGGCAAACTAGGGTAAGGACGGGACAGAAGCTATTACGTGGACACATTTTAAGGAGTTATTCTTCGAGAACTACTTCCCCACGAGCATGTAGGGTAGGATGGAGATTCAGTTCTACAATTTAAAGTAGGGGGACATAACGGTTCCCCTATACGCAACTAGGTTCAATGAACTGGTGAGATTTTCTCCAAATCAAGTGGACACAGAGTTAAGGAAGGCTAGGAGGTTTGAGAAGGGATTAAAACCCTGGCTCTTTAGCCCAATATTGGTATTCCAAAGTGTTACATTTGGATCCATATTAGAAAAGGCGATAATAGATGAGGGTGGTAGTGAGGCTTTGAGCCAATACTGTGACGCCCCCAAATTCCAGGACCGTCACGGGGTCGCTCGAATTCGGTTCGTCACGTGCTCATGGTAATACATTACAATAATAATACGACTAAATGTCGCATCGCACAGCGAAATAATACACAACTAATACCGAATAAATTACATTTAAATAATATAATTATTCACATCCCAAGGTCTCGTAACTTAAATAGTCATTACATAGCTTAGACATATCTTAAGCATAAATAACCTTAACTAGTACATAATATCATAAGTTCTTTATTACAATCATAAAGTCCTACATAAACAAAGCTACTCAGTAGCCTTTCCCTTGCCCTTGTCGGTACTCAAGGGTCCGCACTGCTCGGCCTTAACTTAAATGTTTTTAGGGAAAGAAAGAATGAGCACAATTTTCCCAGCAAGTAGAATACAATAAGGCTGAGTAATATAATTCTCAATTCTCGAAAAGGGTATAACAAGGTTTGATAGTTCAAGGATAACAAGAATATCAACAGTTCTCAATAAAAGTCGCTAAGGACAGAGTAATATCAATGTGTTTCAATAATAAATCAATTCATGATTTCAAGATAACTGAATACTGAGCAGTCACTAAGGACTATGAACTTCTACTAGAATTAACAGTATTAAACTTAAAGTCCAACAAAAATAGGTACAACAGGTGATCAGCCTAAAGTACCATACGTTATGCATAACAATCAATCATACTCAAGTGCGCACGTCGGTTCTCCGATAATTATATATTCCCTTCAAAGAAGGTTGTTCTTCTCAGTCAAATACACGACCCCGCAACAATCAATTGATTTGGGTCGCTTTTCAATAATATAAGTCTAGCCGAATCAAATGGCATAGACACTTTCACAATATTCAAGAACAACACCAAGTTCAACATGAATAATAGCTTTAATGAAATAAGAGTTCAAGTATGCTAATTCAATTCAAACGATTAAGTAAAGAAACTAGTTCGCAATATACAAGGATAGAATACTTGCACCGTAAAAGAGTGTAAGTTAGGAAACTTGCCTTAAGCGTAGTTTATCCCCGTAATTTAATCAACACTTTTCGAATCCTATCGTAATATAGTTACGTATATATGATATCCACTAGTCATATAGTTTAACATTATACCTCATCTCGTATATACGATTAACACATAAGCTAAGTCTTAACATAGCGACACAATTATACTATGTATAGTATCATACAATTTCACAAGTCTCGACTTTTAATATCTTTTATCATTAACGTTCCTCTTCTCAAGTTAATCGTCTTCATACATCATTAATATCATGTGAGACTACAACAAATAGCAAACATACTCTATTTTAGCAAAGTATAGCATTACTATAAGTTAACCATCGAAATCGGATTCAAATATATCACATAGTATATATACATGTTAAAGAGTCTTTTTATATTCGTAGAACCTTCCCTTGCTCCAAACATATGTGATATAGATTCTAAGTCTATACTTACGATCATTCAAGGTCTTGGAATTTACAAAGCCTATAATGCTTGCTTTTAAAACACATAAGTTATTTATATTAAGCATACTTATAAGTATTCGCATTCCATATATGTGACTATCACAGTTATTAGTTGAAAATATGCTTTGTTTATGCTAAATTTGAATCACGATACCTAATCATGGTATATATACATGTATGATGCATGAGTGAGTCTAAAAGTACTATCACATATGTCCATAAATATCAGAATACAGGACTTGCGATAACATGTTAAGATTAACGTTTCAAACTTGCACTTTCACTTAGTAAAGTTCACAAATGAAATCCACATGCTCATGTCATACTATGAAACATATATAAGCAAGTCAACATGCCTTCCATGCATTTCAAAGTCATCTAAAGATTCTCATAACATCAGAACGTATATATGGCATTTACATGTCCATATCCACTTTCAAAACTTACATATTCGTTAGGAAGGCGCACTAGTTAGGTTCACATGTCCATATTATATCACGGAACCCATATACATAAGTTAACATGCTTCTCATACCTCTTTAAATCACACTAATATGCTTGAAAAGTCAGAATGTTAACATGGCAAGTATACATATCGAGTTCGTTTTCAAACATTGAAGTTTGTTTATAAAATGCTAAATTCATTTCAAAACTATAAGTATGCATGCAACTATTAATAAAACATGCTTACATTGTCTCAATATGTTCATATGTATGTATTACTCATGCTAGCATGCTCATTCTAACTTAGTACCATGAGTTAGCACTTAACAGAAACATACAGCAAGCAATTAATTGATTCCAGTGACCGGCGCAGCTGCGCTGCGCCACAGTATTAAACCGGCGCAGCTGCGCCGTGTCTGGTTCGTCCTAGAGAGTTCCCAATTTCGGCAATTAACATCCTAAATCACAAAATAACTTCACAAAAATAGTCTTAAATAGTCACATTGTGGTTTAAACATGTTTGTAAGTCTATATAACAACTAAGCATGTAATTCATACTTCAATTGTCATCAAATTCCATAAAATCAAGAATTTAAGAATTTGCAGAAAACATAAATTGAAGAACATGGAAATCGTTATCTGAGTTTGATTGCTAGCAAGCCACATTGTTTACTAATATGATTATAAGTTCTATACAATAACCAACAAACAATATCCAATCATAATTTCATGGATTTCATACTAAGTTCAAGAATTCGAAGCCTTGAGTACACAAGAAATGGAGAATAAGAGAGAGGTTTCATACCTCTGTAATGTAATTTGAATTCTCAACTTCTTAGAATGCTAACACTGATGCTTATTTTAGTTCTTACTCAACACTCTAGCAAATCTCAGCAATGAATTTGTGAAGGAAAAGAGCTTATATGTATAGAGAAGCTAATGTCCAGGCAATGCTTTTCTCTCTCAAAACAAACTAACGAACTGTTGAATTGTATGGAGGTTAAGGAGAAGTTGGTAGAGGGTTAGTGAAATAAATTATGATTCCCACTCCTTCGATCATCATTTGCTAGCTTGAGCTTGGGAGAAGAATGGGGAATAGGCCTTAGCCTTTTGTCATGCACGTGAGGAAGAAAGGGTCTCTTATAATGGGACAAGGCAACAATACTCAGCATTCTAGTAACACGACACTTAAATTATTATACATAGATAACATAATTCCTACTCTTATGTTATATAATATATACCTATTGTCCATACATAGGTTATAACTTAATGTCACAATATAAATTTACATAAGTAATACTTCAATGTAGTGAAGGTAATTTGTACACTTATAATCCATGTGCATTCTGTTAATACCGGATATAATTTGATCGGATATTATCACATTACATCATCTTCTTTATTATTAAATTGTATTAATCAACAATTATTTATAATATATCCATGATACATTATATTAATGTCCATACACTCACATAGTTACATGGGCATTATCATGTAGCTCTCACAATTCAATAAACTTTACTATATAGTTTATGTATATAATATAGTCACATTATGCTTCATATAATATATGGTTAGCTACTATAATTTTGCATGCTTGCACATAGAAATTAATAATTCACTTATCTTATCAATTAATTAACAATAATATTAATTAATCCATTCCTCGTAATTATTAATAACACTTAATTAATAATCATAGGATTAATTATCACATTAACAAATATAATTCCCAGCATATTTATAACCAAGTGTTTTATTATTATTATTATATTTCTTGCAATAATAATAATCACATATTATTAAATAATCACCATTAATATTCTATAACAATTATTCTACGATGACAATTAATTAATGTTCTACGATTAACAATTAATATAGATTAATTGTTCGCTTAAATTAATATAATCATTCTTATATTACGTCATTGTGCCACACAAGGCTATCAACGAGTTTATCGCTAACTCCATAAGTTTCTTAATTATTATTATAATTATTCAATCTTATATAATTGAATTAATTCATCTCATAACACAAAATTATTTATATTAAATAAATTCTCATTTCCATTAATGTATTTATTTAATAATATTAGGAAATTCTCGGGTATTACATCCTCCCCCCCCCCCCCCCCTTATAAAAATTCTGTCCCGAAATTGTTACAAGGTTACACAAATAAATGGGGATAGTCCCTCATCATCCTATCTTCTAACTCCCACGTTGCCTCCTCGACATCGTGGTTACGCCAAAGTACTTTTACAGATGAAATAATTTTATTTCTCAAAGTTTGCTCTTTCCTCTCTAATATCTGGACAGGAATTTCTTCATACGCCAAGTTCTTCTCCACTTGAATGGGCTCATAAGAAATCACGTGCTTGTAGTCGGCCTTGTATGGTCGCAACACAAAAATGTGAAACACGTTGTGGATGTGCTCCAACTCGGGTGGTAATGCAACTTTGTATGCCACGTCGCCCACTCGCTTTAGTATCTCGAACGGTCCTATAAATCGTGGACTCAATTTTCCTTTTTGTCGAAACGGATTTTTCCTTTCCATGGAGATACCTTTAAAAATATGAAACTGCCGACTTTATAGTCTCGGTCCTGTCGATGCAAATCTGCGTATTTCTTCTGGCGATCTTGAGCTGCTACAAGTCTGGCTCTTATCACTATCACCACGTCTACGGTTTGTTGTACTAGCTCTGGTCCGAGTATTCGTCGCTCTCCGACTTCGTCAACATAATGGCGTTCTGCACTTTCTTCCGTAAAGAGTTTCGTAAGGTGGCATGCCAATACTCGCATGGTAACTGTTATTATATGCAAATTCGACTAAGGGTAGGTGGTCGTCCCAATTTCCCTTGAAGTCCATTACGCAAGTCCTAAGCATGTCCTCCAGCGTATGTATTATTCGCTCACTCTGTCCGTCTGTCTGAGGATGGTAAGCCGTACTCAACCTCAACTGTGTTCCCATTCTTTCTTGCAAACTCTTCCAAAAATTAGACGTGAAGCGCGGATCTCGATCAGAGACAATAGATACTGGCACTCCATGTCATGAGACAATCTCCTTTATGTATAGACCCGCTAACTGATTCAAACTGTAACGGATCTTGATCAGTAGAAAATGTGCGATCTTGGTAAATTGATCCACGATAACCCAAATAGCATCATAACCTTTCTGCGTAACTGGAAGTCCTACTACGAAGTCCTACCACGAAGTCCATCGTAATATGCTCCAATTTCCACTCTGGTATTTCCAACGGTTGTAGTAAACCACTCGGCCGTTGATGCTCTGCTTTAATGCGTTGGCAAGTTAAACATCTACTGACGCACTCTGCGACTTCCCGTTTCAAATTGGGCCACCAAAAATGTTGCCTTAGATCTCGGTACATCTTCGTGCCTCCCGGATGAACGAAATATATCGTATTGTGTGCCTCGTGTAAAATCTCTTCCCTCAACTCAGTTACCACTGGTACCCACACTCTTCCTTTGAATCTTAAGATACCATCTTTATCCATTCGAAATTTTTCTTCCTCATTTTCTGTGATCCTCTTTCGGATTTTCTCACACTCTTCATCCTTCTCTTGTGCTTCTTTTACTCTATCCAACAATGTCGGATGAGCTTCCGCCACAAATAACCCTTCTTCAGATCACTCGGGTCCCTTCACTTCTATTTCCAATTTCTCCATCTCTTTTATCAACTCTTCCTGAGTTGTCAAATTAAATAATTTCTCCCTTCCTTTCCTGCTCAGAGCGTCGGCAACCACGTTTGCCTTCCCCGGGTGATAAAGAATATCACAGTCATAGTCTTTAATTAATTCTAACCACCTTCTATGCCGCATGTTCAACTCCTTCTGTGTGAAGATAAATTTTAGACTTTTGTGGTCCGTGTATATCTCACATTTTTCCGCATACAAATAATGCCTCCATATCTTTAACGCAAAACTACTGCCGCTAACTCTAAGTCGTGAGTGGGTATTATTTTTCGTAATCCTTCAATTGTCGTGATGCATACGCAATGACTTTGCCGTGTTGCATGAGCACACAACCAAGTCCCTTGTGCGACGCATCACTATACACCATAAAATTTTCCGCATCATCTGGTAATGATAACACAGGTGCTATGCTCAATCTCTTCTTCAGTTCTTGAAAACTTTCTTCACATTTGTCGGCCCATATAAATTTCACCGTCTTTCTAGTCAAATTAGTCAACGGGGTTGCTATCTTAGAAAAATCTTGGATGAATCTTCGATAGTACCCAGCTAACCCTAAAAAGCTTCTCACCTCCGTCAATGTTCTCGGTTGTTCCCAATTACTTACTGCTTCTACCTTCGTAGGGTCTACAGAGATTCCATTCTTATCCACCACGTGGCCTAAGAATTGAACCTTCTCCATCCAAAATTTGCACTTTGAAAATTTCGCATACATCTTCTCCTTCCTTAGTGCCTCCAAAACAATCTTCAGACGTTCGGCGTGTTCTTCCTCTGTCTTCGAGTAGATCAAACTGTCGTCGATAAAAACCACTACAAATTTATCCAAGTATGGCTTGAAAACTCGGTTCATCAAGTCCTTAAATGCTGCCGGAGCATTAGTCAATCCAAATGACATTACCAAAAACTTGTAGTGTCCATAACGGGTTTGAAACGCAGTCTTTGGTATGTCCTCATCCCTCACTTTTAGTTGATGATATCCTGTTCGTAGGTTAATTTTCGAGAAACACTTTGCTCCCTTCAGTTAATCAAATAAGTCGTCTATCCTTGGTAGCGGATATCGATTCTTGATCGTTACTCTATTTAATTCTTGATAATCTATACAGAGCCTCATCGATCCGTCCTTTTTCTTCACGAATAACACTGGTGCTCCCCAATGAGACACACTCGGTCTTATGTAACCCTTATCCAATAATTCTTGCAATTGTATCATCAATTCCTTCATTTCTACTGGCGCCATACGATATGGAGCTTTTGAAATCGGTGTCGTTCCCGGTGCTAAGTCTATTACGAATTCGGTTTCTCTGTCTGGCGGAAGACCAGGCAGATCGTTCGAAAATATATCTTGGAATTCATTCACTACAGATATATCTTTAATTTTTACTCCCTTTTTTCGAGTATCTACGATGTAAGCTAAATAACCTACACATCATTTCCTTAACAATTTCTTGGCTTGCATCATCATAACGCAACACGATTGCTTAAGCGATGAGCTACCATAAAATACTACCTTAGACTTACTCGGAGTCTGAAGGTTCACACATTTATTCTGACAGTCAATTGTCGCAGCATGGTTATACAACCAATCCATTCCCAGTATTACGTCAAACTCTCCCAATCTAATAGGAATCAAGTCTACACTCAGTTCATGTTCTCTAATGTTTGCGCGATAATTTCAATAAATGTATTCTACAGGGATTACTTCCTTATTCGCAACTTCTATGTTCAAGGGATTTTCCAATAGTTCTCGGGGTGTACTAAGTTTACTAGCAAATTCTTCAGATATAAAAGAACAGGTGGCACCCGAATCAAATAATACATAAGCATTTATATCATTGATTGGGATTATACCTGACACCACGTCCTTTGCAGCCACGGCGTCCTGGACAGTCATGTTAAAAGCTCTAGCGGTTAGGCAGTTGGATTGTGCCGGCTCGCTGATCATCAGCTTGTTGCCTCCTTGCTGATTGCTACCCCCGCCACTTCCCTTCTTTGGGCAGTCCTTAATTCGGTGCTCTGTCGAGCCACACGCAAAGCATCCTTATATCTTCTTTGGTTTCGGGCAGTTGGGCTAGATGTGCCCTTCCTGTCCGCAGTTGTAGCAAGTGCCACGTCCCTTCCAGCACTCGCCCTGGTGATTCTTCCCACACTTTGGGTATCCTTCAGCCTTCTTCTTGAAACCTCCACGAAAATTCCCTGATTGATTATTGTTGTTTTTGTTGTTGTTGTTGTTATTCTCCCATTTTTTTCTTTCCCAAGTTGCTTCCTCCGCTACTGCTCCCTCCAGTACGGTTCTCTCCTCTAGTATTCTTTCCTTTCTTCTCCTTGTTATACAGACTTAAGGCCTCACTGCCACCTTCTGCAATGATTGCCTTCTCCAGTAATGCTGCAAAGGAATCAATTTGAAGAACTGATACCTTATTGAACAGCCACGGCTTCAACCCTTGTTCGAAGCATCTATCCTTCCTTTCTTCATCACCAACTTGGTGCTCCGCAAATCGCTCTAGTTCATTAAACTTAGCTGCGTATTGCGCCACCGTCATCTCACCTTATTTTAACTCTAAGAATTTCACCTCCATTCGATTCTTCATACTTTTCGAGAAGTAATTCTCAAAAAATAACGTCTTAAACTTATCCCAAGCTATTATCCCTTCTCCAGCTCTTTGTTGATTAGCCTCCCACCAATAGTTCGCTTCTCCCCTCATCATGTACGTGGCAAACACCGTCTTCTGATCTTCTCCTACGTGAGCTATAGTGAAATATTTTTCGATCTCCTTGATCTATGTTTGTGCAACGATTGGGTCGGTAGTTCCCTCAAACTATGGGGGTCCTACGCTTCTAAAGTCTTTGAAGGTTGTTACTAGCGCAGCCTGAGGGTTTGGGCGAACGGGTTCATTGTTTCTTCCCCTTAAGGCTTCTCCTAACAAGTCTATCAGTTTCAGGATCGGGTCAACTTGTTCCCTCTCGTTATTAACAGATTCTTCGGGTGCAGTCAATCTACGTCTGGGCTGCATTATCTGCATCACAAATTTTCATTTTATTATTATTCAAGTATATTACTAAAGTATTTCTTTTAATACTAAAAGAATAACTTTATAACACGTTTCTGAAATAAGTTTCATTTATATACATATGCCAAATCAATTCATTACGTGATTTCCCTAGCATATTTCTATAAATGTTATCACATATATCCCCTAATATCACAAAAGACGGGGATATAACAACCTGTTACCATACTACCCCTCTAACAAAAGCTTATACGGGGTTTACATCACTATCCCACATCTTACACAAAAGATTGGGATTACAACATAGTATGTACAACACATAAAGATAAATGCTACTAACTGCTACTAGACCATTTAAGGAAATCTCATCACATCATGCCACGCTCCACAGTGCTCTTGTACTCTAACTGCGCTATATAAGCTACCAACTCTCGACTCATAGTGTGTAGAGTATGTCCCTATTCTGCTGGGTAGTGGTACACACTATCAATCACTCTCAAAAGCTGAATGGAACACATACCCCATCTTATTCATCTTTCTCTTCTTGCACCTGAGCTCGTCCTCTAGGTCATCAGCTCTTTCATTGCTCGCTTCCCACTTCTCCTCGAAGTGTATCCTATCCATCACCTCCAACTCTAGCTGAGTACGGAGTGCCTCTTTCTCAGTCTTCTTACTCAATTCTCTCTGTTCTACTTCTTCCAGCTTCCCTGCTATATCTACATTTCTCGCCACTTACCTGTGGAATAAGGTTCCCATCTGGATCCCTACCTCCCTACGATATGCAATCTCTACCTCTAACTCCTGCATGGCCAGCTTCCTCTGATGGTCTTCGTCCCTCAGCTTCTGGAACTCAGACTCTCTCTCATATGCCTCTGCCTCCAGCTCCTGGACTTTGTAGTCTAACTCTAGGATACGCTCCTCGTACTCTCCTATCATCTGTTCCTCTATAGTAGCCTAATTAGAGTCCTCCTGTGACACCCCCAAATTCGGTATCTTAATTTTCACAGGATTTGGTGTTCACTGTTCCAATATCATACAACTATCTACCCATAAATAATGAAATTCATTTATTAGATAAATAAATCATCATCTTACATCATATGAAATAATAATACATCATAAATCCCAGGTTAAACTTAACCTTAAATCTCTGTTGCGGAAACGTAAATAAATAAGACTTAAGTCATCAGACATAAATCTTGAACTTTAACATTCGTAACATCAACACAAGTCTTCAACACTTGTTAGCTTTTTCTTTGCCCTTGCTACTAGAAGGTACATCATTTCGTTCATTATTAGCTGCAATGTTATTATGCAAGAGTGAGCACGAATGCCCGCAAGTATAAAAATATGACAGAATAATAACATGCGAGTGAAGGAATTCTGAATAACAGAAAGCTCAACATTTGAATCAAGAATATTAATCAAGAGTCAAATTACTTCTCAGCTTTTGAATCAAGAATATTGATCGAGAGTCAAATTACTTCTGAGGGTCATTAAGACCTTGAACCGAGTCTTAGGTTATCAAGTATATTAACCTTTCTAACCTTTAACAGTCATAAGACTATAGACTTTACTTCTCGTACTTAGGGAGATCAACCCTTCGTACTGATACTGTGCACATTATCTTAACGCTTAAAGCATCTTCATTAATCCCCTATATTAGGGTTGTTCATCTCAGTTTGACATCAAAATCCGCACCAAATAAAGTTGGTTTGGATAACTCAATAAATGATATTCAAATTGAATATTAACTTCTCAAGGTATACAATCGAATAAGTATTGTACACTTAAATGATACTTTTAAAAGAATCATGGCATCTCATGTAAAATTCTAAACTTGGATATTCAAGAGTAAGAATTTGCTCAAAATAGTAATTAAGCATAGCAATTGCTTAATTTAAAGAGTTCAGTTTAGGAAACTTGCCCAACAATAATAATAAGTTAGGGATAGAAAACTTGCCTCGTGCACAAGCTACAATTATTTCTCACTTCTTTAATTACTCTTACCTATCACACATTTACAGTATCAATTAATCACAGGTTCGATATGATTATTGATTTACAATTAGTGTTCTTTGAACTCATTATTAGGTTTTTCAAATAATGGTTCACTTTGATTAATTAACTTGTTAATTAATCACATAACTTAAGTTATTAACTTGTATTAACAACTTATTACGTACATAACATGTCTTCATATTTATTAAACTTAAAATAATGTCTTCATATTTATATCACATTATTTAAAGTTTATAAATAATAATTTTAAGTCACATAATTAATTCATTAATTAATCATGTAACATAATTTATTTAACTCATATCAATATCCTATCATATTTACAACATGTTTTCATATTCCTTAGATTTAAAAACATTTTTCTCAAATTTCAACACTTAGCAATTTTTTTCGAAAATTTCAAACGGGTGCGGCTGCGCGCTATTTAGCCTTATACTCGGCGCAGCCACGCGACTGCGTTTTTCCAAAATTTCCAGTTCGCGAAAAACACAGAAATTCAGCCATTTTCTCTAATTTTACACCAATACACTGATTTATAATGTTACCCATGAAGTATAAACTTCACAAGAACATTATATATCACTTATAACATGTTCTTAACATTCCAAGTCATATAATTACATAATTTAACACCATCAATTTCACTGTTCTTCAAAACTTTCAAGAGTTTAATGAAAAATATAAAAAAATTCTCCTTACGGATTCGTTACTACACCGAATCCATTCATTTCAATTCCATTTTCTTTGTTTTAACATATACAATCATATTCATGTATCAATTTTAATATAAACATATGATTCAATCATTAATTTAACCCATATGGGTTATTCACCCATATTCATTACTCTGTAATTTCATAAAACCCATTTATTAAAAAAATTACTTGGTGTGATCAGTGTAAATCATGGATACATGATCTAACACATAATAATAACATCTACGGTCACATATATGATAACTTCATACTTTAATTTTCCAAAATAATTCTTAACAGAGAGTTTTTATAAAAACGTATAAAAACTCTGTAATTTTCTTCAAAACCCAATTAAGGCCAAATTAAATAAAATTGATCCTTTAAAACATGATTATATGTTAGAAAAACACGTTATGATTCCATACCCATATAGATAAAGCCATATCGTAACCCAATTGGGAAACCCAATTTTCACAGAAAATTTAAAACACATAATGAAGAAATATCAATTTTGAAAACTTGAAAAGAAGGGATTACCCTTAGTAGTGAAGATAAATCAAAGAAACACAATTGATTTCTCAATTCTTCCTTTCTCAATCTCTCCTAGTCTCTTCTTCTTCTTCTTTTTTTCTCTTTGACTTCACAAACTTTCTCTGACTTTCTAACCCAAATAATAATAACAATTGTCGATATGATATGGGTATTATACGTATAAATTATATCCGTTGCAAATTAACTCCTATTAAGGCCACGTTTGGCTTTCTTATTTTCTTCCTTTCCCTTTATTTTAATAAACTCTTATAATATAGTTAATAGTCACACTACTAATTAACCAATTAATTTTATTTAAATCAATTAAATAAAATAATAATAACTTTATATTAATTCACATTGTCACATAATTAATATTTTTATTTATTAATTATGTCAATTCATTAATTCTTTAATTAACTACTAAATTAATTAAAGTACATTATGCTTATTTAATTAATTCATTTAATCCAATAAACTCAATTAAATATATACTTTGAACTATTAAATTACTACACATTAATTTAATTATTGTCACACATATAATTAAATTAATCTACCACAAATTCATGAATTAATTATTTAACTCAATAATTAAATCATTAAAAATATTTATTTATTTCAATAAATATTCAAATATCTTTACAAAATTCTCGTTCGTCACATCTTTCCCCCCTTAAAAGGATTCTGTCCTCAGAATCACGGTTCGATTAATAATTTCGTCCCATCACATTCTCATAACCAAAATATTTATTTATTTCAATAAATATTCAAACAACTTTGCAAAACTCTCGTTTGTCACATCTTTCCCCCCTTAAAAGGATTCTGTCCCCAGAATCACGTTCACTTATTCAAGAAAATAAGTGTGGATAATTCTTCATCATATTCTCTTCGAGTTCCCACGTAGCTTCTTTAGCGTTGTGGTTCCTCCAAATTACCTTAACAGAAGGTATTACTTTGTTCCTGAAAACTTGCTCTTTCCTGTCAACTATCTGAACAGGAACTTCTTCGTATGATAAATCTTTCTCAAATTGTAGGGGTTCATATTCTATCACATGTTTGTAATCGGGTTTATAACGTTGTAATACCGACACATGGAAAACGTTGTGGACATGCTCCAGTGCCGGAGGTAAAGCTACCTTATAGGCTACTTCTCTAATTCTTCGGAGTACCTTAAAAGGTCCAATGAACCTCAGGCTCAATTTTCCCTTCTTACCAAATCTGATCTTTCCCTTCCAAGGAGAGACCTTCAAAAATACAAAACTACCCGATTCAAACTCTACATTCTTGCGGTGTGGATCGGCGTATTTCTTCTATCTATCCTGAGCCGCTACTAATCTTATCCAAATCACTTTAACTATTTCTATCGATTGTTGGACTAACTCTGGTCCTAGCAATTGTCTTTCACCAACTTCATCCCAGTACAGTGGAGTTCTGCACTTTCTACCGTACAATGCTTCGTAAGGCGGCATACCAATACTAGTGTGGTAACTATTAGTATAACCAAATTCTACAAGCGGCAAATGATCATCCCAATTGCCTTTAAAATCCATTATGCATGTTCTAAGCATATCCTTTAATGTTTGGATCGTTCTTTCACTTTTCCCGTCAGTCTGAGGGTGATAAGCGCTGTTCATCCTCAACTGTGTTCCCATGCATTCTTGCAGTCGCTTTCAGAAATTCGATGTGAAGCGCGGATCATGGTCAGAAATAATTAACATTGGCACCCCGTGCCTTGAAACAATCTCTTTTACATATAACTTCGCCAATTGTTCTAGGTTAAATCTGATTTTGATCGGAAGAAAATGTGTGGATTTTGTTAATCGGTCGACGATAACCCATACTGCGTCATAACCTTTCTGAGTCGTCGGAAGGCCAACAACAAAATCCATTGTAATATGTTCCCATTTCCATAATGGGATTTCTAAAGGTTGTAACAAACCACTTGGTCTTTGGTGTTCTGCCTTGACCCTTTGGTAAGTCAGACACTTGGCAACACAATCGGCAACGTCTTTCTTCATATTTGGCCACCAAAAGTGTTGTCGTAAATCCTGATACATCTTAGTACTTTCGGGGTGAATGGAATACCTCGAACTATGAGCCTCGCTCAGAATGTCCTCCTTGATTTCTGGTATTGGCAGTACCCAAACTCTACTTTCAAACCTCAACAATCCTTCACTGTCCACTTTAAATCTAAGTTCAGTCCCTTCAGATATCTTTTTCTTTACTTCCTCACATTCCTTATCTAGTATTTGAGCTTCCTTAATCTTATCCAACAAAGTTGTACCAGCTTGCATATGAAACAGTTTCTCATCAATCTCCATTGGACATCCTATTTCCAATTCCAGCTTTTCCATTGCTGAAATCAATTATTCCTGTGCTGTCAGCATCATCAACTTTTCCCGACCCTTTTTGCTTAAGGCGTCGGCTACAACAGTCGCTTTGCCTGGGTGGTATAAGATATCACAATCATAATCCTTTATTAATTCCAGCCACCTTCTTTGGCGCATATTCAAGTCTTTCTGTGTGAAAATATACTTCAGACTCTTATGGTCTGTATATATTTCACACTTCTCCCCATAGAGATAGTGTCTCCAAATCTTTAAAGCAAATACCACCGCAGCTAATTCCAAATCGTCGGTTGGATATCCCTTCTTATAATCTTTCAACTGTCGTGACGCATACGCAATGACTCTGCCATTTTGCATAAGCACACAGCCTAGCCCTTTATGCGACGCATCACTATATACCACAAAATTTCCTGTGTCATCCGGAAGGGACAACACAGGTGCTGTACTTAACCTTCTCTTAAGTTCTTGAAAACTTTCCTCACACTTCTCGGTCCAAACGAATTTCATAACTTTCCTAGTCAAATTCGTTAATGGAGTGGCAATCTTGGAAAAATCCTGAATGAATCTTCTGTAATAACCGGCTAATCCAAGAAAACTTCTTACTTCCGACGGTGTTTTCGGCTGATCCCAATTCATCACTGCTTCGACATTGGAGGGATCCACCGAAATTTCGTCCTTATCAATCACGTGTCCGAGAAATTGCACCCTTTCAATCCAGAATTCACACTTTGAGAATTTGGCATACAACTTCTCTCTTCTTAATACTTCTAACGTCAAATGCTCAACATGTTCTTCCTTGGTCTTAGAATAGACCAATATATCATCAATAAAAACCACTACGAATTTGTCCAGAAACGGCTTGAACACTCCATTCATTAGGCCTATAAATGCTGCAGGCGCATTTGTTAGACCAAATGACATATCCAAAAATTCGTAGTGACCATATCGTGTCCTAAACGCTGTCTTCGGGACATCTTCTGGCTTTACCTTCAACTGATGATAACCACTTCTCAGGTCTATCTTCGAGAAATATTTCGCTCCTTTTAATTGATCAAATAGATCATCAATCCTTGGCAACGGATACCTATTCTTAATGGTAACCTTGTTCAATTCTCTATACTCGATGCAGAGTTGCATCATTCCATCCTTCTTCTTAACAAATAATACCGGCACTCCCCACGGTGATACGCTCAGTTGAATATATTTCTTGTCCAACAGCTCTTATAGCTGTACCATCAATTCCTTCATTTCTACCGGAGCCTTCCGGTACGGTGCTTTCGATATTGGAGCCATTCCTGGCACCAAATCGATAACAAAATCTACTTCCCTGTCAGGCGAAAGTCCTGGCAGATCATCTGGGAAAACATCCACGAAGTCTCTTACGACTGGTATTTCTTCTAACTTTGGATTCTCTTTATGACTATCGACTATGTAGGCTAAATACCCCACACAGCCCTGTCTTAATAACTTCCTGGCCTGCATCATCGTCAGACAACTCGCTTGTCTAGGCAATTTGCTGCCATAAAACACAACCTTTAACGGAGTCATACGGTTAATACATTTTTTCTGGCAATCAATTACTGCTCCATAATTGAATAACCAATCCATTCCCAGGATAACGTCAAATTTCCCAAGTTTAATCGGGATAAGATCTACATTCATAACGTTACCCTTAATATCCATTCTACAGTTCTTGTGTATATACTTAACAAGAATTACTTCCTTGTTCGCAATCTCTATATTCATAGGGATTTCTAATGCGACTTTAAGCAATTCTAAATTCTTTGCAAAGTCATCGGATATAAATGAACAAGTAGCACCCGAATCAAATAAAACATAAGCATTAACTTTATTGATCGGAATGATACCTGACACCACATCACGAGACTGCACAGCGTCTTGTACGGTCATGTTAAATGTCCTTGCAGTTGGTCGTTTTGTCGAAGTCGGTCTGGTAATGGTAAGAGGATTTCCACTATTATTTCCCTTATGTCCACCTGACCCTGCCCCTCCAGATGCCTTCTTTGGACAGTCTCTAGCCAAGTGATCCTTTGACCCACACGTGTAGCAGGCGCCCTTCTTAGGGTTAGGGCAGTTAGGTGCTATGTGGCCTTCCTGACCACAATTGTAGCAAACTCTTTTTCCTTTCATGCAGACTCCTAAATGAGTCTTCCCACAGGTTGGGCATGGTTCGAACTTTTTCTTCTGACTACCTTACTGATTTACAGACGACGGGTTGTCATTCTATTTTCGTTTATGATTATTAGTTCCCCCTGTGTGACTACCACTAGACTTATTGTTTCCTTCACTATCATTCTTCTTCTTCTTTTGATCCTGATTGTACTTAGACACCGCTTTGCTTCCACCTTCAGCGAGAATGGCCTTCTCCAGAACTCCAGCAAAAGTGTTCAATTGAAACATTGACACCTTGCTATACAACTAAGGTTTCAGTCCTTGTTCAAAATGCCTAGCCTTTCTTTCGTCAGTATGCACCTGATATTGGGCAAACCTAGACAATTCGTTAAACTTTGCCGCGTAGTCGGGCACAGACATATTCCCCTGCTTCAACTCCAAAAACTGCACCTCCATTTGATTCTGGGAGCTGGTCGGGAAATACATCTCGAAAAACATTTCTTTAAACCTTTCCCAGGTTATTACTCCTTCTCTTCCCCTGATCTTATTTGCCTGCCACCAGTAGCTGGCTTCTGATTTTAACATAAATGTCGCGTAGGCGGTCTTCTGGTCCTCCCTAACTTGGGCGACCTTAAAAATTTTCTCCATTTCCATAACCCAAGTCTGAGCTTCTATCGGGTTCGTGGAACCCTTAAAATCTAGCGGTCCCACTGCCTTAAAGTCTTTAAATCAGGTGTTTGGTGGAGCTTGAGGCTGATTGTTCATCGCTCCAGCCAACAGATTTACCAATTGCTGAACGGGGTTCGCATTGGAATCATTGTTGTTATTGGTTGACCCTTCTTGGGCTTGTCGACGATTTTGTCTCCTTCTTAGCGTCATATTTCTGTTAAGAATATACGCTCATTAGATCTTTATTCAATCTCTTAAATATTTAAGACGTAACTCAAATATTTAACATAACCACTTTAACTCTTTTCTTTTCAAATAACCTTTGATATTTTATTTAAATCAAAAGTTTTAAACATAGTACTATAGCATCTCTGTCATTTACTTCAACTATCCCAAGATAAAGAATCTTCAGGATTTAGTTTCTCAAAATATTCCTTTGTTTTTAATCACATCGGAATTTACATTAACTATTCCAAAGAATATCACATAATGTTAAATACTTTAACATACTCACTTAACCCATATCATCTTAAACAACTTTATTATTTTATTAAAACCAAAAACTTTTAGTACAATACGATAGCATTTCTGTTATTTACATCAACTATCCTGAAATAAAGTTTCTACAGGATTTATATTATCACAATATTCCTTTGTTTATAATCACATCGGAATTTATATTATTTACGATTATTTAAACATTAACAATATCATATTGTCCTATCACGGCATACTAAGGCGTCGGACAGCTTCACTACGCTCCTCCTCTATAATGCGGGACATAGTCCTACGATCTAACATATACCCAGGCAGTCCCTCGAACTGAATTGGATATCTCATAACTCGGTCCTGGGCCTCATCCATTGCCCTCAGAAATGTGTAGCACGTCTCTGCAACCTTAACTCTCTTTGCACGCGCATCATCCTCTACCAGATCTGCACGTCGTGCATTTCTCACCCAAGTTTCTTCCACTATGGCGAGTCTTTCAGATTTCTCTTTCAACTCATTCTTTAACTTTTCTATCTCCTTTGTCTTCTGCTCAGTTTGGCCCTTCTCATGAACCAAATCCCACTCCACATTGCCAAGACGGGTGTGGAGTGTCTCAATCTCACCACCCTGAGCAACTGACTGCTCCCTCAACTCCTGAATTGTATCTCGTAACTCTACATTGCGATTATACAATAAATCATACATATCAGCACTGACAGAGTTCGGTGGGAACTCCTTAGGGTCTTCCTCCTCTTCTTCCTCCTCCTCGGCTGCCTCAGCCGAAATCTCAACCTCCTCAGGGTCCTCCTCTAAGTCCGTCTCTGGCTCATGCTCCTGACCAAAATCTGGAATCACAGCAGATGGCTCTGGCTGTACTAACTGCTCCCAGACAGTATGTATGTCCCGGGGCTCCTCATCTCTAGTCTCTAGGGGTATAACATCCCTGGGCTGACTAGCTTCTCTAGTATCTGACATCCTGACAAAATAAGTTTTAAGTCTTAATTTTTTTTACTTGATGCTAATCAATACTCTAACAAGTATGAACACATAAGCACATAGCACATAAGGTAAATTTTATTTTCTTTCCTAGAACTCAATCAGAGTTATCATTACTATCGTCACGAAGGCTACTATCCTAAAGTTTTTCCCCCACCTAAGGTTCATAACCTACGGCTCTGATACTAACTGGTGACACCCTCAAATTCGGTATCTTAATTTTCACAGGATTTGGTGTTCACTGTTCCAATATCATACAACTATCTACCCATAAATAATGAAATTCATTTATTAGATAAATAAATAATCATCTTACATCATCTGAAATAATAATACATCATAAATCCCAGGTTAAACTTAACCTTAAATCTCTGTTTCGGAAACATAAATAAATAAGTCTTAAGTCATCACACATAAATCTTGAACTTTAACATTCTTAACATCAACACAAGTCTTTAACACTTGTTAGCTTTTCTTTTTCCCTTGCTACTAGAAGGTACATCACTTCGTTCATTATTAGCTGCAATGTTATTATGCCAGAGTGAGCACGAATGCCCGCAAGTATAAAAATATGATAGAATAATAACATGCGAGTGAAGGAATTCTGAATAACAGAAAGCTCAACATTTGAATCAAGAATATTAATCAAGAGTCAAATTACTTCTCAACTTTTGAATCAAGAATATTGATCGAGAGTCAAATTACTTCTGAGGGTCATTAAGACCTTGAACTGAGTCTTAGGTTGTCAAGTATATTAACCTTTTCAACCTTTAACAGTCATAAGACTATAGACTTTACTTCTCGTACTTAGGGAGATCAACCCTTCGTACTGATACTGTGCACATTATCTTAACGCTTAAAGCATCTTCATTAATCCCCTATATTAGGGTTGTTCATCTCAGTTTGACATCAAAATCCGCACCAAATAAAGTTGGTTTGGATAACTCAATAAATGATATTCAAATTGAATATTAACTTCTCAAGGTATACAATCGAATAAGTATTGTACACTTAAATGATACTTTTAAAAGAATCATGGCATCTCATGTAAAATTCTAAACTTGGATATTCAAGAGTAAGAATTTGCTCAACAATAGTAATTAAGCATAGCAATTGCTTAATTTAAAGAGTTTAGTTTAGGAAACTTGCCCAACAATAATAATAAGTTAGGGATAGAAAACTTGCCTCGTGCACAAACTACAATTATTTCTCACTTCTTTAATTACTCTTACCTATCACACATTTACAATATCAACTAATCACAGGTTCGATATGATTATTGATTTACAATTAGTGTTCTTTGAACGCATTATTAGGTTTTTCAAATAATGGTTCACGTTGATTAATTATTAAGTTATTAACTTGTATTAACAACTTATTACATACATAACATATCTTCATATTTATTAAACTTAAAATAATGTCTTCATATTTAAATCACATTATTTAAAGTTTATAAATAATAATTTAAGTCACATAATTAATTCATTAATTAATCACGTAACATAATTTATTAAACTCATATCAATATCCTATCATATTTACAACATGTTTTCATATTCCTTAGATTTAAAAATATTTTTCTCAAATTTCAACACTTAGCAATTTTTTTCAAAAATTTCAGACGGGCGCGGCATTCCGCCATTTAGCCTTGTACCCGGTGCGGCCGCGCGGCTGCGTTTTTCTAGAATTTTCAGTTCGCAAAGAACACAGAAGTTCGCCCATTTTCTCCAATTTTACACCAATACATTGATTTATAATGTTACCCATGAAGTATAAACTTCACAAGAACATTATATATCACTCATAACATGTTCTTAACATTCCAAGTCATATAATTACATAATTTAACACCATCAATTTCATTGTTCTTCAAAACATTCAAGAGTTTAATGAAAAATATAAAAAAATTCTCCTTACAGATTCGTTACTACACCGAATCCATTCATTTCAATTCTATTTTCTTTGTTTTAACATATACAATCATATTCATGTATCAATTTAAATATAAACATATGATTCAATCATTAATTTAACCCATATGGGTTATTCACCCATATTCAGTACTCTGTAATTTCATAAAACCCATTTATTAACAAAATTACTTGGTGTGATCAGTGTAAATCATGGATACATGATCTAACACATAATAATAACATCTACGGTCACATATATGATAACCTCATACTTTAATTTCCCAAAATGATTCTTAACAGAGAGTTTTTATAAAGACGTATAAAAACTCTGTAATTTTCTTCAAAACCCAATTAAGGCCAAATTAAATAAAATTGATCATTTAAAACATGATTATTTGTTAAAAAAACACGTTATGATTCCATACCCATATAGATAAAGCTATATCGTAACCCAATTGGGAAACCCAATTTTCAGAGAAAACTTAAAAATGCGTAATGAAGAAATATCAATTTTGAAAACTTGAAAAGAAGGGATTACCCTTAGTAGTGAAGATAAATCAAAGAAACACAATTGATTTCTCAATTCTTCCTTTCTCAATCTCTCCTAGTCTCTTCTTCTTCTTCTTTTTTTCTCTCTGACTTCACAAACTTTCTCTGACTTTCTAACCTAAATAATAATAACAATTGTCGATATGATATGGGTATTATACGTATAAATTATATCCGTTGCAAATTAACTTCTATTAAGGCCTCGTTTGGCTTTCTTATTTTCTTCCTTTCCCTTTATTTTAATAAACTCTTATAATATAGTTAATAGTCACACTACTAATTAACTAATTAATTTTATTTAAATCAATTAAATAAAATAATAATAACTTTACATTAATTCACATTGTCACATAATTAATATTTTTATTTATTAATTATGTCAATTTATTAATTCTTTAATTAACTACTTAATTAATTAAAGTACATTATGCTTATTTAATTAATTCATTTAATCCAATAAACTCAATTAAATATATACTTTGAACTATTACACATTAATTTAATTAATGTCACACATATAATTAAATTAATCTGCCATAAATTCATGAATTAATTATTTAACTCAATAATTAAATCGTTAAAAATATTTATTTATTTCAATAAATATTCAAATATCTTTACAAAATTCTAGTTCGTCACACTTCCACTGGCTCATCCTCCATCGGCTCCTCCTCTGGATCAGACTCTATCTCAATCTCGCCCTCGTCGTCAGACTCGAACGGTGCGACAGCCTGCACTGGTGTAGCCTCTAGAGGTGCCTCGTATACTACATGTATATCCCTAGGCTCCTCCTCTACCACTCTACTAGGTACACCTGTGTCTTTCATCCTACAATCACAGACACAAGACAAACAAACTGCAACTCCATTAGAATGTTTAATAAAATATAAGTTCATTGTATAGAATGAAGTTACATTTCATAACACGCTAAGTCTCGCTCTAGGGAAAACTCTATGTGAGTTTTATCTCCTTTCCAACTTCTAAGTTCTCCTAAGTTATAATCTAAGGACATTCGCTCCTAAGGTTTAAAACTACAGCTTTGATACCAACCTGTGACGCCCCCAAATTCTAGGACCGTCATGGGGTCGCTCGAAGTTCGTCACGTGCTCATGGTAATACATTACAATAATAATACGACTAAATGTCGCAACGCACAGCGGAATAATACACAACTAATACCTAATAAATTATATTTAAATAATATAATTATTCACGTCCCAAGGTCTCGTAACTTAAACAGTGATTACATAGCTTAGACATATCTTAAGCATAAATAACCTTAACTAGTACATAATATCATAAGTTCTTTATAACAATCATAAAGTCCTACATAAAGAAAGCTACTCAGTAGCCTTTCCCTTGCCCTTGTCGGTACTCGGGGGTCTGCACTGCTCGGCCTTAACTAAAATGTTTTTAGGAAAAGCAAGAATGAGCACAATTGGCCTAGCAAGTAATATAAAATAAGGGTGAGTAATATAATTCTCAATTCTTGAAAAGGGTATAGCAAGGTTTGATAGTTCAAGGATAACAAGAATATCAACAGTTCTCAATAACAGTCGCTAAGGACAGAGTAATATCAATGTGTTTCAATAATAAATCAATTCAAGATTTTAAGATAACTGAATACTGAGAAGTCACTAAGGACTATGAACTTCTACTAGAATTAATAGTATTAAACTGAAAATCCAACAAAAATAGGTACAACAGGTGATCAGCCTAAAGTACTATACGTTATGCATAACAATCAATCATACTCAAGTGCGCACGTCGGTTCTCTGACAATTATATATTCCCTTCAAAGAAGGTTGTTCTTCTCAGTGAAATACAAGATCCCGCACCAATCAATTGATTTGGGTCGCTTTTCAATAATATAAGTCTAGCCGAATCAAATGGCATAGACACTTTCACAATATTCAAGAACAACACCAAGTTCAACATGAATAATAGCTTTAATGAAATAAGAGTTCAAGTATGCTAATTCAATTCAAACGATTAAGTAAAGAAACTAATTCGCAATATACAAGGATAGAATACTTGCACCATAAAAGAGTGTAAGTTAGGAAACTTAACTTAAACGTAGTTTATCCCCGTAATTTAATCAACACTTTTCGAATCCTATCGTAATATAGTTACGTATATATGATATCCATTAGTCATATAGTTTAACATTATACCTCATCTCGTCTATACGATTAACACATAAGCTAAGTCTTGACCTAGCGACACAGTTATACTATGCATAGTATCATACAATTTCACAAGTCTCGACTCTTCATATCTTTTATCATTAACTTTCCTCTTCTCAAGTTAATCGTCTTCATACATCATTACTATCATGTGAGACTACAACAAATAGCAAACATACTTTATTTTAGCAAATTATAGCATTACTATAAGTTAACCGTCAAAATCGGATTCAAATATATCACATAGTATATATACATGTTAAAGAGTCTGTTTATATTCGTATAACCTTCCCTTGCTCCAAACATATGTGATATAGATTCTAAGTCGACACTTATGGTCATTCAAGGTCATGGAATTTACAAAGCCTATCATGCTCTCTTTTAAAACACATAAGGTATTTATATTAAGCATACTTATGAGTATTCGCATTCCATATATGTGACTATCATAGTTATTAGTTGAAAACATGCTTTGCTTATGCTAAATTTGAATCACGATACCTAATCATGGTATGTATACATGTATGATGCATGAGTGAGTCTAAAAGTACTATCACATATGTCCATAAATATCAGAATATGGGACTTGCAATAACATGTTAAGATTTACGTTTCAAACTTACACTTTCACTTAGTAAAGTTCGCAAATGAAGTCCACATGCTCATGTCATACTATGAAACATATATAAGCAAGTCAACATACCTTCCATGCATTTCAAAGTCATCTAAAGATGCTCATAACATCAGAACGTATATATGGCATTTACATGTCCATTTCCACTTTCAAAACATACATATTCGTTAGTAAGGCGCACTAGTTAGGTTCACATGTTCATATTATATCACGGAACCCATATACATAAGTTAACATGCTTCTCATACCTCTTTAAATCATACTAATATGCTTGCAAAGTCAAAATGTTAACATTGCAAGTATACATATCGAGTTCGTTTCCAAACATCTAAGTTTGTTTATAAAATACTAAATTCATTTCAAAACTATAAGTATACATGCAACTATTAGTAAAACATGCTTACATTGTCTCAATATGTTCATATGTATGTATTACTCATGCTAGCATACTCATTCTAACTTAGTACCATGAGTTAGCACTTAACAGAAATATGCAGCAAGCAATCAATTGATTTCAGTGACCGGCGCAGCTGCGCCGTGTCTGGTTCGTGCCAGAGAGTTCCCAGTTTCGACAGTTAACATCCCAAATCACAAAATAACTTCACGAAAATAGTCCTAAACAGCCACATTGTGGTTTAAACATGTTTGTAAGTCTATATAACAACTAACCAAGCAATTCATACTTCAATTGTCATCAAATTCCATAAAATCAAGAATTTAAGAATTTGCAAAAAACATAAATTGAAGAACATGGAAATCGATATCTGAGTTTGATTGCTAGCAAGCCACATTGTGTACTAATATGATTATAAGTTCTATACAATAACCAACAAACAATATCCAATCATAATTTCATGGATTTCATACTAAGTTCAAGAATTCAAAGCCTTCAGTAAACAAGAAATGGAGAATAAGAGAGAGGTTTCATACCACTGTAATGTAATTTGAATTCTCAACTTCTTAGAATGCTAACACTGATGCTTATTTTAGTTCTTACTCAACACTCTAGCAAATCTCAGCAATGAATTTGTGACGGAGAAGAGCTTATATATATAGAGAAGCTAATGTCTAGGCAATACTTTTCTCTCTCAAAACAAACTAACGAACTGTTGAATTGTATGGAGGTTAAGGAGAAGTTGGTAGAGGGTTAGTGAAATCAATTATGATTCCCACTCCTTCGATCATCATTTGCTAGCTTGAGCTTGGGAGAAGAATGGGGAATAGGCCTTAGCCTTTTGTCATGCACGTGAGGAAGAAAGGGTCTCTTATAATGGGACAAGGCAACAATACTCAGCATTCTAGTAACACTACACTTAAATTATTATACATAGATAACATAATTCCTACTCTTATGTTATATAATATATACCTATTGTCCATACATAGGTTATAACTTAATGTCACAATATAAATTTGCATAAGTAATACTTCAATGTAGTGAAGGTAATTTGTACACTTATAATCCATGTACATTCTGTTAATACCGGATATAATTTGATCGGATATTATCACATTACATCATCTCCTTTATTATTAAATTGTATTAATCAACAATTATTTATAATATATCCATGATACATTATATTAATGTCCACACACTCACATAGTCACATGGGCGTTATCATGTAGCTCTCACAATTCAATAAACTTTACTATATAGTTTATGTATATAATATAGTCACATTATGCTTCATATAATATATGTTTAGCTACTATAATTTTGCATGCTTGCACATAGAAATTAATAATTCACTTATCTTATCAATTAATTAACAATAATATTAATTAATCCATTCCTCGTAATTATTAATAACACTTAATTAATAATCATAGGATTAATTATCACATTAACAAATATAATTCCCAGCATATTTATAACCAAGTGTTTTATTATTATTATTATATTTCTTGCAATAATAATAAACACATATTATTAAATAATCACCATTAATATTCTATAACAATTATTCTACGATTAACAATTAATATAGATTAATTGTTCGCTTAAATTAATATAATCATTCTTATATTACGTCACTGTTCCACACAAGGCTATCAACGAATTTATCGCAAACTCCATAAGTTTCTTAATTATTATTATAATTATTCAATCTTATATAATTGAATTAATTCATCTCATAACACAAAATCATTTATATTAAATAAATTCTCATTTCCATTAATATATTTATTTAATAATATTAGAAAATTCTCGGGTATTATAAATACCACAAGGAGAAGAAGAATAAGAATAAGACTGACGTGTCGGTCAAAATAGAGGGAGCTAGTGGAAGTGGTCAGAAGAGGAAGGGTTTTAACCCTGGGAATACCAGAGTAAAGCAAGGGGATCTTAAGAGGAGGGTCGAGGCGTACAAGAATTGGGGGAAGACTCATCTGGGAGTCTTTCTCAAGGGTAAAGTTGTATGCTATAATTGTGGACAGGAAAGGCACATCTCGCCTAACTGTCTCAACCCTAACAAGACTAGTGGATGCTTTGTGCGTGGGTCCACGGATCACATGGCAAAGAACTGTTCGAGGAAGGGATCGGATTGTGGGAAATGAGCTAATAGTGGTAAGTTAACTATTGGTGGTCTAGCTCAGTCGAGTAAACCGACGGCCCGTACATTTAATATGACAGTTCAGGATGCGATTGAACCAAGCGATGTTGTAGAAGGTATTATCCCGGTCAACGATAAAAATGCATATGTATTGTTTGATTCGGGTGCTACTTGCTCTTTTATAGCATGTGAATTTGCTAAATGGTTAGGGTTACTCCCTGAAAAACTTGTAATACTTTTGAATATTAAGGTAGCAAATGAAGAAATAATTCCTGTTGATTATGTTCGTAGGGGTTGTTGTGTAGATATAAGAGGTAACAAGTTGTCGGTAGATCTTATACAGATACAGTTGGGAGAATTTAACGTAATTCTCGGGATGGATTGGTAGTTTAACCACGGGGTGATTATCGATTGCCAAAATAAAAGTGTGAATCTTCAGATTTCTAAGAAACCCAAGGTAGTGTTCTATGGTAGTAAATTACCGAGACGCTCTTGTTGTTTAACCATGACACAAGCCAGAAAGTTACTAAGAAAAGGATGCTTAGAATACATGTGCCATGTTGTTGATACCCAACGATTATGAGCAACATTGGAACAGATACCTATAGTCAATGAATTTGCGAACGTATTTCTGAATGATTTTCCAGGTCTTCCACCAGATAGGGAGATCGAATTAGTTATAGAGGTTGTGCCAGGGACGACACCGATTTCGAAGGCACCGTATCGTATGGCGCCGGTAGAATTAAAGGAGTTAATGATTCAGTTCCAAGAACTGTTGGATAAGAAGTACATTCAACCGAGTGTCTCTCCATGGGGAGCGTCAGTATTATTTGTAAAGAAAAAGGATGGATCGTTGAGGCTTTGTACCTACTATCGATTGTTGAACAAACTAACGATAAAGAATAAATACCCATTTCCCAAGATCGATGATCTCTTTGATCAGTTGAAAGGGGCAAAGTATATTTCTAAGATAGATTTGCGAACGGGGTATCACCAGCTGAAGGTTAGAGAAGAAGATGTACCTAAAACGGCCTTAAGGACTCGTTATGGTCATTACGAGTTCTTGGTAATGTTGTTTGGGTTAACTAATACGCCAATCGTATTCATGGATATAATGAATAAAGTGTTCAAACAATATTTGGACAAGTTTGTTTAAGTGTTCATTGATGATATTCTAGTCTATTCAAAGATGCCAGAAGATCACGTTGAACATTTAAGATTAGTGTTTGAAGCACTACGAAAGGAAAAGTTATATGCGAAATTCACTAAGTTTGAATTTTGGTTGGAGAGAGTGTAGTTTTTGGGGCACGTTATCGACAAGGATGGGATTTCAGTGGATCCAGCGAAGGTGGAAGTAGTTATTAATTGGGAACAACTGAAAACACCGACTGAGGTGCGGAGTTTCCTAGGGTTAACGGGATATTATCGGAGGGTCATTCAAGACTTCTCTAAGATAGTTACTTCATTGACAAATTTGACAAGGAAGATAGTGAAGTATGTATAGACTGAGAAGTGTGAAGACAGTTTTCAAGAACTGAAGAAGCGTTATAGTGAGGCACCTATGTAATCTTTACCTGATGATACAGGGAACTTTGTAGTTTATAGTGATGCTTCGCATAGGGGACTGGGTTGCGTGCTTATGTAGCATGGCAAGGTCATTGCGTATGCATCTCGGCAGTTGAAGGATTATAAAAAAGGTTATTCTACTCATGATCTAGAACTTACAGCAGTGGTCTTTGCCTTAAAAATTTGGAGGCATTACCTATACGGGGAGAAATGTGAGATATACACAAATCATAAAAGTCTGAAGTATATCTTCACCTAGAAGAAGTTGAATATGAGACAGCGAAAATGGTTGGAGTTGATAAAGGATTACGATTGTGATATCGTGTATCACCCAGGGAAGGCGAACGTTGTGGCTGACACTTTAAGTAGAAAGGGTCGGGAGAAACTATCAATGTTAACGGCTCAAGAAGAGTTGATAACGAAAATAGCGAAGATGGAAATAAAAGTAAGGTTACCCAGTGAATCGTAGAGGAAATTGTTTGCAATGGAGATTCAACCTACAATTGTGGAAAAGGTGAAAGAAGTGCGACTTATCGATGTTGAGTGTGAACAGATAAAGAAGAAGATTACAGACGGTATAGAAGATACGTATAGTCTTGATAACGAAGGGTTATTAAGATTTCAAGGACGAACTTGGGTGATATGGACTTGAAGTAAGAGATGATGGCAAAATATCATAACTCGAGGTACTCGATTCATCCTGGTAGTACCAAGATGTGTCAAGACCTTCGACAAAATTTTTGGTGGACAAACATGAAGAGAGAGATAGCAGAGTATGTAAATAGGTGCTTAACTTGTCAAAAAGTTAAAGCCGAACATTAACGACCCAATGGTTTACTACTGTAACGATTGAGATTTTATATTTAATTTTAAATATTTATTGAGTTAAATAAATATTTTATGTGAATTATTTATTGAGTTAAATAAATAAATTATGTGATTTATGGAGTGATTTAATTAAGTGTTATATATTAATTAAATGAATGTTTAATATTTATCTAATTGATGTATATTAATTTTATGCTAACATGCTTATTGAGAAATTGTTTGATGATTACATGCAATTACGTATATAAAGTATGTATAAAGAGTGGAATTGATGGAGAAAATTTCATACAGTGGATTATTTTGGAAAAATATGAGTTTTCATGAAAAAGGCCAAATTGGATTTTTAAAACTTGTGATTATCGTTATTTAGATGGTTTTAGACTTTGGAAGCATATTATTGTTGGGTTTGTACGTAACGCAATCATGCAATCAAATCACATAAATAGGGCGGAAGCGTAAAAACTAGGTTTTCAAAAATCTATACAAACCCATTACCATGATCATTCTTATGCATCAATTATCAGTGAATGAAAAAGAGAAAAACAGAATTATACCTTTGAAGATCCCAGCTTCCTCAGGTACAAGTTCTACTCCTTTGATTCCTTTGATTCCTCTGTAGTGGCTCCTTCCCTTGATCAATGTCAGCCACCCAAATGTTTGGCCTCTAACTGTGATCCACCAAGGAAGATGAAGAACTCAGTAAGATGGGTTATTGGCTTAACCCTTGTTTCTATCTCTATAGAATATGTGTACTCCCAACTCTTGAAAAATTCACGTACCTTATTTCTGATATAAGACTCTCTTATATAGATATTAGGTTAACCCTCCTAATCCAATTAGAATAGGGTTTTATTTAATTAATTAATTAATTACTTTTAATTAATTTATATCCTAATCTTTATTAGGATTGAGAGAGAGTACTGATATTATATTAATTCCTAAACTCCTTTAGAATTAAAATAATAATAATAATAATAATATTAATAAGACTCCTCTTATTAATTTATATTTAATATTTCTAAAATATTAAATAATAAACATTAAGCTATTTAATTTATTCTATCATCATAGATTAAATTAATTATACTTAATGCATTATTACTATCATGCCATTTTCTTCTTAAATAATTCTTCTTCCTTTTATGGTGTGACCCTTTAGGTTCTCCATATTAAACCGGTTGTGAATAAATCAATTAGAACAATTCTAATCTTATTTAAATAAACAAATTAAACTAATAATCTATTTAAATAAATAACATTTATTCTACAATAGGGATAAGCCTCCCTAGCGATCAACGACTTTCCAGATAATATAGATTTCAACATTAATCATAAAAGAACCAGTGAGTTAATAGTTACCGTACAATTCAATCCTTTCACCATACAATGTCCCAATTAAATATAAGACATGGATTTACTGTCAAGTCTTAATTTATTTAATTATATGTATTTTGATTAGAAAATGCACAACTCCAAATAATGCAAATTAGAAACCTCTTTCTAATTTCATTCTACCTTGGCCAAGGATTCCTGGGTTGTCATTTAACGAATCACATAGGACATATCTCCTCTTTTACTAGAGGTGGTAGATTCTTTATTGATCATTCATTATCTCCATATGTAACTCATTACACCCAAGCATACCCTATATATGCCTTAAAAGGCCTTAAGGAATTAGTCAAAGTATAATTTGTTACATACAAGATACTATGATGATCTCAAGTCCAAGGATCACATGTACTACTATCACATTAGGAATTCCTATTGACAGGCGAGTAAAACTCCATTAGGTATTCCATAGCGAGTCACGTTCAGTGAACTTATTCTCCAATAAGCACCTACATACTTGCTTTAGTGTCTCCACACAAATGACCATGAGATCAGTCATCCTCATCCTAACTCGGTTCAGTAGTTGGTGAACCTGTTGACAGAAGCTCTTGCGAATCAGCCGCAAGTGTAGGGCACTACGTTCAAGGAATTCAAGGCAGTAGGACCGCCTGAATTCAAAGGATCGACCAACCCTATTGAGGCTCAGACGTGGGTTATAAAAATGGAGAAGGTATTTAACGTAGCCCGAGTAGGTGAAGACTAAAAGACAGCATTCGCGACTTTCATGTTGAAGTCGGATGCTAGCTTCTGGTGGCAGGCTAATAAGACCCGGGGGGGAGAAGGAGTCATAACGTGGGAACGTTTCAAGGAAATGTTCTACAAAATGTACTTCCCAGTGAGTTTGCAGGACCAGATGGAGGTCTAGTTCCTAGAGCTTAAGCAGGGAGGGATGACGGTGTCCGAGTATGCCGCTAAGCTTAACGAACTGGCCAGGTTCGCTACTTACCAAGTTAGCACTGACGCTAGGAAGGCGAGAAGGTTTGAGCGGGGACTGAAGTCCTGGCTCTACAGCAAGGTTTCTATGTTTCAGCTGAACACATTTGCGGCTGTGCTAGAGAAGGCCATACTTGCTGAGGGAGGAAGCGAAGCTGTGACGAAGTTCAACCAAGATAAAAAGAAGAAGAATGAGACAGAAACCAAGGCTTGGGGTAGCAGCGCTGTGAATCAGAAGAGGAAATGGAATGACAACACCTCTGCTGGGAGTCAGCAAGGAAGCCAGCAAAAGAGGAAGTTCGAAGCATGTGCTACATGCGGTAAGAATCACGCTGGCGTGTGCATGAAGGGGAAGCGGGTGTGCTTCAACTGTGGTAAAGAAGGCCACATTTCACCTAATTGCCCAAACCCAAAGAAGGGAGCTTGCTTTACATGTGGATCCAAGGATCACATGGCTCGCAACTACCCTAAGAAGCTGACGGCAGGGTCAACAGGGAGTGGAGGGAATGGAAGCGGCACTACCGTTACTATCGCTGCACCATTGCAAGCTGTTCGACCCACTGCACGGACATTCAATATGACGATGCAGGATGTTGTGAAATCAAAAGACGTGGTGTCAGGTATTATTTCAATCAATAGTATAAATGCATATGTATTATTTGATTAGGGTGCTACTTGTTCATTCATATCTGATGATTTTTCTAAGACCCTAGACTTACCTATAGAAGAGTTAGTTTACCCTTTGAACATAGAGATTGCGAATAGGGAAGTTATTCCTGTTAGGTGTGTTTATAAGAACTATAGACTGGACATTAAGGGTCAGGAGCTGAGAGTAGATTATATTCAGATAAAACTTGGGGAATTCGACGTCATACTGGGTATGGATTGGTTGTTCAACTATGGGGCGATAATCGACTGTCAGAAGAAGTCGGTAAACCTTACGACTCCGTCAAAGTTAGTGTTATGTGGTAGCAAATTGCCTAGACAAGCGAGTTGTATGACTGTTATGCAAGCCAAGAAACTTCTGACGCAAGGCTGTGTGGGATATCTAGCCTACATAGTAGATACGCGTAAGGAAAGCCCGAAGGTGGAGGAGATATCGGTAGTTAAGGAGTTTGTGGACGTTTTTTCGAGCGATTTGCCAGGACTTCCGCCAGATATGGAGACAGAGTTCGTGATCGATTTAGCGTCGGGAACTGCTCCAATTTCGAAGGCTCCGTACAGAATGGCTCCAGTTGAGACGAAGGAACTGATGGTTCAACTTCAAGAATTACTGGACAAGAAGTATATTCAACCAAGCATTTCACCGTGGGGAGCGCCAGTTTTGTTTGTGAAGAAGAAGGATGGATCGATGCTTCTTTGAATTGATTATAGGGAGTTGAATAAAGTTACGAGCAAGAATAGGTATCCTTTACCTAGGATCGATGACTTATTTGATCAACTAAAGGGTGCGAAGTACTTCTCGAAAATTAATTTGAGAAGCGGGTATCATCAATTGAAGGTGAGGAAGGAAGATATACCTAAAACGGCTTTTAGGACTTGATATGGTCATTACGAGTTCTTGGTGATGTTATTTGGTCTCACGAATGCCCCAGCTGTATTTATGGACTTAATGAACAAGGTGTTCAAGCCATTTCTGGACAAGTTCGTCATAGTGTTCATAGATGACATCCTGGTTTATTCCAAGACCGAGGAGAAACATGCTGAACACTTACGACTAACCTTAGAATCGCTGAGAGGTGAGAAGCTTTACGCTAAATTCTCGAAGTGCGAATTCTAGTTGGAACATGTGCAATTTCTTGGCCACGTGATCGACAAGGATGGTATTTCGATGGATCCGTCGAAGGTTGAGGGCGTAATGAGTTGGGATCAGCTGAAGACGTCGTCTGAAGTGAGGAGTTTCTTGGGATTGGCAGATTATTACCGTAGATTTATCCAAGGCTTTTTTAGAATCGCAACTCCGTTGACGAATTTAGCTCGTAAAATGGTTAAATTTGTTTGGACAAAGAAATGTGAGGAAAGTTTTCAGGAGCTGAAGAAGAGGTTGAGTACTGCGCCTGTATTGTCTTTACCGGATAGTACGGGGAATTTCGTAGTATATAGCGATACCTCACATAAAGGATTAGGCTTTGTGTTGATGCAGAGGGACAAAGTCATTGCCTATGCGTCACGTCAGCTGAAGGATTATGAGAAAGGGTATCCGACCCATGATCTAGAATTGGCGACAGTAGTGTTTGCCCTAAAGATTTGAAGGCACTACTTATATGGAGAGAAGTGTGAAATATACACAGATCATAAGAGTCTGAAATATATTTTCACCCAGAAGGATTTGAACATGCACCAAAGAAGATGGTTGGAACTTTTTAAAGACTACGACCGTGAGATACTTTACCATCCGGGTAAAGCTAACGTTGTCGCTGACGCTTTGAGCAGGAAAGGTTGGGAGAAGTTGAATATAATAACTGACCAGTATCAGTTGATAGAACAAGATTAGTTTCTGCTCAAGACAGACAAAAGAAGTATGTCGATCTTCATCGACAAAACTGAGAATTCTTACTAGGAAGTTTCGTGTTCCTGAAAGTATCTCCCTGGAAGGGGAAGATTCGATTTGGTAAGAAGGGAAAGCTGAGTTCCCAATTTATTGGACCTTTTGAGGTGTTGCGAAAAGTTGGCGAGGTAGCTTACGAGATTGCATTACCTCCGGAGCTCAAGAATATACATAACGTCTTCCATATTTATGTGTTAAGACCTTACAAGCATGATTATAAACATGTAATAGAATATGAACCTTTACAATTTGATAAGGACTTAACATATGAAGAAGTACCCGTTCAAATAGTTGATAGAAAGGAACAAGTACTTAGGAATAAAGTGATACCTTCTGTTAAGGTAATCTGGAGGAACCACAGTGCTGAAGAAGTTACGTGGGAACTCGAAGATGTTATGATGAAATCTTATCCACATTTATTTGCTTAGTTTTGTATAACCCCTTATGTACTGATTTTGGGGACAGAATCCTTTTAAGGAGGGAAGAATGTAATAGACGAGATTTTTTTATGTGTGATTCTGGGGACAGAATCCCTTTAAGGAGGGAAGATTGTAACGATTGAAATTTTATATTTAATTTTAAATAATTATTGAGTTAAATAAATATTTTATGTGAATTATTTATTGAGTTAAATAAATAAATTATGTGATTTATGGAGTGATTTAATTAAGTGTTATATATTAACTAAATGAATGTTTAATATTTATCTAGTTGATGTATATTAATTTTATAATATAGTTCTTATTTAATTGAGATAATTAAATTAGATGAATTATGTGTTAAGTGTTACATGGATTATAATTAGCGAGTAATTATAATTATGTGGCAAAATTTTATGTGATTAATTGATGTTAAATTTTAATTGATTAAATTAGTTGATTAATATTTAATTTATTAAAATATGATATTAATGTATGTGTTAAAATGATTTGTTAAAATAAAAGAAAAAAGAATTTTAAATGATTTTAACCAAACAAGGCCCTTGTAATTGTTTTAAACCTATTTCTACCAAACGGGGCCCTAACTATCAAAAAGTTGTTTTAAATAAACTGTTTACCAAACAATACCTTAGCATTAATAATCTGTTTTTGAAAATAACCTTGTTTTGCCAAACAAGGAATTGTGGCTTTTGAATTTTGTAACTTATATAATAAATGTATTTATTATATATATTAATTAATTAGGAGTTACATATTATCAATATATGTATATTATATCAGTATAATAAAACTACATTAGTTAGTCTAAACTACGTTAGTTTTTCCTAAGTCTAAACTAAGAATACAAGGAGAGAAAAGAAGAGTAGAGAAGTTGAGAGAAAGAAGAATGAGAATTTAGAGAGAAAGCAATAAAAGCTTAAGGGAATTCATTTTCTTCACTAACAACTAACTTAAAGGTACTTTATATTCTCGACTTTTATATTTTCAGAACTCAGCTATATATTTTTCGTATTTTGTTCTCTGACAAAAATGAGTTTCATGAAATTGTATAATCATGGACTATATATATATATATATATATATATATATATATATATATATTATATTCATGTGTTGTTCGTAGTGGTTTGATTTATATCAATGATTTTCAGAAAACCAAATTATTGATTAAGTATGCTTTAATAGAAATTTTTGTTCTTATGTGTTATTTGATTTTGGTCAATTTAAAGTAAAAATTGATGAATTAGAATATGATAACATGCTTATTGGGAAATTGTTTGATGATTACATGCAATTACGTATATAATGTATGTATATAGAGTGGAATTGATGAAGAAAATTTCTTACAGTGGTTTATTTTGGAAAAATATGAGTTTTCATGAAAAAGGCCAAATTGAATTTTTAAAACTTGTGATTATCGTTATTTAGATAGTTTTGAATTTTGGAAGCATGTTATACATATGTATTATAGGGTATGTATGAGTTACAGTGTCTATGATACTGTATTTTTTCGTTTGTTGGCTTGTATGGGATGTTTGGTAAAGTAGAGGGTCGAAACTGTCTGCGTCTGGCCACGTTGCTGCGCAGCTGCGCTGGCAGCAAGGCCAGAAGCAGCACAACTGCGCCGCTTGCCCTTCCCAGAACCATCCCCTGCGCAGCTGCGCTGGTTTCAGGGCAGTTGGCTGTGCAGCTGCGCCATGTTCAGAACAGGGGCAAAGAAATTTAAGTGTTGTGAAGGTTATTTTTTTTAAGTAATGGTTTAATTATTCCTTGATAGTGGACATGTATCTAAATAATATAACATGTTGTTATAGAAATGTGACAAATTCACAATTTGGAAAATAAAAAGGAATTCTGAAAACCTTAATTAGATTATAAATGTTTGATTGTGAATGAGTTACTTAATTATAATTTGAGTAATTATAATTAAGAATAAGTGTTTAATTTAAAGTATAATATGGTTAAATTATAATGTATAGAAATTAATTTATTTTAATCAATTAGATGTTAATTTAAATTATAATTTAAGTAATTGTAATTTAATAAATGCATGTTTAGTTATGGATTTTAAGTTTATAATTGCATGATTAATTATAATTTGTGTAATTATAATACATGATATAGTTTAATTAATTATTAATTATGAATTGGTGATAATTTAAGAGGTAATTATAATTGAGTAATTATAATTAGATTAAGTGTTTAAATTATAATTGTTTAATTATAATTTAGCTAAATACATGATTATTTTAATTATGTGAGTATGTGTTTGATGTAATTAACTATGTGATAGTTGATTATTATTATTTATTTAATTAGAGTGAGTTAACCATGAGGGTTAACCACTTATGTGAGTTAGTTGTGTGTTAACTGATTTAGATTATTATAATTAAATGTGTATTAGGAAGTGTTTAAGTACGTGGTTGAGTTAAGTAGCTTGCGCGTAAGGCAAGTCTTCTAAACCCTAAACTCGTTATTTCTACGCAAGTTCTTTGAGTTCATATATTCATTGTTGAGAATGTCCTTTTCATTTCTATACTGGACAATTATTTACTTAACCGAAGAGATTTTGACTTATTGTTCAAGTAAGATCCAGTTTATTATTTTAAATGCTTTAAGTTTACTTCTAAAGCATATATTAATTCATAATTCTTTTATTTATTAGTAATTGAATGTCGATTCAACTAATCCTTAGTTGATGAACGTGAATTCTAAATTACCCTTGTAAACTTATCCAAACCAAACTTTCTTTGGTGCGGACTTGAATTCAAATTACTGAGTTGAACAACCCTTTTATTAGGGGATGTTACTACGCATAGCATTAAGATGTTTGTGAACAATACATGGTACAAAGGGCTGATTCTCCTAAGTACGAGTTAAGGTCCATAGTCTTATTGACTGTTAAAGGTTTAAATAGAAATATTTATAACCTAGGACAAGAGTTCAAAGGTCTTATGACCCTCAGATAAATTCTATATTCGAATTTTAATGTTGATTGAGAATTATTATTCAATTCTTTATTGTTGAAGTAAGCTAAGTTATTCAGATCTTTTTAAAGATATCCTTTCATGTATTTATTATTGTTAAACTCCAATGAGCTGTTGTTTGCTCACTCTAGCATTAAATAACAGTTGCAGTTAAGGTTAATAACGTTGATGCCTCGTCTACGAGTAAAGGCAAGGGAAAGATGAACAAGTGAAGACTTGTTTAATTATTTTGAAGTGATTGTAATAAGACTTTTATATCATGTTTTTGTTCCGCACTTTATTGTTTATGTCAAGGTTAGAGTAACCCTGGGATTGTTTTTTTTAAGGTTGTAACCCTTGTTTTAAGGGAGATTTTATATAAAGATTGTAATTTATTTTGAGATATATTGGGTGTAACGACCCCAAAATTCATATAATACAACTCTCGACATCGGTCGTTAACAATACAACTTTATTATAACTTTACATCATGATTCGATATTAAAATCACTAAAAATGCGGAATAATTAAAACTTTTATATAATCCTTTTTTTATTGCCTTGAATCACAATCTTTACATTACAAAAATTTGATTCAACTCTATTAAATGAATCACTTCCTCAAAGTTACAATACAAAATCTTACATTACAATTTATTATCCATACACATTGGATAACTCCACTTATAATCCAACAACATGTTACATTCAAAACATTAGATACATTTCTCATAAAACATAAGTAATCTTCGTGAATATGGATCTCTATAATTCACTTAGCACGTATCCTTACCTTGAAATCTTGACCTGCAAAATTTATTATTTGCAAGAGGGAGCTCGACAGCTCAGCAAGTTCTAACAGTTTTCATGCATCACATAGCACATAATAACATGCTCAACATACATCTCATAATAATTAAAGTAACATGGCATACATGCTTCAATTCACACAGCAAATATAAAGATTGAGTTCCTTACTCAATCAACATTCTTTAATCAATCAATGTAGTCATAAATTGACTTTAACATTCATGTTTACAACATATATAACATATTATGCTCTTTGCAAAATAATTTAAAACAGTTCATAATATCGTCAAAGTCACATAGAAAATAGGAACCGAAAGACTTGCCTGGCTCGTAGATTACCAAATACCGAAAAATAGCTTAATATAATCTGCTTCATGAATCCTACATAACGTATTACCATACGCATCAATTATTAGTCTCATAGCGACGTTTAGTAAACGCTTCAGACGCTTAAGTAACTTCTACTTTACACTTCCTAATTCTCTTCTATTTACTCGTTTGACACACACTGTCAAACCATATATATAATTAACAATATCCGTTAATTATCACATAGCTAATCCTCATCGTTAGTTAACCAATCTAGGTTAACTCATTCTTCATTAACTATTAAATTAATAATTGATTATCACATCACATAATCATATAACTTCTCACATAATTAATCAATTAATAATTACATACTCATATTAAATTATAATTTAAACATCCACTTTAATTATAACTAATCAAATTACATCTTATATTAATCAAATTATAATTATCAATCACTCTATATCATGCATAATTAAACAAATTACAACTTCTAATTATTCATGCATTTATTAAACTATAATTAAATAAATTATAATTTAAATTACACATTCATCTTAATTATAATTATCCCAAATTATAATTACATATTAATCAATTAAATTATAATTACACAATTATAATTTAAGTTAAGCATTTACTCGATAAAATAAATCAACTAACCTTCATTATAATTTAACTAGTTATAGATTAAATTAAATCCTTACTCTAATTATAATTATTAAAATTATAATTGCATATCATGTTCACTACATTATAACCAAACAAATTATAACTTAAGTTAAACATTTACTTAATTAAAATGAACTAACTAATAACAATTTATGGTTTTCACCACCTTCTTCCTTTTCTATTTTGAAATAGCCAAATACATACTCATAACATCTTATTGCAAATCTTGGTTCATGTTAACACATAATCAAATCAATTTAGATTTTAAAACTATACAAATACTTTAAGTTTTCTGCCTCTGCTCAGGTACTGGCGCAGCTGCGCCACCTTAAGCTTTGAAACCGGCCCAGCTGCGCTGGTGCACGATCTGGGAAACTCAGCCGGCGTAGCTGCGCCGTTTCTGCCTTTCTTACCGGCGCAGCTGCGCCGTAACGTGGACAGAAACAGTGCAGACTGCTTCCTTGCATCATTGTTCTTCCCCAATATACCAACAATTGGAAATTCTAAATTACTTAGACAGTGTAAAGCATACATGTGCAACCATACACATGTACACCATAATTCAAATCACAAAAATCATATAAGTAATCAAAATCAAATGTTTTAAAACCAAATTTTGCTATTTTCACAAAAACTCATACTTTTCACAAAATAATTCACCATAAATCCAATTCTCAACTAATTAAATTCATAATTCATGTATTATCTTCGTTATTGAAGCTAGTATCATGAACAACTCCCAATTTGAATTTTAACACATGATAAATCCTCAATTTTCATTCTAAAAATCAACCAAAACACATAAACCCCTAAGAACACAAATTCTCCATTAAAAATTTGTTTTTATAATATTTTGATTTCTGAAAAATCGTTTATAGTATACATGTAAGAGATTACAACATCTATCAATTCATTCATCATGTAATTAGCCAAATCATCCATTATAATTCTAATTATTTAAGAAATTCAAGAACACAAGAACTAAGAACAAGAGGTAGATTACTACCTTAAATCCTTGACTGAGCTTCATTAGATTGTGAGAATAGCTCTGATAATCCCCCTTTGATTCTCAGAATCACTGATCTCCTCTCAATTTTCTTTGTAAAAGTAACAGAGTGTTTACTCTCTGTATTTCTTTCTTTTCTTGTTCTTCTTCTAAGTAACATAGTATTATAAAATATAACTGATAGGATATATATATTATATATATAATACATAATCTATATATCAATGCTAGGTATTAAATACCCATTAACACCATAATATATAAGTTGTAACCTTTGGAATTTAAAAAAAAACCTTAAGGCTTGCATGGCAAAACACATTCTTTTAAAAACAGGTTTTAATAGTTAAAGCCCCGTTTGGAAAAACAGATTTAAAACAATACAAGGGCCTTGTTTGGAAAAACGGTTTTAACACTTTTAATACTTTTAACACATAATCTTAATGTTATATTTTAATTAATTAAATCTTAACATTATAATTTAATTAATTAAAAGTCTAACATCAATTAATCACATAATTATAATTACTCGCTAATTATAATTTCATGTAACACTCATCATATAACTCAACTAATTTAATTATCTCAATTAAATTAGAACTATAACATAAAATTATTACATCAATTAAATAAAATATTAAATATTTAATTAATTAATATATTACACTTAATTACATTCCTCCACAATAATCACATAATTTATATATTTAACTCAATAAATTATTTATTTAATCATTATATATTCTCTTCACATCAATTCACATATTTCACAACATATGACACGTATACACATATTCACACTCAAAATATCTCATAAATAAGAATTTTATTTATTAAATTCTCATTTATAAATTCTTAAAAATTCGGGATGTCACATTGGGTAGATGTTTGTTATAGTTAGAAAATGAACAGCAAATCATGTGAAAATGAAGTACCCGGATTTGGGGGTGTCACAACTACAATCATTGGAGATTACGGAATGAAAGTGGGAGCACATCACCATGGACTTTGTGGTAGGACTTCCAACAATGCAGAAAGGATACGACGCTATTTGGGTAATAGTGGATCGTTTGACGAAGTCGGCTCATTTCTTGTCGATAAGAGTCAAGTATAAGTTGGACCAGTTAGCTAAGCTTTATGTCAAGGAGATTGTTTCGAGACATACAGTACCCGTTTCGATTGTGTCAGATTGTAACCCACAATTCACATCGAATTTCTGGAAAAGTTTGCAAGTGCAAATGGGAACGCCGTTAAGGTTGAGCACGGCGTATCATCCACAGACGAATGGACAAAGTGAGAGGATAATTCAAACGCTAGAAGACATGTTAAGATCTTGAGTTATGGATTTCAAAGAAAGTTGGGACGATCATCTACCATTGGTAGAGTTTGCCTACAACAACAGTTATCACGCAAGTATAGGCATGCCGCCTTACGAAGCGTTATATGTAATACCCGAGAATTTCTGAATAGTATTAATGAAAGTCGAATATTTATTTGAATATAAATATTTATGTGTTATGAGATGTGCTAACTCAATTATTTTAAATTGAATATATAATAATTGAGGAAAATATGGAGTTTCTGATAAGCTCGAAGAACACTTTGTGTGGTGCGATGATGAGAATTATGATGAGTTAATTAGAGGATGAAGGAATTTTTAAGTGAACAATTAATCAATATTAATTATTAATTAATGGTTATTATGAGAAGCAAAATATTAATGGTTAATTAATTTCTATTTATGCGTAATAATCTATCAATGAGTAATAAATTAATAATATATTGATTTATGGTTATTAAGAATAATAAAACATAAACGAGTAAATTATTAATATAATAAGATTATATTTGCTCGATTAATTGTTATGTGCAAGTATGCGATAATTGACCATATAATATATAGTGGTGCAATGTAACGCATCAATGTGACTATATTATATATATAAGCTATATACTAAGATTAAATAAGTTATATGAATATATAATGAGGTTATGTGACAAAGTTAGTGTGTGAACATTTAATTAGTACCTCATGAATATATTGTAAACAATTGATAATTAATGAATACTTCAATAATTTAATATAATTAAATGATAGAGTGGAACAAGGAATGTAATAATACACGATTAAACTGTGTTAGGTATTATGATATGTACATGGATTATATGACTATACATATATGTATCCTAACTTATTACATTGCAATATTATTTTATAAGGACCCAATTGTACATGGATTATATATGTGCAAATTGAATTACCTACATTGCAATATTTATTATTTATTGGAAGTACCTTGTGACCCTAATTATAACATAAGTATATGTGGTAGGCATATATGTTATAACATAAATATTGTATATATGCATGTTGCTGAGCTTTGTATTGCCTTGTCCCAATATGAGAGTCCCCTTCCTTCTCACGTGCATAGCTATAAAGCCTAAGTGATAAGTGGTTTGTATAACCACTTATTCAGATATGAACTAAGTCATTTTGTTTCTTAAACTCAAGTATTGTTATGCTTTTAATATGTTTTTGCTTTGTTTCGCAGTTTTCTTTATTTGGAACTCTCTTGGTGCATATTGGGCTAAAAAAGATTAAAAAGGGGGCAAGATGCAAAGAAGTAGGCTGATGGTATGATGATGGACAGAGTAAAGGGATGCAAGAATGAAGGAGATCATGAACAAAAGCCTAGTGCAGCAGCAGCAAAAGCCAGAATTTCAGAGCCGCGTGGCGGCACCTGATGCTAGGCCAAAAGGCGAGCGACCGCGCCTGTTTCTAGCTTGACTAGAGTTGACTTTTAAATGGGACTTGGCTGGAGCAAGGCATATAAAGGGGGCTGATTTGCAACATAGAGAGATATCCTCCCTTTGGGAGTTTTAGCCCTAGCTTAGTATAGTTCTTCCTTTCCTTTTCCCTTCATTTCCTTGTCTAGATTAGGTTAGGAGTAGATTAAAGTTAGGTTTAATTAGTTAGTTTCTAGAGTTTTGTTTAGTGAAGAAGATTGAAACAAGTGGATAGCATTGAAGATTCAATATTAAAGCTTGAAGACTCAGATTTGCATTTTCTATCTTTAGACTCTCTTTGCTTTCTATTTTTTAATCTCATGATGTGTATTCAACTTGTGGATGATAGATGTGCTTCATTATGATATCTTAAATTCTATTTTGAGATTTCAATAGATCCTTTTGAGTAGTTCATATTAATATGCTTCTATGTTGTTCTTATTAATTGTTATTTGATTGTCTATTACAATTCGTGCTTTCATTGCTTAATTGATTCGCGACCAATTATTGTGATAACCTATATGGACTTGAAAGACGAAATATGGGTTTAAATCTAATCGTAGTAGCGGGCGATTGTATGTTTACATGGCGTTGGATGTATAATTTGCGCTTAGGATAGACAAATACCGAAGCGTTACTCGTAGTCAATTGAGAACTTGGACTTAAACCCTATTTATTTGTAAATTTCATAGACATATAGGGGTTTAGATAATATGGGTCTTCATGTGCGTTCTATCATCTATGGATTGTATATGATATAGATTAGGTGCATCGAAAGATGGCCTTATCTCACTTTCGTGTTCTCGGCTAACAATCTGTGACGATTAATTTGACCTAACTAGGAGTATGTTAATTTAGATGAATCATTAGGGGAAGTTGAGATCTCATATCTTCAGTATCTGATTTTACTCTAGGGTTAATTAGTTTATGTTTAATTATTTAGTTTTTAATTAAAACACTCTACCGCTCGTTTAAATAAGACTGAGATGGTTATGGGCTAGTGCTTTGGCGATCTTTTATTAGTTAATTCTCCGTGGGAACGATAGCTGTACTTACTCTTTATTACTTGTTGACCGTGTATGCTTGCACGTTTATATTGATCGATAAAACGACCAACACTAAGCCTTTATCATCCTCAAACTCAACAAACTAGATAACATGATAGCAAATCATTAATGGGGGAGTGGGCATTATGATGAGATTCAACAACTACTCATCAACTTCTCCTTAACCATCATACAAATCTTCAATCCATTAGTTTGATTTAATGGAGGATTTCATTGTCTATATATTGAAAACTCTATAAATTGAGCTCTCTCCTTCACATTTTATTTTGCTAATATATTGGTTAAAGGCTTAAGAGTATATTGTAAGGTTGCTATCAAGCTAGTTTACTAAGAGAGAGAGACTTCAATTAGTAATAAACTTAAATTGCAGAGGTATAATTTCCATCCTATGTTATTCATTCTTGAAATTCTTAATTTCTTGATTGTGTTAATTAGATTGTAATTGGATTGTAGAATGCTTGTTTAGTGTTATATGAACTAATAAGCATGATAAAACTGCAATGTAGTTGGTTTATAATCGAAATTATTGAGAAATTTGGTATTTAGCTTAACTTCTGCCGAAGCAGAAGCCTATTTAGTGCTGGCCGAGACCCGACGCAGCTGCGCCAGTATTGAACTAGGGCTCAGCGCAGCTGCGCCAGTCCCTGGTTCCAGTTTTCATTTCTGCTGCAAATCTATTATATGCTAAGTAGTTGTTATGACTTAGACAAGCATGCTAACAGGTTTGACATGTGTATATGAGTACATTGGCATAGTGTGATCATGTTTGGCTATGATGGTATACATTATTCATGAAACGATTTATAGTTTTCGAAATAAACTTAGAGTTTTAAAAAAGGAACCTTGATATGCTATATCCATGTTGATATTCTGACTTTGCGAGCATGTTAGTATGACCTAGAAATGCATGAAAAATATGTTGACTTGTGTATATATGTTTCATGATATAACATGCATATGTTGGACCTCATTAGTGAACATTTACTAACGAAAATATAAGTTTTGAAAGCGAACTTTGACATATAGGTATCATGTCTACATTCTGATTTTTGCGAGCATGATTATATGGTTTGTTAAGTATGAAAAGTTAGTCTAAGGTGTTGTGATTACACTAGCATATATGGTTTGTGTTTAAAACGATTTCAAAAGGCTAAACTTGGAAGTTTTGAAAACTAAAGATGTATTAACCAAAGTCATAATGTTCTGATATTTTGGACATGCATGAGAGTGCTTTTAACATCACTAGTATATCATACATGCGCACGCACTTGTTAGATACCATGAAAGCTAGTTAAGCATGTGTAAAACATGATTCAAGTATCAAACGATGTTAGCCATGCATGAATGATAAGAACACACGCAAGCATGATTATTGACAGAATATATGTCCACTTTATGTGTATAAACGACAAGCATGATAACCTATGTAATTTCATGACGTTGTGTGACCCTAAGTCATTAGAAACCGTGATATAAACTGTGTAGCAAGGTTAAGACCTAACTTTTTTGTTGATTAATAAAGTATGATATTAAACTATATTGCTAATGAATATCCTATACATGTAAATATATGATAATAGGATTTAAAAGTGTTGATTAACTCTACGTGGATAGACTACGCTTAAGGCAAGAGGCAAGTATCCTAGACCGTTGCATTACTTTATTCAACGGATATTGTAAGCAAGTTCTCTAACTTACACTCTTTTATTGTGAAAGTTTCCTTGAACCCGTTCTTGTATTGTTAATTGCAAGTATCCTAACCTTTGCAATGGATCCTTGTGAAAGCAAGTTTTCTTATTTACTCGTCTAAATTGAGTTAGTATGCTTATTGAATAAGCTCCTGTTTCATTTGAGTCTTATGAAAGCTATTATTAATATTGAACTTAATATTGTTCTTAAATATCGTGAAAGTGTCTATGCCATTTAATTCGGCTAGACAATATGCATCTTTAGAAAAACAATCCCAACTAATTGACTGGTGCGGAATCTGTGAAAACTGAGTTGAACAACCCTTATGGTATTGGGAGTGTATATATTATTGGAAGCTCAACACACGCGCGAAAACTGTTGTGGTGTTATGCATAACATGAAATATTATAGACTGATCATCTATCATACTTATTATTTTTAGGTTATCAGTTTAATATTGATAATTCTAGTAGATGTTAAATAGTCCTTAGTGACTACTCAGTATAAATTATTTTATCTAGTTGGATACGTTAATTGCCTTTGAACTCATATATATCGGTTGGTCTATAATAAACCATCGTTTCATATTCCAAGGATTTGATTTGAGAATTGTTGATACTCGTTGTTCATGATGTTATTCTTCAAACTCTTGATTATTAGCGAGATTATACCTTGATATTTCAAACTTGTGTTATAAAACTCTTCACCCTTATCGTATATTACTTGTTGGGCAATTTGTGCTCATTCTTTCTTTTCCTAAAACATTTTAGTTAAAGCAGAGCAGGGCGGACCTTCGGGCATCGATAAGGGAAAGGGCAAGGCTACCGACTAGCCAGTCCCTCTATATTTTAGAAGTTCTTGTGTTGTATTATGACAACTACGATAATGTATTAAGACTGATTCAGAACTATGTTTAAATTTAAGTAGGGTTATGTAATAAATCTTTATTTGATATTATTATGTAATCTATTAAGTACTGTAGGTTGCGAGACTTGGGGGAATAAATATAATGAATTATTGTATATTATTCTAGATTATCCGTTGTGACTGTATGATTTTAGTTATTATTGTTAGAACGTGATGAACCGAATTCGAGGCATCGGGGCCCGAATTTGGGGGCGTCACATTATATGGATGAAACTGCAGAACTCCTCTGTGCTGGGATGAAGTAGGAGAACGTCGAATATTATGACCAAAAATGGTACAACAAACGGCGGAGGTGGTTAAGTTGATACGAACGCGGCTAGTAGCATCTCAAGATAGGCAAAAAAAGTATGTAGATCCGCATCGAAAGAATAGAGAGTTCGAAGTTGGTTCGTATGCATTTCTGAAGGTATCACCTTGTAAAGGAAAGATACGCTTCGAAAAGAAGGGAACGTTAAGCCCTAGGTTTATAGGACCTTTTGAAATTTTGAGGAGGACAGAAGAGGTAGCGTATGTAATAGCATTACCTCCAGAGTTGGGACATGTCCATAACGTGTTTCATGTATCGGTATTGCGTCCCTATAAGCCAGATTATAAGCACATAATCGAGTATGAACCAATTCAAGTGGAGAAAGACTTAACGTAGGAGGAAGTTCAAATTCAAAATATTGATAGGAAAAAACAAGTTATAAGGAGCAAGGTAATACCTTTGGTGAAGGTGATATAGAGGAACCACAATGCCAAAGAAGCAACGTGGGAACTCGAAGACAAGATGAAGAAAGCTTATCCTCATCTATTTGACTAACTTGTATCGAAATTCTGGGGACAGAATTCTTATAAAGGGGGGGGGGGGGGGAGAGAATGTAATGCCCGATAAAATCGAACTTTTATGTAAATAAATTTTATTTGATTTTATTGAATAAAATTATAATATATTTTTATTAAACTAAGTAAGCTGGTTATAGATCGTTATATGACCTAAAAGATGCGAATGTGGTTAGTATTCTGGCTATATGATAGAAATAAATAATTTTAATTTTCAAGATGAAAATAAAAAAATTTTGAGAAATTTTCGTAAAATCACTATTCATTCATTTATACTCGGGAATTATTTTTAAATTTTTGAGAAACGCGTAATGTTAGGATTTGAAGATGAGATGGAATATTTAATAATATTTCAGTTATGGATGTGACATCCCGGATTTTTAAGAATTTATAATGAGAATTTAATAAATAAAATTCTTATTTTGAGTGTGAATATGTGTATACGTGTCATATGTTGTGAAATATGTGAATTGATGTGAAGAGAATATATAATGAATAAATAAATAATTTATTGAGTTAAATAAATAAATTATGTGACTATTGTGGAGGAATGTAATTAAGTGTAATATATTAATTAATTAAATATTTAATATTTTATTTAATTGATGTAATGATTTTATGTTATAGTTCTAATTTAATTGATATAATTAAATTAGATGAGTTATATGATGAGTGTTACATGAAATTATAATTAGCGAGTAATTATAATTATGTGATTAATTGATGTTAGACTTTTAATTAATTAAATTATAATGTTAAGATTTAATTAATTAAAATGTAACATTAAGATTATGTGTTAAAAGTATTAAAAGTGTTAAAATCATTTTTTCAAATAAGGCCCTTGTATTGTTTTAAATCTGTTTTGCCAAACGGGGCCTTACTACTAAAAACCTGTTTTTTAAAATATTATGTTGTTTTGCCAAACAAGCCTTAGGGCTTTTAAAATTTAAATTGTAACTTATATATATTAATGGTACTTATTATAATTAATAAAGACCATTATGTAGTGGAAATTATATATCTTATAATTATGTATTATATTATATTATATGTATATTACGTTAGATTAAAACAAGAGTTAGAAAAATAAAGTTAGTTTTGCTAGAGAGAAAAAAAAGAAAGAGTAGAGAAGAATTAGAGAAGAAGAGAAGGAAAGAAAGGAAGAACGTAAGAGAATAATCATCTTCTTCTTCAAAACATCTAAAAAAAAGGGTATGTCTCAATTCCCTTATGTTTTTATATGTTTTCTTTATGATCGTCCATGAGTATGGGTTCTCTATGTATATGATTTAGCATGAAAGTTATACATATGATGTACATATATAAATTGTGTTTATAATGGTTTATCTATGAATTGTATGTCATAATCAAGGATTTTCAGAAATCAAAGTTTTGTCAGAACATGTTTTAAATGGAGAATATGTGTTCATGTGGAGTTTTCATGTTTTGGTTGATTTTAGAGTAAATTTGATAAAATTGGCATATGCTAATATGCTTGTTAGAATTGTTTATGATGCTATCTTGAATCATAGAAATAATGCATGAATTTCTTAAGAAATTGTTTTACAGTGAATGATTTTTGTAAAATATATGAGTTTTATGAAAATATCAAAATTTAATTTCTAAAACTTTTGATTCTTGTTATTTAGATGGTTTTCGTGTTTAGAAACATGTTATATGTGTGTATTGTTTCAAGTATGTAATATACACTGTTTCAGTAGCTTGTAATTGTCGTTTGTTGGCATGAGTGGGTTAAATAGTGCCGTTGCTGCTCTGTTTCTGTCCGCGTGCTGGCGCAACTGCTCAGGCAGCAAGGGCAGAAGCAGCGCAGCTGCGCCGTTGGGTTTCCTCATGTTTGACACCTGCGCAGCTGCGCCGGTGTCAAGGAAATGTGTGGCGCAGCTGCGCCGTACCTTGAGCAGAGGCACAAAACTTTAATTAATTGTACAGTTTTTAAAATCCAAATTGTATAGGTTAATGATAATGGTTACGTGTTAAACATGAACCAAGATTTGCAATAAGATATTGTTAATAAGTATTTGACGATTTCAAAGTTTAAAAGAAAGAAGGTTGTGAAAATCTTAAATTAGTATTTGATTTATTAAACTAAATGGTTAGCTTAAGTTGTAATTTATTTAGTTATAATTTAGTTAACATGATATGTAACTGTAATTCGAAATAATTATAGTAAAGGTTTAATTTAAATTATAATTTATTAAATTATAATGAATATAGTTTGATTAATTATAATCAAAGTAAAAGTTTAACTTAAATTATAATTTTGTTAATTATAATTTGATTAATATTATATGTGATTATAATTGAGGTAAATGTGTAGAAGAAATTGTAATTTACTTAAATGAGTGCATAAGTTTAAATTGATTATTTATAATCTAAGTAATTGTTTAATTTAAATTATAATTGGTTTAATTATAATTTAATGCATGATGTAGTTTGATTAATTGTAAATTATAATTATCATAATTTTATTAATTAGAGTAATGGTTTATATTAAATTATAAATTGTTTAGTGATAATTTGATTAACATAAGATGTAATTTGATTAGTTATAATTAAAGTGGATGTTTTAAATTATAATTTGTTTAATTACAATTTAATATGAGTATATAATTATTAATTGATTAATTATGTGAGAAGTTATATGATTATGTGATGTGATAATCAATTATTAATTTAATAGTTAATGAGGAATGAGTTAACCTAGATTGGTTAACTAACGATGAAGATTAGCTATGTGATAATTAACTGATATTGTTAATTATATATGTGGTTTGACAGCGAGTGTCAAACGAGGAAATAGAACAGAATTAGAAATTATAAAGTAGTAATTACTTAGACGTTTGATAAGCGTTGCTAGGTGACTAATAATTGATGCGTATGGTAATACTTTATGTAAGATCATGAAGTAGATTATATTAAGCTGTTTTTCCATATTTGGTAATCTACAAGCCAGACAAGTCTTTCGATTCCTATTTTCTATGTGAACTTGATGATATTATGAACTGTTTTAAATTGTTTTGTAAAGAGCATGATATGTTATATATGTTCTAAACATGAATGTTAAAGTCAATTTAAGACTACAATGATTGATTAAAGAATGTTGATTGAGTAAGGAACTCAATCTTTATATTTGCTATGTGAATTGAAGCATGTATGCCATGTTACTTTAATTATTATGAGATGTATGTTGAGCATATTATTATGTGCTATGTGATGCATGAAAACTGTTAGAACTTGCTGAGCGGTCAAGCCCACTCTTGCAAATAATAAATTTTGCAGGTCCAGATTTCAAGGCAAGGATACGTGCTAAGTGAATTATAGAGATCCATATTCACGAAAATTACTTATATTTTATAAGAAATGTATCTAATGTTTTGAATGTAACATGTTGTTGGATTATAAGTGGAGTTATCTAATATGTATGGATAATAAATTGTAATGTAAGATTTTGTGTAGTAACTTTGAGGAAGTGATTCATGTAATAGAGTTGAATCAAATTTTTATAATGTAAAGGTTGCGATTCAGAGCAATAAAGAAAGGATTATAAAAAAGTTTTAATTATTCCGCATTTTTAGTGATTTTAATATCGAATCATGATGTAAAGTTAGAATAAAGTTGTATTGTTAACGATCGATGTCGAGAGTTGTATTGTATGAATTTTGGGGTCGTTACAGTTGGTATCAAAGCTGATAGGTTATACACTTTAGGTAAGAGTACCTTAGGCTATGATCTTAGAGAATGAAAAGTTAAATTACGTATAACGAAAAGGTGATTTCTTTCACATACGTAGAAGTATAGGATGAGTTAAGTCCTGAAAATATTATAAGAAGAAGGTGAGAATAACGAGGAATAAAACTCGAATAAAATGTTGAACTTTATGAACGAAGTTAGAAATTCTTAAAAGAATAGTTAATAAATAAATAAGAAGATTCAAAGAAGAATATTGAAGAGATATGAAGATGAGAATCAGGAGTTACCTAACTCCAATAAAAAAAGATGACGAATAATGATGAATAGATAAAGTCTATAAGATTAAAGGCATAATGAAATCATGTTATGACATGATGATAAGTGAAGATAAGAAGTTTTTAAAACAAAACGATAATAAGATAAGAAAGAATCATAAGGGAGATGATTATAGAATAAGATCACGACGTGATCTTTTATAGTTGTAAAAGACAGATGGTCTGTAATGATTGAATAGTTATAGTTTGATACTATAACGAGAATGTACTATGATATAGTACGAGATTAACTCACAAGGAGTTATAAATGATGAGATACAGGAAATCTGTATCGACTATAGAGCGAGAAGTTAAGAAGAAGATAGAGTTAAGTGGGATTTCAACTGAGAACTCATGTGGTGGCTGAGTTGTACAAATCTTGTATGGGCAGGGTTTTGTGCTTACACTTGGCTTATCATATTGATAATCGGTGGAAGGTTGGTGTCGCGCTATCGATATATATATGACGAGAATGTGATTCTTTTCTCATATTTATATTTGATATTTAGAAACAATAGAGATTAGATTAAATGATATTAAGATTACATTAGATGATCTTAAGGTTAGGCGAGTTCTTAAAACTCATACTTATGGTAAGTTCGTAACTCATAATCGTATGTATGTTCTGAACCCCTAAGCATATGGACAGTTTCTGATCAGTTCTTTGACTACGTATTGCTAGGACAAGTTCTTAAACTCATATTATTGTGGCAAGTTCCTGAACTTCCAAAGTGTGGTAAGTTCGATGAACTATACTGGGTATAGAAAGTTTATGGTATAGAAAATATTGATGTTGTTTAAGATTGATAGAATGATTAAGTAATGATGGAGTAAAGATTTAATTAATGGAGAAAGTTTTTATATTCTAAATATCCTAGCTTTGCTAGATTTTCAAAATTTATTGACTTCGTGCTGATGTTGCACTTCTGTTTTCTTAAAAAATATTAGATCAAATGATGGAACCAATAATTTTTTTTAAAAATCGTGCTATTATTCACATATTTACGCTAATTGCTTCAGCTAGACAAAAATAATTTTAAATTCTTCAAAATGTATTTTCTATACATTATTTGATATGTTGTACAAACAATAATCGAAGAAGTTATCAATGCAGTTAAACTTAGTGTTGGATGTGATCGTATGATCGTCAGTCCACTATGGTATGATGTAGTATGACGACGTCATGTAATGACGAAATCCTCAACGTATCAGTACTACGATACGGTATCAGGATATTATGAAAAGATTTATTATTTTTAATTTCTTAAACTATAAAAAGAAAGATTTATTTACTTTTAGTTCTCTTAAACGAAAAAAATAATAATATTTATTTTATTGAGTTGGTTAAATATATATATATACATATATATATATATATATATATATATATATATATATATTTCGATTGATGCCCGAATTATTGTTAGAAGTTTATGCTACTTGATTCAGCTAGACAAATATTGAAAGATGTTTATGAAATTCAAGCGTTTTTGATCAAACTATGCCAAACCAAATTATTTTGGTGCGGATTCAGATGTTGAAAGCTGAGGTGAACAACCCTATCAAAGGGGACAATAGTTCGAATGTAACGCATATAGTCGTTACGATGTACTACGTTTGGGCCCGACGTAGGGGTACGATAGGCTGGCCACCTAGAGTACCGATGCGGTTTTATAGTGTGAAGTACCGGGGGTGAAGCACTAATAAACCTAAAAATAAAGTTCAAGGTCTTGTGGCCACTCAGCATGATTTGGAATTTTTTAAATTCTTGAGTTATTTATATCGTTTCCCAATTATTGAGCAATTGTGGAAGATTCTTATTATTCTGAAGGAGAATGTAGTAAAAAGAATATTCTTTAGAAGGAAGTAGTTGTAGAACGCATTTATCTAGTGAATAGAGATTAACGTAAAATCTATTTTGATAGACTAAAATTTTGAGGAAGAAATTCTTAGAAGAAAGGGTGAATGTGATAACTCGAACAATTATAGATGGTGAATTATGTAGTATATTAATTATACGAGTAGAATATATGGTAATGATCCTTAGTAAGAGAATGAACGAGTTAAAGAAAATATATAATATTTGATATATGATTGTGTTTAATTGAAGGTTATGTAATAAAACCTAAACCTTTGTTGAAGGGGTGAATGGAGTAAGATATATGTATAATATATATGTAAAACTTTTTGTAAGTTAACATGTTGAAGTTATTCAACGATAATCATGAAGAGATTTTGTGAGAACCGAGTAAGGGTGGTTTTCGTTGATTCCGAGGACGGAATCCTTATAAGGAGGGAAGGATGTGAAATTTTGGATTTTTAAGAATTTATAAATAAGAATTTAAAAAATAAAATTCTTATTTTGAGTGTGAATATGTGTATACGTGTCATATGTTGTGAAATATGTGAATTGATGTGAAGAGAATATATAATGATTAAATAAATAATTTATTGAGTTAAATAAATAAATTATGTGATTATTGTGGAGGACTGTAATTAAGTGTAATATATTAATTAATTAAATATTTAATATTTTATTTAATTGATGTAATGATTTTATGTTATAGTTCTAATTTAATTGAGATAATTAAATTAGATGAGTTATATGATGAGTGTTACATGAAATTATAATTAGCGAGTAATTATAATTATGTGATTAATTGATGTTAGACTTTTAATTAATTAAATTATAATATTAAGATTTAATTAATTAAAATTTAACATTAAGATTATGTGTTAAAAGTATTAAAAGTGTTAAAACGGTTTTCCCAAATAAGGCCCTTGTATTGTTTTAAATCTGTTTCTCCAAACGGGGCCTTACTACTAAAAACCTATTTTTAAAAAATTATGTTGTTTTGCCAAACAAGCCTTAGGGCTTTTAAAATTCAAATTATAACTTATATATATTAATGGTACTTATTATAATTAATAAAGACCATTATGTAGTGGAAGTTATATATCTTATAATTATGTATTGTATTATATTATATGTATATTACGTTAGATTAAAACAAGAGTTAGAAAAACAAAGTTAGTTTGCTAGAGAGAAAAAAATAAAGAGCAGAGAAGAATTAGAGAAGAAGAGAAGGAAAGAAAGGAAGAACGTAAGAGAATAATCATCATCTTCTTCAAAACATCTAAAAAACAGGGTATGTCTCAATTTCCTTATGTTTTTATATATTTTCTTTATGATTAGCCATGAGTATAGGTTCTCTGTGTATATGATTTAGCATGAAAGTTATACATATATGATGTACATATATAAATTGTGTTTATAATGGTTTATATATGAATTGTATGTCATAAACAAAGATTTTCAGAAATCAAAGTTTTGTCAGAACATGTTTTAAATGGAGAATATGTGTTCATGTGGAGTTTTCATGTTTTGGTTGATTTTAGAGTAAAATTGATAAAATTGGTATATGTTAATATGCTTGTTAGAATTGTTTATGATGCTATCTTGAATCTTAGAAATAATGAATGAATTTCTTAAGAAATTGTTTTACAATGAATGATTTTGTAAAATATATGAGTTTTATGAAAATATCAAAATTTAATTTCTAAAACTTTTGATTCTTGTTATTTAGATGGTTTTCGTGTTTAGAAACATGTTATATGTGTGTATTGTTTCAAGTGTGTACTATACACTGTTTCAGTAGCTTGTAATTGTCATTTGTTGGCATGATTGGGTTAAATAGTGTCGTTGCTGCTCTGTTTCTGTCTGCGTGCTGGCGCAGCTGCTCAGGCAGCAAGGGCAGAAGTAGCGCAGCTGCGCCGCTGGGTTTCCTCATGTTTGACACCTGCGCAGCTGCGCCGGTGTCAAGGCAATGTGTGGCGCAGCTGTGCCGTAACTTGAGCAGAGGCAGAAAACTTTAATTAATTGTACAGTTTTTAAAACCCAAATTGTATAGGTTAATGATAATGGTTATGTGTTAAACATGAACCAAGATTTGCAATAAGATATTGTTAATAGGTATTTGACGATTTCAAAGTTTAAAAGAGAGAAGGTTGTGAAAATCTTAAATTAGTATTTGATTTATTAAACTAAATGGTTAGCTTAAGTTATAATTTATTTAGTTATAATTTAGTTAACATGATGTGTAACTGTAAGTTGAAATAATTATAGTAAAGGTTTAATTTAAATTATAATTTGTTAAATTATAATGAATATAGTTTGATTATTTATAATCAAAGTAAAAGTTTAACTTAAATTATAATTTTGTTAATTATAATTTGATTAATATGATATGTGATTATAATTGAGGTAAATGTGTAGAATAAATTGTAATTTATTTAAATGAGTGCATGAATTTAAATTGATTATTTATAATCTAAGTAATTTTTTAATTTAAATTATAATTGTTTTAATTATAATTTAATGCATGATGTAGTTTGATTAATTGTAAATTATAATTATCATAATTTGATTAATTAGAGTAATGGTTTATATTAAATTATAAATTGTTTAATGATAATTTGATTAACATAAAATATAATTTGATTAGTTATAATTAAAGTAGATGTTTTAAATTATAATTTGTTTAATTATAATTTAATATGAGTATGTAATTATAAATTGATTAATTTTGTGAGAAGTTATATGATTATGTGATATGATAATCAATTATTAATTTAATAGTTAATGAGGAATGAGTTAACCTAGATTGGTTAACTAACGATGAGGATTAGCTATATGATAATTAATTGATATTGTTAATTATATATGTGGTTTGACAGCGAGTGTCAAACGAGTAAATAGAAGAGAATTAGAAATTATAAAGTAGTAATTACTTAGACGGTTGATAAGCGCTGCTAGGTGACTAATAATTGATGAGTATGGTAATACGTTATGTAGGATCATGAAGTAGATTATTTTAAGCTATTTTTCGGTATTTGGTAATCTACAAGGCAGGCAAGTCTTTCGGTTCCTATTTTCTATGTGAACTTGATGATATTATGAACTATTTTAAATTGTTTTGCAAAGAGCATGATATGTTATATATGTTGTAAACATGAATGTTAAAGTCAATTTATGACTACATTGATTGATTAAAGAATGTTGATTGAATAAGGAACTCAATCTTTATATTTGCTATGTGAATTGAAGCATGTATGTCTTGTTACTTTAATTATTATGAGATGTATGTTGACTATGTTATTATGTGCTATGTGATGCATGAAAACTGTTAGAACTTGCTGAGCGGTCGAGCCCAGTCTTGCAAATAATAAATTTTGCAGGTTAAGATTTCAAGGTAAGGATACGTGCTAAGTGAATTATAGAGATCCATATTCACGAAGATTACTTATGTTTTATGAGAAATGTATCTAATGTTTTGAATGTAACATGTTATTGGATTATAAGTGGAGTTATCCAATGTGTATGGATAATAAATTGTAATGTAAGATTTTGTATAGTAACTTTGAGCATGTGATTCATTTAATAGAGTTGAATCAAATTTTTATAATGTAAAGGTTGCGATTCAGGACAATAAAGAAAGGATTATATAAAAGTTTTAATTATTCCGCATTTTTAGTGATTTTAATATCGAATCATGATGCAAAGTTAGAATAAAGTTGTATTGTTAACGACCGATGTTGAGAGTTGTATTGTATGAATTTTGGGGTCGTTACAATGGCTCGCGAAGTTTTCGCCTGGGGACTTAAAACCCTAAGGGTTAGGGAAATTGAAACCGAAGAATGAAATGATTAAGTATAATAATAATGATTATTATACATAATGAGTACGAGTATAATACTAGATATTATACAAGTATAATACGAAGTTAATACGACGTATAATATGTGTAGCGCCCCCAAATCCGGGACCCCAACCCCAGACTTGGTGCGTCACGAGACATCATTTTCATACATATTCTATAAACTAATGCGGAATATATAAATATATATTGTTATATATCACATGATTCTATAACATATCCCAAGGTCTGTTAACCTTAACTGAATACACAACTTAAGTAATTAAAAACGTTTACAACATTACTCGCATATGATAACTAAATACTTATGAATGCGTACTAATCTACTCTTGTAGTTTGCCTTTGCCTCTGTCTTTTTTTGAGCCTTCGTCTTAATCTAAAATTTGTTATCATGATATAGCAAGGGTGAGCAACGACTTTGCTCAACAAGTTTAAATACAACAATGATATATCATGATTGAAAGAAAGAATAAGTTTTTGAATTTTCAACAATATAATAATTGTGAAAGAACATATTCAGAGTTTCAATAAATGAATGACTGAACCAATAATGTTTAATGTCAACAAGGACCATGAATAACTTTAACTGAACCTTAGGGTAATGAAGGTGATCAACCTTTCATACCTGATGAACATATGTAACATGCACTAAGTGCGAATCAACAATTAGTATAAATGTGAATAATCAACAATAATTATTCACTAATATGTTTCGAAAATATAACTTGAGTTTGAGTTAAAGAAAACTTGCCCGTATCGTCGATTACTGCTACGCAATCTAGTTTAATCGTTTTATTGAAAAAACCTATTAGTTATAAGATTGATCTTTCAATTAGTATAACATACCTTATTCCATAATACTATTACTTTAAAAGTAAACTATCTAACACTTAACCACATAGTCAAATATTAGATATCCTTAACACCATACTTATTTACAAGTCTTAACTTAGCACACATCGAGTCTTTAATAGTATTCAATATAGTATACTGAATGGTTTTCTACAAGCAACCAACAAATTAGTTTTCGTCTCGTCTACACTATTTTCACAGTGAGCTAGATCGGTTACTAATTCGTATATACCTCCGCTCCCTGAAGGAATCGTTTAGCCCAACTACTATATATCAACCATTAAAGGATATGATTGCACTACCTTAGACTTAACACTTATTCGTTCATTTATAAATCCTTATTATAACTCGGTAACTATTTATGAATTCAGGAGACTTAATATATCATTTCAATAAATTGAAACCAAATTGTCTTCCCTTCCGAACCTTTTTAATTACCATTTCAGCAAACTGAAACAAAACTGACTTCTCTTCCTGACATTTAAGTTTCCATTTCAGCACCCTGAATTGTTCATTTCAGGAAGCTGAAATACCCTTTTCACGAAAATACCAAATCAGTTTAATATTTTTCTATCCTTTGGCCAAACATATATACATATATACCATACACAAAAAGAATATTTCTGGAATTTTTCAACTCCCTTAAATATTTTTCAAAAATCCACTTCTATTTAGTTCCTTAAGAAATTAGCTACCTCACGCTTAACTCCAAAAATTCCCAACTCTTGGCGGGATCGTACACATGTTAACGTGGACATCCAGTTTAAATTTTGTGGCCATCGGAGTTATACAACTCCGGTTATAGCGATTTTCGTCGAAAAAATATAAATATTAAAATGGTCATAACTTGGTCAATTTAAGTCGGAATGAGCTCATTTTTGGACACAAGCTACTTTATCTCATATATTTTTATATCCCAAAAGATTGAAATTTATTTCAGAAATTAAGTGGATGAAACTACCCATGCAAAATAGTGGCAGCTTTTTGGCCAATTTTAGATTTGGCGTCCTTTGCTAAATTCAGTCCACACAGAAATTTAGAACTCATTTTTTAGTGATTACACTTGAAAAAGTTAAAAGACTTATATGTATAACTCCAAAAATTGACCACACTCAAAAATTCAAAATAGAATGAGAGATATGGCTGTTCGAATTTCATGTTGCGTTTTCTAAAAATCTAATTTTTAATATTTTGTGATTTCTAAGAAATCTACCATATTCTCATACAATAACCAACATAACCCATTATCAATAACCATGATACATACCAATACATCATATACTCATGGATCTACAATGATCCATGATCTATTTCATCAAAAATGACAAAACACAAGATTAATCACAACCAAGGCTAAGAAATTTGGGGTTTTCTACTTTTGAAAGACATAGTTTCTCTTTTGTGCTTTAGATCCAATTTCTAACACTTATATAAGTTAGATTCATACTTGAATCTATAGAAAACACATAGATAAAAGAGTTTTATGTTTCCAAATCATAAACCCCTTTTCATCAAATGACCAAAAGAAATTTAAAGCAAAGCTTAGAAATTATACCTTTGCTTTGATCTTCTCCTTCTTCTTCTCTTCCATGGAGGATTTTTTCTCCTTCTTCTCTCTCCCTAAGGGTTGCCGCCCCTCTCTTCTTCTCTCTCTAATCTCCGACCACTCCCTTTCCTCTTCTCTTTCTCTCTCTCTTTCTCAAATATCTTGAAAAATAAAGTGAGAAAAAAATGACCCATCAAGTTTACTAGCAAAATTATTAGATATACCATATCTATATCTATCCATATCTTTACAAATATCTATCCCCTCTCTCTCATCATTACATATTAGATAAGGTTAAATAGTGGCTCCATTTAATGGTTGCCACCTAGCCCAATTGTCCACCACAAAAATAATGTAATTATCACATATTACTCCTCTTTCCTTTCCTCTCATTTTCGGTTCAGTGGCCCTTATCTTTTCCCCACTTTTGTTTTATATATGCTTCATTTAATGACTATAATATCCTTGCTCATGTGGGCTATGCTTGGGCCTTCCTTTAATTCCTTTGGGCTTGACTTTTTTCTTAAGCTACTTATTAGATAAAATGAACTTGGGCTTCCACCCATAATTAAATTGGGTCATTGTTATACTTGCCCTATACATGTTATATTGGGCTAATTTAATAATTTAATTGATATTAAATATATTTATCTACAAGTTTCATGCTTAAATAAATAATTGGGTTTATTCAAATTACTTACCCTCCTTATTCCATTAAATCTATTATCACTAGAACTAATGCTCAATATTTTTGATATTTACATATTCTTAATTATCTTTATATACAAAATAAATGTATACACATTATATAATGTATATTTATTTAATCGTACACATAATTCACATAAGTTATAACATACTCCACTAAGTGTATCAACTTAATAGCCCTAATTGACTTAATAAGTTATAAACACTCGCATACTTATACATGATAATCTAATAGGTTGATACATATTTCATAAATCTCATAGATTAGGTCACTAGTATATAGTTAAAATACAAGGACAATTAAATAAAGATAACCCTTGAAGTTATTTAATCTAAATTCCTAATTTGTATATTATGTCACCAAACTTTATAGGTATCATAGTACCTTATCCTTATTATTCCTTCAAGTACAATTAAATTTATTTCGAGGGTTTAGAAATTTTGTAATCTATATTTTCTATATTCTCATTTAAATAGTAAATCATATAGGTTTTACCTAAATTTTTTAATAAATCCTCAAATTCCTATCTAGGTTTTATCCTTTAACCTTTATTTTAATCATTTAAGATCATATAAATTTTTGAGTTGTCATATTCAACCCTTCTTCTAAGAATTTCGTCCTCAAAATTACAGTCTACTATTCCCTACTCATTTTATTCATCAAAACTAAGTTTTCAACTTAACCTTAATCTGATTTCATTCTCATTTAATGGTTACATACGACTTCCTTCTATGAGAAACTATTCTATCATCACATTCTACCAAGACTTCTCTCTAAGGAGTAAAAAAAACTTTTTATATAATGCTGAGTGGCCATAAACTTTCATTTTTTTCAATTTTGAAAAGGTTTAAATAGAAATTCATCTGTAAACCGTCATACTTAAGGGCACGGTGGGTGATCAGCCCGTTATACCCTGCATTGATCAGATGCTACATGCTGAAACGACATTCGCGTTCATCATATCCGCCTTTGGCACATAAATATTTTCCAATTTAGGGATGTTCATACTCAGCCTAGATTCCGAATCAAAATAATTTGGTTCGGAATAATTTCTCAAAGAGATATTTGAGTTTTCATAAACATTTGTCTAGCTGAATCAATTAGTTTAGACATATAACAATAATTTTAACATCAATCGAAACATGTGTCTGACCAAACTTAATTGGCACTTGACTTTTCTTTAAAATTCTAAAAATCATTTTATGACGTCATGACACCGCACTGTATTTACAGTCCATTTGAAGATTCAGTTATTTTTTGTGACTTTGTCATACAACAATATACCATAGTGGGCTGACGATCTTTAGATCACATCCAACACTAGGTAATATTGCATTGATGACTCCATCATTTTTATCCTCTTTGCACCAGGTTCTATGATGCATTGATGATATATAAAATACATTTTGATATTTCAAATAATTTTTGTCTAGCTGAAACAATTAGCGTAGACTCTTCTTTAAAAAGTTCAAAACCATTGAAAAATCATTTCTAGTGTTATCATGCCGCAACAGGTAACGATGTGTTAGTGGTACGAAACCCACTTTTACATAATTATAACCATGTTTTGCTGATAACAAAAATTTATTTATATTTTTAAAGGCACATCAGTGCGAATTTAGCTTGATGTCAAAAATTTTGAAGTCTAGCATAACTAGAAGATTTGGAATACCCATGCTTGCACCATCAACTTCAATTCCTCTAATAATCAATTGCTTAATAATTCTATCTATTCTATCACCATTAAAACTTACTATACTAACAATACTTAATTCTTTATCCATAATAAATCACCACTATCAACATAGGAACCTCCGAAAACATCAAAGAAATCCAGATAGGCATAAACCTCACACCAGGCCAAAAAACTGACCTTATTGAACTCCTAACACAGTTCCAGGATGTGTTTGCATGGTCGCATGAAGACATGATTGGCCTATCTACTAATATTATCATCCATCGAATGCCCATCAAAGATGGATTCAAGCCAGTCAAACAAAAGCTCAGGCTATTGAAACCTGAATGGAGTCTGAAAGTCAAAGAAGAGGTCGTTAAATAATTCAAAGCCGATATCATCATGGTATCAACATACCCAAAATGGCTGTCAAACATAGTCCTCGTGCCAAAGACCGGAGGGAAAGTGCGAGTATGCATGGATTACTAGGACTTGAACAAAGCCTGCCTCAAGGACAATTTCCCTATGCCTTTCATCCACATCCTGATCGATAATACGACGCAGTATGGCATATATTCCTTCGTGGATTGCTTTGCTGGTTACCATCAAATTATAGTCGCTAAAGAAGACAGGGAGAAAATAGCTTTCATCACTCCCTGGGGGAACCTTCTGCTATAGACGATTATTCTTCGGCCTCATTAATGTCGGAGCCACATATTAGCGAGCCATGATGGCCCTATTTCATGACATGATGCACAAGGAGATAGAGGTCTATGTGGACGACATCATCATCAAATCCCGGAGGGAGCATGATCACCTAGACCATCTCAGGAAGATGTTCAACAGGTTACGTAAATACAACCTTAAGCTGAATCCATCCAAATGTCTTTTTGGTGTCAAATCAAGCAAGTTGTTGGATTTCCTGGTGAGCAATAGAGGCATCGAGCTATACCCTGCCAAGATCCAAGCCATCACTGAGATGCCAGTACCGCGAACAAAGAAGGAGATACGCGGGTTCCTAGGAAGTATCAACTTCATCAGCCAATTCATTTCCCAGCTCACAGTAACCTGTGAACCCATATTCAAGCTACAAAGGAAGAATTCCTCCACCAAATGGAATGAGGATTGTCAGAAAGCCTTCCTCGCCCAAGAAGCAACTAATCGAAGCACCAGTCTGATAGTAGTGTGCATACAAGCCAATCATGTATGATGATAAATCACATACTTTGTAAACAATCTTATTTATTTATTAATAAAATATTCATTTAAGGCATTTAATTATCTACATGGTGTTGTTTTTAATAATATGTAAATAATCCATAGTTTTAAGAAATGATTTTAGAATCATTATGAGATCATGCTAATGAGATCTAAATTCTTAGAAAGCTTAAAAACTAAAATAGTTCCCAATTGTGGGATTACTAAAATTGGGATTAGTAAATCCGGATAGATTGGTACATATGTTGCTTGCTCATTGGATGAGAATGACTGATCTCATGGTCATTTGTGTGGAGACACTAAAGCAAGTATATATGTGCTTATTGGAGAATAAGTTCACTGAACGTGACTCGCTATGGAATACCTAATGGAGTTTTAGTCGTCTGTCAATAGGAATTCCTAATGTGATAGTAGTACAAGTGATCCTTGGACTTGAGATCATCATAGTATCTTGTATGTAACAAATTATACTTTGACTTATTTCTTAAGGCAGTAAAAGAGGAAATATGTCCTATGTGATTTGTTAAATGACAACCCAAGAATCCTTTGTCAAGGTAGAATGAAATTAGAAAGAGGTTTCTAATTTGCATTATTTGGAGTTGTGCGTTTTCTAATCGAAATACATATGATTAAATAAATTAAGACTTGACAGTAAATCCATGTCTTATATTTAATTGGGACATTGTATGGTGAAAGAATTGGATTGTACGGTAACTATTAACTCATAGGTTCTTTTATGATTAATGTTGAAATCTATATTATTTGGAAAGTCGTTGATCGCTAGGAAGGCTTATCCCTATTGTAGAATAAATGTTATTTATTTAAATAGATTATTAGTTTAATTTATTTATTTAAATAAGATTAGAATTGCTCTAATTGATTTATTCACAACCGGTTTAATATGGAGAGCCTAAAGGGTCATACCATAAAAGGAAGAAGAATTATTTAAGAAGAAAATGGCATGATAGTAATAATGCATAAAGTGTAATTAATTTAATCTATGGTGATAGGATAAATTAAATAGCTTAATGTTTATTATTTAATATTTTAGAAATATTAAATATAAATTAATAAGAGGGGTCTTATTAATATTATTATTATTATTATTTTAATTCTAAAGAAGTTTAGGAATTAATATAATATCAGTACTCTCTCTCAATCTTAATAAGATTAGGATATAAATTAATTAAAAGTGTTTAATTAATTAATTAAAAAAAAAACCTATTCTAATTGGATTAGGAGGGTTAACCTAATATCTATATAAGAGAGTCTTATATCAGAAATAAGGTACGCGAATTTTTCCAAAGGTTGGGAGTACACATATTCTATAGAGATAGTAACAAGGGTTAAGCCAATAACCCATCTTCCTGAGTTCTTCATCTTCCTTTGTTGATCACCGTTAGAGGCCAAATATTTGGGTGGCTGACATTGATCAAGGGAAGGAGTCACTACAGAGGAATCAAAGGAATCAAAGGAGTAGAACTTTTACTTGAGGAAGCTTGGATCTTCAAAGGTATAATTCCATTCTCTCCTTCTATGTATTGACTGATAATTGATGCACAAGAAAGATCATGGTTAAGTGTTTGTAAGAAAATTTTAAAATCTGATTTTTCATCCCTTCCGCTGCGTTTATGTAATTTGATTACATGCTTATGTTTTTCGCAAACCCAATAGTGGTATCAGATCCAATCTTGTGCTAATTATCAGTTTATGTTATTTTATACATGTATAATACGCTATTGGATCGAGTTCTTGGGCAACAAAATGTTTTCAGATTCTGCGAAGCTGCGCAGCAGCGCCGGTGCAAGGCATTCTTGTTGCGCAGTTGCGCCGGTGTCTGTTCCTTGTTTTCATGATGCGCAGCTGCGCCGGTTCCCTTTATATTCTTGGCGCAGCTGCGCCACTAGAACGGAACTGGAAATTTTTTCTTTTGTTTTGATTAATTAAATAAATGGTTTATTTAATTAATAAAGGTTTAAAATAAAGATGTTTATTTTATATGAAATATGATTTCAGAATTGCTAAAATTAAAGAGTTTAATTTGGAATTATTTTTGAATGAAATAAAGGAGTTTATTTTTCAAAAAATAAAGTTTAGCAAACTTTTGCCCATTAACTGATATTAATACATATATGGAATGAATTTCTTTCATGAGATGAATAAGTTTTATTGATACATATGATGATATATATGTTAATAAAATGGATTGATTATGGACTATGACCAATGTGATTGGATTTTATTTTGGATGACTGCTTGAATGTATGGGTTTTATAAAATGGGGTATGCGTACCTCGTCTTTTTTTTTTCTTATTGTAAATTCTATCTCTCTCCTATGTACTTCCCCTTGACTGTTGATCAAGGTTTCTATTTAAATGAAATAGATTATGTAGTAGGATTAGTTTAAATTTTTGAAGAACTAGAGATCAAGGAGCAAGGAGCGCTTGAAGACCCATTTGTATGGAGCCCGGGTTTAAATGCAATCGTTACGTTTAAATTTAAATTCTTGCACTCCTAGGTTTGACCTTTTGGTTCACTTGGTGGCTCTAGTGAACCAAACTAGAATAAAAATTCATAATCAATCCGGGTAGAATATAGTATTCTATATTGCATGCTAAATAATATATATATTATATTTTATGCAAACATGCTTCACATGTTTAATAAAATGACGCATATTATATATATATATATATATATATATATATATATATATGTGCATGCGCGCTAAACAAGATGAGACAAATAATAACAAACCCCTCAAAGAAAGAATATTAAGTCCGAAGCGTTCAAATGATATTTGAAATATCGAACGTCGCCTTCTAGCATGATTAATTAATAGAGTATTAAATATTTAATATGAGTTTGTTGTGCTATCCACAAGGCGAGTATTGAGTATTTAAGATGTTAATTAATCACATTTGATGCTTATCAAGAATATTGAACGATTTAGTCTTGTTGTGCTGTCCACAAGGACGAACATTTTTCTTTTTTGAATTTATGGAAGTGCTAGGCTGGACTTAACTTAAATTATTTTAGTTCAGATGTGCACACACATGACCATTATGATTTAAGAGATAAAATAAAAGGAGTTACATGGTGATGTAATTGACAAGAGTTGTCTACCTATTTATTTGTATATTGCTTGTTGTGCTATCCACAAGGTTATATACATTTGAAATGGGATCCTTAATCTCACTTGTAAATCTTTAATTAGATGTTGCCGAACTATATAAATGAGGATAATATAGTTTGATAAAAATAGTGGGAGATACCAATTTAAAATAAAGACCTAAATTTATTTTGGTATGCAAAGTTAATAAAATGAATGTTTGCTAAAAATATTGTCTTTTCACATGCAGAATTTTAAAAATATCAAAATCACTAATCTCACTACGAAGCATACTTGATGCAAATAAGCTTACCGTGCCGAATTATGAGGACTGGTTAAGAAATCTGAGAATTGTTCTCACTGCTGAAAAGATTTCTTATGTCCTAAATTCAACTATCCCTGAATCTGTTTCGGAAACAGCCTTTGAGGGAGAGATTGCCACTTTCAATAAATGGCAAGATGATGCATCTGTGGCTCAATGCATCATGCTCGCATCCATGAATAACGAGCTTCAGTGTCAACACGTAAATATGGATGCTCCTGCTATGCTGCTTCACCTCAAGGAATTGTATGGTGAACAGAGTAGGACTGCTAGATATGAGATATCTAAGGAGCTCTTCCGATCTCGGATGACCGAGGGCACTGCCGTCGAGACTCATGTTCTGAAGGTAATCAATTTGATTGAACGCCTTGGACAGCTTGGGTTCGTTATGGATGGGGAGTTGAGTCAAGACTTGGTCTTGCAGTCACTCATTGAGACTTTCTCGCATTTTGTGGTTAATTTTCACATGAATAAGCTAGATGTCAGCTTGCCTGAGCTGCTTAACATGCTGAAAACTGCAAAAGGTCACTTCTCATCTAAGAAGAACCTTGTCTTGATGGTGGATTCTTCCAATAAAAGGAAGAGGCCTAAGGTGTCTTCTGAAAAGAAGAAATCCAAGAAGGCTAAGGGAAAGGGGAAAGAAAAGGAACAAAAGAAACCTGAATCAGCTAAAGGAATGTGCTTTCATTGCAACGAGCCGGGACATTGGAAAAGGAACTGCAAGAAGTTTCTAGCAGAGAAAAAGCTTGGAGAAGCTTTGACTTCCAATCAAGGTTTGTTTATGATTGAAATTAATTTTTCTGAAAGTCATAATTCTACTTGGGTATTGGATACCGGTTGTGGGTCTCACATATGTAACACTATGCAGGGACTAGTCAGAAGTAGAAAGCTGAACAATGAAGAGGTGATCCTACGAGTGGGGAATGGAGCAAAGGTTGCTGCATTATCTGTAGGAACTTATTGTTTAGCAATGCCTTTGGGCAAGTCCATTTATCTTAATAACTGTTATTATGTTCCGAATATTATTAAAAATATTATTTTAATTTTTGTATTGCATATGGAAGGTTTTGACGTTATTATAAAGAACAATAGTTGTTCTATTTATAAAGACAATGTTTTATATGGTATTGAAAATTTGCGAAATGGGCTTTATATACTTGACTTGCAAGAAAATATATTTCAAATTGAACAAACTAAGAAAAGGAAAAGAGATGATATTAATTATGCCTACATCTGGCACTGTAAACTCGGTCATATCAATGAAACAAGATTATCCAAGTTGCATAAGGATGGGCTCCTGGAGCAATTCGATTATGAATCATATCCAACTTATGAATCTTGTGTCATGGGTAAAATGACTAAATCTCCTTTTAGTGAAAAAGAAAAAAGAGTTATAGAGTTGTTGGCATTGCTTTACACGGACGTTTGTGGACCTATGACAACAAGTGCACGGGGTGGGTATTCTTATTTTATTACTTTCACTGATGATCACTCAAGATTTGGATATGTGTATTTAATGAAATACAAATCAGAATCATTTGAAAAGTTCAACGAGTTCAGAAGTGAAGTTGAAAAACAAACGGGCAAGAGTATTAAGATACTTTGATCAGATCGAGGTGGAGAATACTTAAGCGATGAGTTTCTCAATTGTCTCAAAGAAAATGGTATAATCTCACAATGGACTCCTTCAGGTACACCACAGTTAAATGGAGTATCTGAAAAGAGAAATCGAACACTGTTGGACATGGTTCGATCCATGATGAGTTTTACCGACCTTCCAATTTCCTTCTGGGGTTATTCCCTAGAAACGGTTGCATACCTACTTAACAAGGTACCTACAAAATCAACCCCAAAGACTCCATATGAATGTGGAAAGGGAGGAAACCAAATCTTAAGCATATTAAGACTTGGGGTTGTCTAGCTTATGTCAAAAAATTTGAAATGATAAGCTACAAACTAAATCAGATAAGTGTAGATTTTTGGGATACCCTAAAAAACTGTAGGGTATTATTTCTATCATCCAACTGATCAAAAGGTGTTTGTTGCGAAACATACTGCCTTCTTGGAGAAAGAGTTTATCCATGAAGGGGTCAGTGGGGGGTCAGTGGGAGTAAGATATATCTTGAAGAAGTTCAAGAACCACCAATTATCACGGATCAAAGTCAGGAACCTAACCAAGTAGAAGAACATACTGTACCATACCCTGTTCGTAAATCTGGAATAGTACCGAAGATACCTGAGAGGTAAGGATTCGTTATAGAGGATGACGATGAGGTACACATCATGAATGTTGATGATCCATTGAATTATGAACAGGCTATGAGTAATAAAGACTCAGGGAAATGTCTTGAAGCCATGAAATTCGAAATGGACTCCATGTATGAGAACAAAGTATGGACTTTGGTTTCACCACCTGAAGGCATTAAGCCTATTGGGTGTAAATGGGTTTTTAAGAGAAAGACTAGAGCAGACGGGAAGGTAGAGACCTATAAGGCCCGACTGGTTGCAAAAGGTTTCAAATAAAGACAAGGAGTTGACTATGATGAAACCTTCTCACCAGTAGCCATGGTCAAGTCTATTCGAATTTTGCTTGCGATTGCAGCTTATAACGACTATGAGATCTGGCAGATGGACGTGAAAACGGCCTTCCTCAATGGAAAACTTGAGGAGGATGTGTATATGACACAGCCAAAGGAATTTATTTCAAATGTTAGAACAAATCAAGTCTGTAAGCTACAACAATCCATTTATAGGTTGAAGCATGCTTTTCGTAGATGGAACATTCGTTTTGATGAGACAATCAAAGAGTTTGATTTTATTAAAAACGAGGATGAACCATGTGTATACAAGAAGGTTAGTGGGAGCGCAGTATCATTTCTTGTATTATATGTTGATGATATATTACTGATAGGGAATGACATTCCTATGTTACAATCAATTAAAATCTGGTTATCCAAAAACTTCTCCATGAAGGACTTGGGTGAAACATCCTATATTTTGGGGATAAAGATCTATAGAAATAGATCTAAAAGGATGCTCGGCTTATCCCAAGGAACGTACATTGATACGATGCTAAAGAGGTTTAGCATGGAAGATTCTAAAAGAGGTCTCATGCCGCCATGGAATACATCTCTCCAAGAAATAGGCCCCAAAGACACCTGAGGAGAGAGACCGTATGAGTAAGATCCCTTATGCTTCTGCAATAGGATCTACCATGTACGGTATGAAATGTACTAGACCGGATGTTGCTCACACACTTAGTGTAACGAGCAAATACCAGTCGAATCCAGGAGAAGAGCACTGGAAGGTAGTGAAGAATATCCTAAAGTACTTGAGAAGGACTAAAGATATTTTTCTTATCTACGATGGGTCTAAATTAAAACTTGAGGAATTCACGGACTCAAGTTTTCAAACAGACCAAGATGACAGTAAAACTATTTCAGGGTATGTGTTTACCTTGAACGGAGGCGCAGTGAGTTGGAAGAGTTCCAAGCAGCAAACAGTTATTGATTTAGTGACAGAGGCAGAGTATATTGCTGTAAGTGAAGCTGCAAAGGAAGCTGTTTGGATGAAGAAGTTCATAACTGAACTTGGTGTGGTTCTTAGCATTGGAGAAGCAGTTCCTGTATACTGTGACAACACCAGAGCGGTTGCACAGGCTAAGGAACCCAGGTCTCATCAGAAATACAAACACGTGTTGCTGCAATTTCATTTGATCAAGGAGATCATTGAAAGAGGAGACCTAACCTTGGAGCGTGTGGACTCTCAAGACAACATTGTATATCCATTTACTCAAACTCTAATACAACAGCAGTTTGATCGTCACTTAGAGAAGATGGGTATGAGATACAATGGCGATTGGCTTTAGTGCAAGTGGGAGATTGATAGTAGTGTGTATACAAGCCAATCATGTATGATGATAAAGCACATACTTTGTAAACAATCTTATTTATTTATTAATAAAATATTCATTTAAGGCATTTAATTATCTACATGGTGCTATTTTTAATAATATGTAAATAACCCATAGTTTTAAACAATGATTTTAGAATCATGATGAGATCATGCTAATGAGATCTAAATTCTTAGAAAGCTTAAAAACTAAAATAGTTCCCAATCGTGGGATTACTAAAATGGAGATTAGTAAATCCGGATAGATTGGTACATATGTTGCTTGCTCATTGGATGAGGATGACTGATCTCATGGTCATTTGTGTGGAGACACTAAAGCAAGTATGTAGGTGCTTATTGGAGAATAAGTTTACTGAACGTGACTCGCTATGGAATACCTAATGGAGTTTTACTCGCCTGTCAATAGGAATTGCTAATGTGATAGTAGTACAAGTGATCCTTGAACTTGAGATCATCATAGTATCTTGTATATAACAAATTATACTTTGACTTATTCCTTAAGGCCTTTTAAGGCATATATAGTGTATGCTTGGGTATAATGAGTTGCATATGGAGATAATGTATGATTAATAAAGAATCTACCACTTCTAGTAAAAGAGGAGATATGTCCTATGGGATTCGTTAACTGACAACCCAAGAATCCTTGGCCAAGGTAGAATAAAATTAGAAAGAGGTTTCTAATTTGCATTATTTGGAGTTGTGCGTTTTCTAATCGAAATACATATGATTAAATAAATTAAGACTTGATAGTAAATCTATGTCTTATATTTAATTGGGACATTGTATGGTGGAAGGATTGAATTGTACGGTAACTATTAACTCATAGGTTCTTTTATGATTAATGTTGAAATCTATATTATTTGGAAAGTCGTTTATCGCTAGGGAGGCTTATCCCTATTGTAGAATAAATGTTATTTATTTAAATAGATTATTAGTTTAATTTATTTATTTAAATAAGATTAGAATTGTTCTAATTGATTTATTCACAATCGGTTTAATATGGAGAACCTAAAGGGTCACACCATAAAAGGAAGAAGAATTATTTAAGAAGAAAATGACATGATAGTAATAATTCATTAAGTGTAATTAGTTTAATCTATGGTGATAGAATAAATTAAATAGCTTAATGTTTATTATTTAATATTTTAGAAATATTAAATATAAATTAATATGAGGAGGCTTATTAATATTATTATTATTATTATTATTATTTTAATTGTAAAGGAGTTTAGGAATTAATATAATATCAGTACTCTCTCTCAATCCTAATATGATTAGGATATAAATTAATTAAAAGTGTTTAATTAATTAATTAAATAAAAAAACCTATTCTAATTGGATTAGGAGGGTTAACCTAATATCTATATGAGAGAGTCTTATATCAGAAATAAGGTACGTGAATTTTTCCAAAGGTTGGGAGTACACATATTCTATAGAGATAGAAACAAGGGTTAGGCCAATAACCCATCTTCCTGAGTTCTTCATCTTCCTTGGTGGATCACCGTTAGAGGCCAAACATTTGGGTGACTGACATTGATCAAGGAAAGGAGACACTACAGAGGAATCAAAGAAATCAAAGGAGTAGAACTTGTACCTGAGGAAGATTGGATCTTCAAAGGTATAATTCCATCCTCTCCTTCTATGTATTGGCTGATAATTGATGCAGAAGAAAGATCATGGTTAAGGGTTTATAAGAAAATTTTAAAATATAATTTTTCATCCCTTCCGCTGCGTTTATATAATTTGATTACATGCTTATGTTTCTAGCAAACCCAATACAGTCTTGGTACCCCCAAGGGACGGAGTTCCCCTGTTTATGTACTTCTTCGTCAATGACAATGCAATGGGCTGTATGCTGGGACATAAAGATGATAGTAGCAAGGAGAGAGCCATTTACTACATCAGTAAAAGGTTCAGTAGTGGTGAACAGAAGTACACCCTGATCGAGAAAACCTACTATGCATTAGCATGGGCCGCCATGAGGTTACAACATTACCTCCATGGGAACACGACCTACCTCATTTCACGCAATGATCCACTGAAGTACATATTCAACATACCAATGTTGAATTGTCGACTGTCCATATGGCAGTTGATCCTCTAACAGTTCGACATTGTCTACGTGACTCAGAAGTTCATCAAAGGTCAAGGCATTGCAGATCAATTAGCCGAAGCACCATCAGGAGGGTTCGAGCCCTGGAGACTTATTTCTCGGATGATGGGATCAAGACAATTCAACAACACCAATAAGAGAATAAAGTCCAACCATGGAAAATTTATTTTGATGCAGCGGTAAACATGGAGGGTGCCAGAGCTAGGGCAGTCCTTATCTCTGGTAAAGGAGAACAATATCCTGTGGCTACCAAACTATAATTTGGCAACACCAACAACACAGCCTAGTATGAAGGCTATGTAATGGGGTTGAAATTAGCCCAATCCATTGCTATCAAACATCTACTGGTCTTCGTAGACTCTAATTTGGTTATCAGACAAACCACTGGGGCATATCACACCAAAGAATTGCATTTGCTGCCCTATCATCGGCAGGTCATCAAAATATCCATGGATTTTAAAGACATAACCTTCATCCATATACTTCAGGGTAGGAATGACTTCGCTGATGCATTGGCGACGTTGGCTTCCTTGATCCACATATCCGATAGGAGTGGGTTTCCCTGCATCAAATTCACAAGTTAGAAGGCCCCGACGTACGAAAATTACATTGGAGACATATCCGATGAAATACCTCCTATCAAACAGCCTTTGTGACACCCCCAAATCCGGGTACTTCAATTTCCA